>MTQE01000401.1:109275-135313 GCA_014337955.1 Aspidoscelis marmoratus
CTTAATTGCATTCAATCCGGATTCTGAGGACGTACGTGACTCAAGGGGGGGACTCCATTGGCTACCTTTTAAAAGCCGCTTTTTGGGGCTGCCCTGTCCTCTTCCTCCAGGCATGAACGCGCCACCCATAACAGACCCCTTCACGGAGCCCAGCTGATCGGCTGCCTTGCCTGGATGGAGGAAAAACGGCACCAGGCAGGCAGCGATTCTTTCCCCTCCTCTCCCGATTGCTCAGAGTGTGCAGCAGCAGCAGCAAATCAAGCTCCCTTCGCCTTAAACATTCACACATCTCTCCAAACGGCAGCTGCTTTTCTTTCTTTCCCTTTTTAGAAGGCCAGCACTTTCAATAGCAAGATGTTATCAGGTGTGAATTGCTTGTTTGCTACAGTGAATTGATTGGATTGCTATTCGGGCTGCTGCTGCGTTTACAGCTTGCTTTGGAAGCAAGCTATTGGGGGAGGGAAACTCTCATCCCTTAACACGGAAGGGTTCCCACAGTAAAAAAAGGAAAACGTTTCAAGCGCACGAACCGGAGTGAGACCTGTTGAAATGAGGATTAACATTTACAACGCTTTGGGGTGATTTAACACGCGGAAATCGTGTTAAGCCAAACTGCCGTCTGAACTCCGAGAATTCAAAACATTTTGAATTCGAAATAAGGGTGCTGTGAAGACACGGCCCCTCTCTCTCTAAAAAAGAGAAGAGCTAGAACTGAGCAGCAGGCAGGCAGCTTTCCCTAGCTCCTGACTCTCCCTGCTCAAATCCAACCAAACAAACTCCTCCTTTTCCCTGCATGTCTGCAGCTTATATAGGGCCTCCTCCCCAGCTCCTGATTGGACAGGAGAGTCAGATGACCCTCCTGTTTGGGCAGGAACTTTGCCCCCTACTTCCTGGAACCCTGGAAGCTGCAAACACAAACAACAGAAAAAAAAAACGCTTGCTTTCTCTGCTCCGGCTGCAGAGACCTGTGATCTTCACAACACACACATACGTCAGTCCCTCTTCGCTTTGTTGAAGTCGAGTGATTTCGTTAGCAATTTTATTTGTGTATTTGTTATTAATATTTATATCCCACCCTTCACCTGGAGGTCCTTCTCCCTCTCTTCTTTTGAGTCTCATTCCCAAGAAATACAAATAAACACCCACAAATATTCCTAATTTGAAAAAATCTGTGTTAATTCAGCAGTCAGGTACGAGATGATTCCTCATTTTTCTGCAAGGAAGCAGCTTTTCAGTTTAAAGGCTGTATAGAGAGATTTGTCTTTTTACAAATCCCCATCCACCTAGCAGTAGTACTTTCAGTTTCAGGACAGCTGTTTGTGTCTAGAAGATGACTTCTTGCCACGGACTGACCTTGCAATTTTCCATCTTGATTCTCATCTTGAGCCAGTTTGGTCTGGTGGTTAGGGGGGAACCCCCACAGCAAGATTATTTCACTTTCCCTAAACTGAAATAATAGAACTGGATGCAAACACGAATTTGCCTGTTCCCATTACTTTTAACTTAATCGCATTCGATCTGGATTCTGAGGATTGTACGTGGCATACGTGACTCAAGGGGGGACTCAAGTGGCTACTTTTAAAAGCCGCTTTGCAGGGCTGCCCTGCCCTCTTCCTCCTGGCATGGATGTGCCGTCCATAACATACCCCTTCACGGAGCCTAGCTGGGTGGGTGGCTGCCGCTTGCCTGGATGGATGAAAAACAGGCACCAGCAGCCAGCGATTCTTTGCCCTCCTCTCCCCATTTCCCAGGGCACACAGCAGCAGCAGCAGCAGCAACTCAAACCCCCTTCACAGCCACAGCCTTTAAAACAGAACCTCCAGGGCTTTCCTTTCCTTTCCCTTTTTTAAAGGTTAGAACTTTCAGAGAGCTAGAATTGCGCAAAACTGCAACATTATTATTAAGGTATGAAGAGGCTAAATCGCTACAGTGTAGCTTTAAGGACTGGATTTTTATAGTGGCTGTTTTGAGGGTGGATTTTTTCAATGAAATCACTATCTTTGGAAGCAAGCTATTGGGGGAGGGAAACCCTAAACATGGATTCTCATCCCTTAACACGATACGGTCCCCACAGTAAAAAATGTAAAACGTTTCAAGCAGGCGATCCGGAGTGAGACCTGTTGAAATCAGGATTGAGATTCACCACGCTTTGGGGTGGTTTAACACGGAGAAAGTGTGTTAAGCCAAACTGCCGTGCGGACTCCGAGGATTGAAAACATTTTGAATTCGACATAAGGTTGCTGTGAAGACACGGCCTAGATTGCTAGATACTTAACTGATAGTGTCCCAGTTCAGTTCCTCACTCCTCCAGGAAGACAGCTGGGTTGGTGACCTTGGACTAATCACAGCTCTCTTTCTGAGCTCTCACAGCCCCACCTACATCACATGGTGTCTGTTGTGGGGAGAAGAACAGGAAGATTTGTTGGCTGCTTTGAGTCCTCTTAAAAAAAGTGGGTATTAAAAGTCAACTTTTCTTCTTCTTCTATGCAAGAATCTCAAACCCAGCTGGGCTCCTCAGATCAGTAGAAAGTTAATTAGCAGTATTTGTAGCTATCTCTGTTCTCAGCTGTTGTGAATGACACAGCTGAGCAACTATGCTGCCAAGCTCCATATTCCAGCCTGAATTTCTGGAGCCAGTTGGCTAATCTGGGTCACTCCAAAGTTAAGAATAGAGAGTAGCAGAAAGCCTGTGAGTATGAATTAATTTACTCTATACAGTTGATCTGGCATAGCAGTTGAATGGGCATTTTGAATGGATTCATCCATATATTATCCCAGCCCAACCTCTATCCATGAACGTTTTGCCAACAAAGCACATTACTGGTGAATCCAAGGTACATTCCATATAAACCATGCAAAGAAGCCAAGTTGCAAAGCGACTGGAAACTAAGCACACCATTGGTTTGACTGAAGAACCATGTTACAGCACACCTTAAACGTGTGCACTGCTCCTAGGTACAACTAGGTGAAAACAATGGGGAAGAGGTTTAAAGGAGAAATATGTGCTCTGTTCCACATGGAGTGCTGAAGGTTAGTTGCCACTCAAAAGCAGCCATAGGGAGTCTTCTAGGTGTATCAAAAAGCATGGAGGCATTTTTAAGGGAGATGTTTAAGCAGAGGTAAAATGTGTTGTGCCATTTCTCTCTGCTGCCTGAAGTGGCTCAGTGGCAGAAACAGGGAGAAGCAGAAAGAGTGAAGATAACATCATGCCATGTCATGCCATCCCTGGACATTGTTCCAAAACCATTTCAGAGTGTCCCTGACTTCTGGAACAAGTGCCTAAACTGCCCAAATGCACAGAGACTAAGAACAGTTTTGTTTATCTGACCATCTTTAGCGCTCTCCATGGGTGTTTCTCCACTGTCACTAGAAGTACCCATTAAGTACCCATTAATGGGTACAAAAATGCCATTACGTACCCATTAATGGGTACTTAATGGGTACTTTTAGTGACAGTGGAAAAACACCCCATGGCTGCAGATTTGAGGGGAAGATTTTTACATGCCTTAATGTAGTAAATGTAGGGTACAACAGCCTAGGTTGGGTTCATGTATTTTCAATTGATTCATATCTTGAGAGTAGTAAGTGAGCAGAACCAGCATACAAAACACCAAAGGAACCTTCCAGTTTGTAACTCTCTAGTGTGGAAAATGGATGGAGGAATAAACCAGTTTTGTTCACTTTTTTCTCCCAAGTGGTGCATGTAGCACTTTTCAGAATATCTATGTCTGTAACATAAATCCAAGAGAAGTTCTTCTGAGACAAAAATGACTCACTAATAGAAGAAACTGGCTAACATGTTGTGAACTATGATTTTTTTCCCATAAGGATTTCATGATCATTGTAAAATGGAAACCAGAACAGCATCCACATGATTGAAAAGGGATACACCTTGAGTGCCCTGGACCTCAGCAAGCAAATGTTCTTGCCTGTACTGGGCATGCCTCTAAACAATGAATTCTGAATTCAGAAGGACCCTGTACATAGGATGCAATAAATAATTCTGAGGGCAGACGGTGCCATCTGTTGCCTCCTCCATCACCATACAGAGTGATAGTACTAGAGTGCACATTACTAGGGGGTATTTCTCTCCAATCTGGTTAACTGTCAGTTAAAAAATGGCTGCATTCCAAGGCCATCTAGCAACACCTCAATCTAGCAACAAACCAACAAGGGCAAAAACCTCACAGTTGCCAAGTGTTTGGAGACCGGAGGCATTACTTTGTGACTGTTCTATCTTCAATCTCTGCAGTAGGACTGGGCCCTTCTTTTACAAAAACAGCTTCTTCTACTACTACTACTGCTGCTACTACTACTACTATTACTATGAGCAGTCCAAGTTTGTACAGGCAGGGCAGTTGATACCATCTTCCACCCTACTGCCACTGATCAATGACTAAGTCTTTTGTAGTGATTAATTAGGCTGCTCTTTATTATTTTCATCAATCACCCCTTGAGGACGCAAACATACAGTTTAAGCTCTGTTCCTTACAGTTCTCTGAGACTTTGGAACTTTAGAAAAAATATGTGAGACTAGGAGAGAGGAAACATAGCATGCCTGTCTATTAGCCTTTCTTAATGGAGCTGACTGTCCTATGCTGCACTGGTCTGTTTCAGGCAACTTGTTCCACAATGGGCCAAGCTACCATTGCTATCCTTTTCCACATTAGAAGATCAGTTCCAGAATAAGACCAAGTGCATAAAGCCCCCCCCCCCAAGAATTGGCTTGTCTTCAAGGTCACCTGCTAGGGGCGTTTTGACCTGCACCCAGAACTTTATTTAAGAAGTCCTCTTCAAAAGCCCTAGACAGAGTTTCTCTATCTTTCCTTTCTCTCTTTTATTTTTTTGCTTTCAGTTAGAAATACAGTTGTGCTAATGGAATCTTCCTTCCTTCTTTCCTTTTTGACAAATCAGCCATAAACTTCCCAGCAGTTATAGGACTGCCAAGTGTGTTACAGATAAAAAGGATGATTACTTGTTCATCATTATTCTTCCCCCACATTCCACATTCATCCAGTTTACGTTTTATGGATACCTGTCTAGTTGGACTGGTCTGGAGAGGGTAATAGTTTAATGGCAGCTTCAGCTGGGCTCAGTTGCCACCTTTGTTTTTTAGAGTTACTATAATTTCTGTTTTTTTAAAAAAAAAATAAATTCTAATATATTTTAATATTTGTAACCTTAAGGTATAAATAGAAATAGTAAATTTATGAATCAAGCCTGTACAAGGGATGATCAGAGTTCTCAGGTGAATATGCAATTTTCCTGATGTAAATAGTAAAAAAAAAATCGGTCCATTCTATCTCACCCAAAAAAATAGGTTATATGTAATTAATTAAAAACCAACTGGATGCTTGAAGATGTGTACTTCCTACCAATTTCAGCTTCTGTTGCTGCGGAGCAAACAGATTTGAGCTGTACAGTTTGGTTTCATTGGGTGGCACTGAATCGCATTTTTACATGCTTCTAATGGTGTGTATCCGGATGGGAAAAGCTTGAGCATCCTTTGCTTAAAATCCGTGGCTTCAAAAAAACCTCTCACCAGTGATCCTTAACTTCTGTCCCTCAAAGGGCACAAGTTCTAGTGTCCAGAGTCTCCTAAGTGGCTCACTGAAATAGCCTGTTTTCCCAGTATCCTGTAAGTGTAATCTGTAGCTCTTATTTTTAGCTTGTGGCTCTGAGGTTCAGTTTCAGAGTGCTTAGTGCCAACATTACTATGATTTGGAACTGCAAGAAAGTGAGGAACCTGAGGTCCTGGTTGGAAGCTTTGCTTTGATCTCCCCAAACTGTATCTTGACCTTCCTCCCCATCATCCTGTGGTCCTTTCTATGGCCTGCAATTACTTAATGCTAAACCAAAGCTGTAGTGTGTTTTTAGATGGGATAATATAACTCTGTCTTTATTATGAAGTAGAGTGACCTTAATCAGGCTTTCACTGGGCCAGCAGATCAGCTAAGAAATGCCTTGGAACACTTGGAACACACATTGGATTGATCTATTGGGAGGCCACACTTCCCAGTAGGCCAATTTGTTTGCACAGGACAAAGCACTGGAGTGAGCTACATTGCAAAAATGGCACCCTCATCTACTCCAAGCATGGACTACTTGCAAACACTCCATACAGTACTGTAACTGTACACTCTGGATGAGTGGCATGCATGGGGAACTTAGAAGCAGCACTGGAAGTCGCTGAAACAGTCCTGCTGAGTAACTTTGAAGAAGGGGAACCTTCATTCATAGCCTCCTAAGATGGGCTGAGATGGGCCTTGTGTAAAGCAGTCAGCCTTTGTATTGGTCCAGTGGCAGCCCTACCCATTGTGGACTGGGTCACCTGGAGTGGGCTAGCGTAGCACACAGTAGCCTGTGTGGGGCATATTAGATCCCAGTCTCCATTAGGAGTACTGAAAAGCGGCCTCACTTAAATTCCTTTACTGCATGAGGCCCTCCTACTTATACCAAAAGTTCAGTAGCTATATGGATATATATCCAGAACAGGGCCTTCTCCATGGTAGCCTCTAGATTACAGAATAGTCTCCTCTCTGCCAGATATCTTCACTGTATACATTTACAAGACTGGTAAAAGCACATTATCTTGGCCTTTGGCTGAGAAAACAACTTCCTTTCCTCACAAGATGCTATTATTGTTTTTAATGGAAACTTTTACATTTATTTTTAATGTTGCAACCTGCCCTGAGACCTTTGGGTAAAGAGTAAGAAAAAAATATAGATAAATAAAATATATAAATATGATTGTGGAGGAAGAAAAACTGACTTGTAAAAACATACATGAGTACTATACTTTGATTTTCCCTATGCTACCCTGGTGTTCCTGCAGCAGATTCTAAGTAACTTCCCAAAGTGCAACGTCTCCTGGAACAGCCTGCAGTTCAATCTATTTAAAGTTGGGGCGGCAATGGGAAGAGGGTCGGGGAAATGTTCTCTCATAGTGAACATTCACTGGTCTTTCCTTGCAGAGCAGTTTCAAAGATGAAGGAAGGAGGGAGTTCTGTTGATGCCTCCATGAAAGTGAGAAGGTTCAGGGACAGAAGGAGAGGTGAAGCTTGTCTCCTAGTTAGGCAATAAACTCAGTTGGGGAAGCCCCAGCAACTTTTAAAAAGCTTGCCTCTCAGAACTTAGGCGAGATGTGCTCAGGGCTTCTATGATGCCATGGGACCAATCTGACAGCACAGAGGCTGTAAATCTGGGCCCCTCTGTTGCCCCACATGAGTGCTGCCAGAATGCAGGATACTACAGCTGTGTGCCTTGGGAACACTCACTGTGCTATAAGTGCTAATTAGAGTGCTATAATGGCAGAGTGATAGGAATATCTCTGACACCATTTCTTCTTGCTTTCTCTCCCACCCACCCATGCAATCCTGACTTGCGGGCACAGGAAAACAGCTGATTATTATGTTTTCACAGCTAGGAACAGTGGCAGGCCTGCAGACAGCCTGCTGCAGACCTATTGCGGAGCCACTGACAGTGCAGCAGGCAATCTACCATTTGCAATTGACACGATGCTTCCATTATCATACAGCAGCTGTTCTTAGGTGGTGATTGCATGCAGGGTTTGGGGGGTGGGGGTGGACTACTTTTCTAAGATCTCCACATTTGTTGATAAGGCAAAAGACAAACACCTCATGTCACACAGTTTTTTTAAAAGGTGACTTACCTTCCCTTTCTCCTTTGCTGGCGCCTTTCTTTTTTGCTTCCTGTTGGCTGCTACTAGTCCAGTTTTATGTGGATCTGACGGGCCAGGGCTACAGCAGGCTCAGATTGGCTAGGAGCCTCTGTAGCCACCTGCCCCACCTGCCACAACTTTTTATTTTGCACTGAGAGTGATGTTTTGAACTATACAGAAAAGATACACAAAAAGAACCATGGTGTGAGGTACCCATTTTAATGTGTTTGAATGTACCCAAAATGTCCCCACACTCTACCGTTGCTAAATAATATCTAGTGTACATCAAATGTGTAGTTTGGACAGAGATCAAGGGCCATCTACAAGCTGTATTCAGCATGGGATAGTATATATCACTGTATTTGGTTCTGCACAGATTCCCAGGAGAAGCACTTCCAGATGTTTGGACTACATTTCACATCTGAATCCTGCTGAGTCTTCCCCATTGGATCTAGCTCTGCTGTGACCTGGATATATTATATGCTAGCACTGAGTTAGAAAATAAAGGTGGATTTTTCTTCCATGGGTGAATGAAAAGCCTTTTTCATTATATTTCAATCTTACTTATAAGGAAATAGGTCTGCCTTTCATAATTTTAAAACAGAAGGCTGTTTTGAGGTTTTGGCTGCATACACAGACCCATTTAATGAAATACAGATGACTAGGTAATGAATTAAAAGACAACTGATTAATCCACTAAAAATCTTTAATCACCTGACAGCCCTAATTCAGTAAACATATATTTAGAGCAAATAATCAAGGGAAAGTAATAATTGTTTATTGTTCATTACTTTTGCCGGAGATCATATCACTATATCCACAATGGGTCCCTCTCTTCCATTCCTGAATGTACCCACTACATTTTCCTAAGTTTGTAATACATCCAACATGTTGGAATTCATACGAAAGATGACCACACATTTCAGAACTATTTCCCCTGCTCAGTGCACATAGTTTTGGCCATTATAGTCTTTCTTGCCTAGAGATAATGATAAAATTGCCCACCACTTTTATAGGATACTAGTTTATGAAAAAAACACACCAAAAACCTGTTTTGTAATAAGGAACTATGATGACATTCAAAATATAACCTGCAGAAGAAAAGACCTTCTGTCTTGATCACCCCTGAGATCCAACTTTCAGTTATGAGAACATTGCCTTTCAGAGGACTGGCATCCAAGACAGCGAATCAAATCAAAACTCAGGCTTCATTCATACAGTACTTACTTAATCTGGATGTGCTTTACTCCGGATTAGCCAAAAAAATGCAGATTAAGTAAGGGCTGTCTGGATACAGGTTCAGAATAGCAAAGGACCGGGGATTTGTATGCAGTGAAAGTGGTCCTTGGCAAAATTTTATGGCAGAAGGTCCCACTGGCAGGAATGGCAACATGTCTCCTTATTGTCAAGGCACACAGAAATGGACAGAATGAATAATTATGAACCGTATGTCCTCACTTATCAACAGAAGCTGAGAAGAAGAGCCTTGCAGAATCATAGAAGGCCTCGCCCAAGTCATCAAGAAAGTATACTCCTGTGCATTAGCCTCAGCAACTAGTATTCGGAAGAATCTCATCAACTGGAGGTAAAGTAACATCAGAGCCAGAAGACCCTTCCAGTCTCTATTGTTCATAATGCAAATGGGCCCAAACTATTCACCATCTGGATACTTTCCTTCTAGTCTGTTGCACTGAGGAACAACTTCTAATTTTTTTTAAAAAAAAAGTGACATAGAATAAATAAATAAATAAATAAATAAATAAATAAATAAATAAATTGAAATATAACAGTATTTATTTGGAAGTAAGGTTGGATCCACACTTTGTTGTGAAACATTTTTTGTCCAGACACATCCAGACATGGGTTACTTATTCCACTGCATTTGGATATCCCAGAATAAAGCATGGATATTTGGGATCAAACGTCCAGATGGAGTTAGAAGTGAAAAACCTAATGAACTACAGCTATAAGCCAAGATCAAAGCAGCATAACTGCCAACTTGATACATGCCAGCCATGTCTGTACTCATATTTGCAGTGTTGGGACAAAAGGTTATCAAGATGTTATGATGCCAGAATCATACCAGGAAAAGGTGTGGACCCAGCCTATGATCATTAAAATCACCAGGACATGGATATATACATGGCGAACAGCTTCAGGATGTTAATGGGTTTAAAACAAAGGAGTTAAAACACAGCACTTGGGCTTTAAGGAGCCCTCTGTGACATTCGAAACAATTCAAGCTTTGTGTCAAAGCAGCTAAATGAGCGAATAATCAGCCAACTTGCAAACACAGGTTGTTTGTCCACTTCCTTGCTCAATGGTCAAATGGAATAGTATTTTCAGATTTGCAGCCAAATAATTTCACAATACTGAGAGCCATATGCTTTCACTAGGCTACCCCAGAAGTCTTTTAATATCTAATTGGTTCATCCACGGTGAATGGATCTGAAAACAAGGTAGAATTCCCCCTTCCTTGCCAGAAGCACATTTATGAGAGAATGCTAATAGAATTACCACTTCTGAATTAGTGTGTCATCTAAATAGTAAATGTATTTAATAGAATGCTATGTGCCACTGAGTGAATGACCTCAGTTCTCTTTTATCAGAGCTATGCTGTGTTTTGTTTTTGCTCTAGGAATTCTTCTCTCCCATCCCAATCTTTTCAATAACAGGAAAATACAGCAAGCCAAAGGCTACATATCCATTTTCTTTTTGCACAGTACTGTAAAAAATATGAATAACAACAGAAATAACAAGAAAAACCCTAGTTACTGAATTATATTAGTCAGAATCACAGTTGGCTTTTTATGTATATTTGCTATTCACACACTGCAGAATATTGCCAAGTAACCTCACTGGTGGGGACTGACAACATGGAGATACATGCATTCATGTGAGACCATATTCAATGATGTCTATACTGAATTAAGCACATTCATCTTTTAACACCTTCCATAAAAGTCAATTCCTCTTAAATATCATTTGCTTGGTTGTTGTTGTTTTTCTCCTGTTTTTGAGTAACATTGGCTTCTCTTTAAGATTCACAAGTACGCACAAAATAAACTGTAAACAATTTTGACATTACACTTATGTACAAAGTGAACCACATAAGAAAAAAGTCAAAGAGGTAATTCTGTGGGGTGCCACTTGATATACACCAAAAGTGCAACAGACTGACTCATTTCAGTCTGGCAAAGTCGAGAACTGAAGTGCTCACATGAGGTCAGAAAGAAACATAACATGAGCAAGGCCCCGCTTAGATCACACTATCACAGAAGTCACAAAAGAAATATCACATCCTGTGTCCACTGTGAAAATATTGCATTGTATGCATTTACTCATTTGTGTGTGGCTATGTATATAACAAATCTAAGTAGCCAAAGATTGATTTGGAGGTTGTCCTACTTAAATGAATGAATAAAGGAGAAGTTCTTCCACTATATGTGACAGACTAGCATAATTTATACCCAAAGAGAGGAATATTATGTACCATTTCAGAGTAACCATAACAGCAAATGCTGCAATTTGATACAAGAGGAGATGTTTAATTTTAAAATAATTTTTGTACCTGGATTCTGTTCTGTTCTTGGTAACAGAGATAGCAATTTTTGGGCTTATGATTCATTCTGAAAATTTGCACCCATCATCAAAGCATCTCTTCTACTCTTAGAAAAAGTCCCACAGAACCCGTTAACAAATTGCTGCCTAGAGAAGAACTGTTTTTAGGGATAACAACAACAACAAAAATCAGTAGCATCTCTGAAGTTCAAACATTACACTTTTGAACTTACTGGAATAGCCTGACTTCCAAATGAATAGAAAACACTTATGACTTTGAGAAATTCTCTGTCTGTCCATTATAGTCCTGAGGAAACCTCTGATATCAAATTTCTGAAAAGCAATCATGTTAAGTCATGGAATCCTGTTTTAGCTTGTTTGTTTTAGCCTCAGAACCCTGCAATCAAGCATTTAGAAATTAACAATCTGGTACAAATCATGAAACCCAGAAAGAAGAGCGCATGCAGAATGCACTTCCTGCACAAAATGTATCTATTCAATCCAAAGTCCTTTTATGTCTCTCAGCACTCATCAGAGACCTTTTCAAAATGGGAGGCTGCTGTGTAAATCTTGTCATTTAACACTGCTTAAAGTTTGATGGCAATAAAGGTTTTCACCAATCTGAGGGCAATTCTATATTGGGCGGTATACCAAACCAGCAAGCTTACTAGTCCCATATATCAGCCAGTGCAGAATTAACCCAAGTCTTACTAATGTCTTACCCAAAATACAACCTGAATAGGAAAAAAATGTGTACCTGGCAAGAGCACCTGGGACATAGAGACCAATAGATCAGTAGCCAGTCAGTTAAGTGGAAAATCCATCTCTGGAGGCAGCCTACTGGCTCTGTTTCAGATTGTGGAGGTACCTGATGATAGAAAGGTTGAGGCATTTTTCCCCAGGGACAAAATAATGCCCCTTTGCATGAAAGAAAATTATGCCCTTCACTGGATCAGAATGCACATGGGTGGTGGTGTCCCTTTTACCAAGGATGGAAATGTGGTAGACAAAGATGTTTCTGCAGTCATCTTATTTCATAAGTAGCCATGCAGTCTATATATATATTGTATCCAAAGAAACTTTGAAATCACTTTTTAAACCATACAAATATTGCACTTTTAGGTAATGACTTGGATTCTGAGGCTGCATCAAGTAGCTCAAAAGCAGCTTACACGTGGGCTGTAAATTCCGTTAGATCCTGTTTTGCTTGTTCCAGTGGGATTCTGGCCAAAGTAATATTTGGAAAAGTTTGTAAAACTAAAAGATGTTTAAGGCTACCCTAGAGGCTTGAAAGAAAACAACTTCTAGTGAGACAAGACCGTTTGTTGTGACTGACAGAGCTACGTCTTCTGGTACCAAGAGATTCACATGCCATGATGTTGCTAGAGAAACAATTTCAGTATAACACTGAAAGTTTAATGCAAACCCACCACATCTCTGAGGTGCGTCTGCAGCACCTTACAGAAGCCTTTGAGGTGGAATTGTTCACACAACAGCCTGTCCCTCCCCCTCTCCTGAACATTATATGGTAGGAGAACCAGCTTAGAGAAACCTTGGGAACACAAGGCCCATGTACTGTCTCCCTAAGAAACCCCTTTTGTCATGTCAAAACAGCTTTAGAAGAGAACCATTACAGTTAGTAAGGAAGAACTGCACATATTGATTCTAACTGTAACGGCTGTCTAATTTTATTTTAATGTTTGTATTATAGTATTTTTGTTTTAAAAAATTGAATTTTAGTGTTGTGAGCAGCCCTGAGTTCCATCTTGGGAGAAAGGTGGGATATAAATTAAATAATAAATCTTGGATCTGACAGTACTCAGTCCTGATATCAGTATATCTTACTGTGCCATATTTAATATTGATATCAAGCACATTGGAAGGAGTGTGTGTGGGGGACACTCTTGAGGAGATATGATCATGAGCAATATTTCTTCTTGCTTTAAATTACTAGAACACCTCAGAGCACAGAATATAGGGGCAGGAAGAGACACTGAAGTCACTTTCCCTGCTCCCCCCACAAGGTAAAAGGGTAATTCTACTTTTTTTTTAACAATAGTATCAGCTGATATGATGTAATATGGCAGCAGGGAGGAGTGTCAGGAGGTGCAGGCATGAAATGGAGCCCCACCTTTGGTCTTTGTTAATGGAATTTTGATCAAAACACAATATGAGGTGATCATAAGTGAGGCTCCAATCAGCACCTTTTGTTTCCACATAGCCTGAGTCACTTCTGCAGGACAGTTCTCAGACTGGATAAAATTGAAGACTATTGTGGTTATCATCCCTTGCTTTTAACAGGGTTCTTTACAAAGATGCTTCTTTAACAAGAAACAATGATTTTTTTTTAAAAAAAAATCTGTGTAAAGATTACAAGCAGCCTTAACAAAATGATGACATGGGGTTCCACTCTGAAAAAAAGCACTGCATGAGGGAAGTAGAAAATAAATGTATACACAGTACACAAAGAATGAGGGATTTCATGTCAACTGTTCAAAAGCAGTTGGACAATTTCCGATCTCTTGGATTTCTGTTTTGCCCAGATGTAATCCTTATCTCTTTTTCTACCGACGTTTGATGCTTATTTTACCAGGAATTAACTAGGGAAATTAACTTTATGCATGTAACTACTGTATACTAAAGCAGCAGCCACAGGGGAATAGAGGGTCTCCATGTTAGAGCTGTCCCTGGGAAACTGTGGCTCCACAGAAAAGCCTCTGTTCAGACAATGTACGCAGCCAGCCTGCTGCCTAACACAAAAATGGCACCGAGGAGTGCACTGAAAAACTGGTCCAGATGTCTGCCATGCAGATGGCCAGACCAGGCTAAGCAGCACACAGAGCCTGGCACTATTTCACTGGGGTCTTGAAAACAGCCCCTGAAATGGACTGTTTGGAGCCAATTTGGTCTAGTGGTTAGGGAGCCGGATTCTTATCTGGGAATACTGGGTTCAATTCCGTCCTCCCCCATGAAGCCAGCTGGGTGATCTTGGGCTAGTCACAACTCTCTTCTGAGCTCCCACAGCCCCACCTGCCTCACAGGGTGTCTGGTGTGGGGAGAAGAATAGAAAGCTTTGTCAGCCACTTTGAGTTCCCTCAAATGGGTGAGAAAAGCGGGGTAGAAAAGCCAACTCTTCATAGTTCTTAAGAATCACCATCTCTATTATCACCATCCCTATTAGCTCCTGTTAACACAGGCAGTGACAACTAGTAATGAGAGCTGCAGTCAGTGACTAGAGGACCACTAGTTAAACTGCCCCAGTGTAATCTAAACCTAGTGAATAAGGCAGATATCACATACCAGTGGATGCAGCACAATACAGAAATAGGTGTACCAGTTTGGGTCACTGATCTTTGGATAATAAGTTAGCAGACACATTAACATACAAGGATAAGTGTATAGTTGAGAAATCTACATTTTTACCCTCACTTCTCTTCTGGATCTTGGTCATCTCCTGCACTTCTTTTGTCCACATGCTGGTGCAGATCAGAGAGCTAGCCATTGCTGGTACACTTTGTCTGCACAAAACAGAGCGTATTCTGGATCAGGGGGCTCAAAAAGGGTTTCCTGGTCCAGTTTAGATTCAGAATACCAGTAAACTTCTATAATGAGGTCTACCAGAGTACTAGGGCCACAGGGACTCATTTTGGGAGTGAACCTTGTTGGGTCACTGAGGCCAGGAACTTTCATTCCTCGCTGTTGAGGCTGGCTCCAAAGCTCGCTGATTCATTACAGAACAGAACCAGTCCCTGTCTGATGTAGATTCACAGATCCAGAACTTCAGAAGTTAAGTGTGGAAACACCCAGTCTTTAAGCAATTTTGCTGAAAGATCCTGCTGTGCTCAAATGAGCATTATTAGTGTTAAATCACATAATTCCTTATATTTAAAAAAACACAGTAATTATCCAACATAGTTACAAATCTAGCCATATTCACTCACTCAAGATGGCAACTCCAAACATAATGGAAAGATGGAGCGCCTCTTGTCCATCTCCACTTTGTGCTACGTAGTGTGTGGTGGTGTTTACATGCTGCCACTGACCTCTCAGTCAACTTCCAGCTGCCATTGAAACAGCCAGACCAGCTCTGTCTTCAGCCTAGTGTGAAAGGTCTTAGAAGACACTCTATATTTTAGATTCTTAAAAACTGGAGCAAACATTGTTTCCTTTCTCTTTCACAGCCCAAATCCAAAGAGTGTTATGCATGACTTTAGACCCATACAAGGAACTTACCAATTCTAATTTTATTGTTCCATCATAACAAATCTAATTTCAGAACTGACTTTCCAGGGGCATCTAAGCTTGCAATATGCATATGGTAAAGGCCAATGGTGAATCATATGCTTTGCAGTAAAAAAAGTTCCAAATTCAATTCCTGGCATCTTTGGAAAGCGAGTTGCAGTAAGTGAATAAAGTATGTTTATTGGTCTGATTCAATATAAGTCATCATCCTATTTCATTCATTGATTCATAGCCACAATTTCTATAAATCTGAGCCCTGGGATCCCAGCCATTTTATTCTTCTTCCTCCTATTTTACTGAAATTCTGTTCTTCCTATTTATTTATTTATTTATTTATTCAGGCCACGCATAATGGTTGCATCAAGCAATTCCTGGGTTCAGAGTTGTCATGTGCACTGACCGAACTACTTTTGTTACTGCCATTTTGTAACATAATTGGGAAACACATCCAGCATGAGCGCAAGCACATAAATATGCAGCATAATAAAGCTATATCCATATAGTATTGTAGTTAATCTTCGGGTGGCCAGCAGGGGAGGCATTCACACTTTTCCTCCATGAATCACATCCCCGCCCTTCTCTAGGGGTGAGAAACTGACTCCTAAATTGAACTGCTCTCCAAAGTGGACAGAGACTGGGATTCTAGTTGTAGTTCTCCTTCTCCCATGTGATTCTGTCCAGGATCTTTGTTATTGCTAGTGCAGTTCTGCACAAGGACTCACTGTTCAGTTTGCCCCAGAGCAGTGCATACAAGTCTCACGCAAGAGTGGATTAACATATAACTTAAGCCTTAGAGTATGCCTAATCACTGGATCGTAATAGCTCTGCATTAGTTTTTAAGCGGACCATCTGTCCCAGCCTGTGCACCAGCTTATTGGGCCACTGAAGTGGGTTCCCTGTAGTATACCAGACCATGGAGATGTGCTGTCCTCATGCTTCTGTGGTCCAGTATAACCTCCAAGAGTGCCAGTAGACCTCAAAATCAAGATCTACCTCTGAACTAGACTAGGATGCCATTATGGGCACCCAACCCCATTCTATAGTCTATCGTTTGTTGATGGACAATACTAGGATGGGCTGGAATCTTCCTTAAACCACACCAGAGTGCAGAAGGGAGACCTCTGGACCCTTTCCTTTCACAAGACAGTATTCCTTGCTGTAAGGATCTTAAGCTGTGTTCACAAGGAGTAAAAGGCAGCCCCACAGCACGCTAGAGATATGTGTGCCCTCATTCCACCTTTAATCCACATTTTTAGCCTAGAAAGTTCCAGAGAGGGGAAGGAGCAAATTGGCCTGTGAAGGATCCCACCAGTCAATCACCTCTAAGCTGCCTGACCATGCTTTGTTTTGCTGTATGTGAATGCAGCCTTCACTTTCATTTTCAAGTTCTTTGTGGAATCACAGAGACATTTGTCCAAGTGACTGGTTCTTTCTCTTTCTTCTGTTCATTTATTTTATAACTCCAAACCATTGGCAGAACCCGATACCAGGTTATTTTTTTAAAGAGCTCTAGAGACGTGTAGGTTATTTGTTTAATCATATATTTAATATCTCATGTTCTATCTCCCCCTTCCTACCACAGCTTTTCATCTCCCCCTAAAACTACCCTCCCACGTCAGGGTCCAGGAGATTTGGAGAGCAGGGACTCACTAGGCAAAGGAGAAAATTAGCATCACACATCCCACTCATAAGAATGCATGGAGATTAAAATGAACTCCATTGTTTTAAAACTCTCCACCTGTAGTAACTTCCTGACATGAGTAAATATGCCTAGCCAAATTTTCTTAACAAAATGACCCATTAATATTCAGTGTCTAAGCCACATGTGGATTACTTAACTCTTAGCATATTTGCTGTCAGACCTGTAGGATTTTGTTTAGCAAATCTTGCTCCTGATGCATGAAGAATTATAAGAATGCTGAGAGTGTGACAATCCCTTCTACATGCTCCTTATATATTCGCTGAATTCACTGTTTTCCCATGAATTCTTATGTTTTACATATGACACCATTCATATACAAAAACAAGATGGCCAGTTTTCTTTCATGTTTAAGTTTTAGCTATGTTGGATATTCCATGCAACATCGGTATACTTTGAAATATCCTGTACTCTCTTAAACAAAATGAAACACACACACACCAACTTAAACAAACTACATGAGCTGAAGAATACCAGACAGTAGTCTTCAGTAACGTTGACTCCATAGGCACAAACCATATATCAGCAGAACAAAAAGAACAAAAAGAAATGCAGTTATCAGCAATTTCTCCTCCCTGCCCTTGTATTTTTCCATTCTTAAAATGCATAACCCTGAAGCAGTTTTAGAGACCTGAGAGGTTTCTGAGAAAAGGGAATATTCCACTGATGGTTGCCAGTGAAAAGAACATAACTGTATAGTACATAATTTGTACAAATATGCCTTATACAAAGAATCATTTATTAAACTTTTTTTTAAAACATAGGAAATAATTCAGCCAAAGTTCTGAAAATGGGAGAGTCAGGCTAGGTAATAGGTGGCAATATATCTCTGAAGGCCAGCCCTTGGAGACTGTGAGCAGGGCAAGCTGTGGGTTCATATCATGTTGGTGGGCTTCCTCTCATAGGTGGTTGGCCGCTGTGAAAGCAGACAGCTGGACAAGATGGTCCCCGTGTCCAATCCAGTGGGGCATTTCTCAGGTACTTTTATTATATTATGTGCATGTGATGTGCAGTGATAACAATTAAAAGTAATTACTTTTGACTGGATTGTGTCTCGTACTTTTCTATCAAGGCTAACCTAAATTAATAAGAACTATAGTTTATCATCCTTATCTGTTCTTTAAGATTATAACATCATACTAAAAAGGTTCCCGATGATCCCAGTTACCTAAAATCCTGGCTCTACCTTCTGCTTTCTTTTGCTGCATGTGAATCCTTGCAGAAGGTCTTCCTTGCAGGAAAACTGTATCCCTTGGTTTTAAAGACAATAAAAAGTCGTATTTCTGCATTAAAAATTCATATGGAGAACTGTCACCTCTGCTTAGACAATATAGTTGTAGAACTGTATTAAAGACAACAGATAGCACATTTACATTCTCTATTTCTCCCAAGGAAAGCTCCATGTATAAACCAGATGGCAACACCTGATGCACTCTGTTGGTCATAGTTTTAATGGAGCTGAATGCCTGTATGTTTGCATATATGCACACATAACATAGTGTTTAACATTTTAAAAATTACTACTGGAGTCTGTTATAGGGGAATACTTGCCACAAAACCAAATTTATCTTTGCACTTTTCAAGCAGTCTGGAATTCCCCCCTTTACAGATTGATCAGTGTATTAGCTATAAATCAAACCCAGTTCAACACTGGAAGCAAAACTATTTTTACGTTTTTACTTATTCAATTTTCTTGCTGGCTAACATCCTGAGAGTAAGAAAGGGAGTCAGGAGAAGAGGATTACAAAGAAGGGAAGGAGATGCTGACTGTAGTCAAGGGGCCCATTCGCACTTGGCCAAATTCTGGAATATATCTTGCAATAGGGGCCTGCTGTCAATGTGCTAGTGCAGCAGGCCCAAGTGATGCCTGCCAGAGGCTGTATTAGCATGCAGACAACAAATCCCTATCCTGTGGTATATTCCAAATTATAGCCAAGTGCCAACAGGCCCCTGATTACAGACACTGGCATCTATTAGGCTTCTGTAGAAATGAAATAGATTGAAACTCATTTGCAATCTAACAAGCAAACTGCAAGATAAATTCACACTAGTGCTACTAAGTGAAGAAGCTCCATGTTATCTTTTATTTATAATTTGCTATAAAGCTGAATTAATGCTAGGATCTCTTCCTTGTGATTCACAAAAAGAACTAGGAGCACAAGATGAACCTGGGAAATGACCGATTCCTATCAAGAATGTATAATAATGGACTGTGGTCACACCTAAGGTTTAATCTATCTTCAGTCCACATTTGGAGTGAAAGAATACATCAGTAAAGTGCCAAGCTCTTTTCTTTCAGTGTTAAATAACTCAGAAAATTCACTTTTGTGATAGATAACATAGAAAATTACTGGTTAACTTTGATGACGTGTTCTCTTGTTCTGAAGGTAATTAAGCTGGATTAAATCTTAGGTGTGACCACAGTCATGGAAAATACTGATTTCTTACTTTCTGGCTAGTACTCACTCATTTGGGATGGAAAAATCTTTCTTAGTAAGAGAAACGTTTATATATTTATCTGTTGAATGAATCACACTAGAGATGTGACAAACCAGCTTGGTTTGAGCTGGGTCACCATGAAATGCCCCAGTGTGCTAGGGAACTGAGTCAACCTTAAAGATTTAGTTTGTTTGCTAGCAAGCCAAAGGTGAAGAAGCTTGACAAGCTGCCTTCTCCCAATGGTTGTCATGCACTGCCATCTACCTGTTTCAGCCTGGACCACCCCCTGAGTACTATTGTTTTTCCTGTGCTGTTCTAGGAAGACCTAGAACACCCTGCTTCGAATAACATGAATCACTAGTAAAACATGAATCATTAGTAAAAATCAAAGGATTCTTGATCTGAAACTCTACAAAACACTACCCTTAGTAATAGAAAGATTAGGTTTTGTGCATGCACGTGTTCTTTGGGCCTTTTCACAGCTACAAGCTGGAACAGTTCTATCCATTCACTGGGTCAGCAGCATCCACATTGCTCCACCACCACAGCCATCCCAGAGTGATCCAGCTGTGAGCTGCTAAAAAGCAGTCCACATTCTGCCAGGAAGCAGCTGGATCGCTTTGAGGGAGATGTCTTCATATCTTCTTCTAGACGCGAGTGGGTGGGGCTGTACAACTGTGGCTGTGCAGTCATGCACAATTGCTGGATAGCCATGGCAACATCCAGCCTCTCACAGTCCAGCCAAACCTGGGCCGACCATCTGCACTACAAGCACTGCTGACCAGATATGGGGCTAATTTAATGCTTGTAATGCATTTCCCACCTCTCACTCCTGCCTACCTCATAGGACTGTTGTGGAGATAATACAGGAAATAATCATGTGCCTTCAGCCTGAAAAAGAAAAGGGACTATAAATATAGCAATAAAGAACTGGGATATTCACTGATAACCTAAAGGTGTCAGTATTAGGTGGTATTCATACCTATAGGCATATATCTTGGGGAAACAAATTGGCTCCCAAAGAGAGACACACAATACTCCTGGTTTTATGTGTTTTTAAATCCAAGGATCCTAAGGAGGAAGGCAGAATGAAATGTCTGTTTCGGACAGCAGACAGCAGGGGTTTGGGGGAGTTGATAGAGTACTGAAGGACATTCTACATGATTCAGTTTTGCCTGCTACTCTCAGATGCATTGTCACCTGGGTTGGTGGTTGTTGCTTGCAGCAATTTTGGTTCAGTTTCTCCTTTGACATTTGAGTTGTCTTGTATGAATTTGTCTTATGGTTTATTTTTTATTTGATACTGTGTATTCTAGTTTTTTAGATTACATAGCTTATTAGAATTTTGTATATTGTTTATGATATATATTTGATGTTTTAGTTATTGAAATTTATTTTCTTACTTGCTATATTCATTTGCTGTATTTTTTTGATGTGATGATTGTATTTGGATTGTATATGTTCTGTTTGTTATAAACCGCCTTGGGCATAATTTTCTTTTGGAAAGGCGGTATACAAATAAAAATGGAATGGAATGGAATAGTATCTACCAGAAGAGGTGGTGATAGCAGTCAGCCTGGATAGCTTAAAGAAAGGATTAGATAAATTCATGGAGGACAGGTATATCAAAGACAACTAGAAATAATTCCTAGGTGCCGTCTCCAGGTTGCAGAAACAGACAGGATGCTTCTAACGGCCATTTTCAGGGAGTGGAGGTTTTGCCTTTGCCTTCTGCTTGAGATGATCATAAACAATTGGTGGCCCATTGTGTGGGACAGGATGCTGGACTAGATGGGCTATGGACTGATCCAGTAGGGCTCCTCTTATGTTCTTGGGCTTAGTAAAGGCACCTTAATCAGGCCCTCAGGGCAGCTGATCTTCAGTGGGAATAATAGAGACTGGTCTCACCTAAAATGCCTTTCTGTATAATGGAAAACAGTCATAGAAGCTTCCTTGACTGAACCTGAGCCCTTAGCTTGCCTCTTCCTAGGCAGTTTACAATAAGCAGAAAGAACTCTGTGTTTCAAGCAGGGTCTTGCAGGCCTACTTGAAAATGCTTGCAATTGAATCCAGGAACCTCTGCAATGGCAGTAAGAGTTGAATGCCAGTCAAGCTGAATTCTGTACATTAAGTGGAGGAAAAGGCACCACTTTTTGCTTCTGGGCCAGCAAGGTTATGCTATTTATGAGGCAGCAGCCCTTTGGTCTAGTTCCACTCTGTTCATTTTTATATGTGTAGCAGAGCTGGCACTACAGACTTGAAATTCAAATTTATCCCTCCCTTATTATTTCTACAAATTCACTTGTATGGCTAAATAATTCAGTACAAAATGAAATAAGAAAATTGCAGTTATAAAACTTGGAGGCTTGGCTCCACAAATGCTGAAAGAAGTCATATCGATCTATGTTTGGGTTGTATCAAATGCTTCTTAGGGCTTGTCTGGCATTGCAAAAGAGTTGCTACTGAATGCCTATATTTAAGTCAGTCTAATCTAATTAACCTCCAATTAACTAAATCAGAGCAAATCAAAGTTTTCTGGTGTAAATGGTTTCGTTTACAGGCTGCTAAAAACATCACTAATGCTAAAAATCACAGCCTCCTCCACTCAATTACAGCGAGAGAAAGACGATCTTCATTTGTGACAGGACTCTGTTCTAAAAGGTGTTTTTTAGTTCCAGGAATCCTCCTGTAGGGACAAGATGTAAAAATGCCTCTGAGAAGCTACATAGTATATTTTCCTCATGCTAATCACAGAACTTCCTCCCATAACCAAGTATTAATGGAGACACGTGGGTTCTGATACAGTCTTTGTACCTAAGGAAGATTGGCACTGGACCAGTATACCAGACAACAATCATACTAGCATCCTCCCTTCTGCACACTGCACAGTATACTGTAAGGGAGTTTAAGCAAGTTTAATGCTTGCTGGTCCAGTGTCATGGTCTAGTGCAGAATCATCCTAACTCTATTGACTTTTCATAATTAGGGGAAATTAAGCAGGCCAAATTTTGAACTTTTTTCCCCAATAGATTTGAAGGCTTTATAAAAAAAAATGGTTTAGCAACCATTAAGCAGTCTTAAGACCTTAAGTAAACCTTGACTCTCTCTTAGTAGTCATCTGTGCTATTTTATTTTAGACACCATCTAGGGTTGCCTTATAGAACAGAGGGCAGCAATGCTGCACCTTCAATTGCTCTTAGAAGACACAATTTCAGCAGGTCCAGCTTGCCATACAGCAAGCACCTGTTGAAACTGCTTCCTCTATGGAGCCATTAAAGGTGTTGCCTTTCTGTCCTCTTTTCCATATAGTAACCTTAATATTTTTGCCTCCCACTTTCTTTTGGGCACTTTGAAATGCATTTCCCCAAACCTATATGCACAGAGATAGAAATCAATGTAACCTACCCCACAGAGTTCTTAGAAAGATTAAAATGACAAGGGCAGAAGAGAGAAAGGAGCTAGGCTGCCTTCAGCGTTTAACATGGAAAAGCTGATTTTAAAAGAGAAAGAGAGAATGAGAAAATAAGGATTTTTTTAAAGTCTTCTTTTTGTCTCCAGAACTTTCTTAACGTACACATTTAAGTTTTGGATTGGTAACCTTACACCCACAGAGAAACAAGAGATCTTAATGGTTTCCTTGTCTGAAGCTTAATGGCACCAAGTCAGTATAGTATGTCAAAAACTCCCTTTTACCCCCTGACCCCCCTTTCTATTAAATAAGCACCTTTCTTTCTCCCCCTCCCCCCTGTTCATTCATTATAATACAGTGGGTACAGAAGATGCTGGTAAGCGATTCTCTTTCTCTCACAGGGAAATTCTAGAGTTCTGAGAAGGCTGCTTCCATTAGCTGAGTGCATTTGGATTCTTTTCAATTTTTAATTTCATTTTCAAATGCATGCAGCCAGAAGTGGCATGTTGCCTGTCATTTGAACAATCAATTTCCTGCAAGCTGGAGTGCAAAATGCGTCTTGTTAGGCCTATAATTCCTTCTAATTACATCTATGTCAAAAGGGGACAGCAGCCTGCTCTCCCCATTTATTTGGGCCAAGACATTTTGGCAGCACTGCCTGGCGTGACCCCATCAATCAACAACTTTTAGCTGCTCTTGACCCAGAAAGCGGGGTGGGGTGGGGGCAGGAAGAACCAGTCTGTCTTCTTCCAACAGCTTTCTTTTGCTATCATTCTTTATCCCTTGAGTATTGGGGAGAGGATTGGAATGAGAACTTAAGAGATGGAGACAAAATACTTTGCATTATACAGAGATTCCATGAAATAGCAAGATCGTTGTTCTGCTCACAGCTAAAACTGATCCTGAACTCTGATTCCCAATTGATGCTGACAGAAAGCCTGCCAATAGAGACCAAGTACTGGATTCTGTATTATTAAAATTGGCATTTTCAAAATGCACTTTCCCTTGGCTTTATCTGGTATGCTTTTACAAGACAGAGGGAAAAAAAGATATCTCTTGTTTCTGGCATGAGGAAAGAGACTTGCTGCTACAAAGAGATGGGCACATCCACTCAGGCTGAGCTAGGAAAGTGTAGGCAACCCAGCAAGAATCCAGAATGAGTGCACATTGTACCTCTGCACATAAAGTTCCTCTATTATTTTTGATCCCGGAAACTCTTCCTACTGAATCTACAGGGAGCTTTTCAACTCCCAATAGCTCGAGAGTATGAAAAATGCTGAAGGGGGCATTGACAAAAAACTCATGCGTGAATGTACTCAACCATGGCAGTTGTACATGTACGTTTCGCCGTATCTGGATTGAAATGATTGATTTATATCAGATGTTTCTGCTGAGAGCAATCTGTGGTTCATAAACATTCATAGTGTGCAAAGAGAGCAATTTCAGATCAAGGAGTTGACCCTCCTCTCCAAAGTAGAAGGGAGCAAAAATATTCTGTACGTAAGTCTACAAGGGTTATAGGCTATCCAACCATTTATATTAGTTATTTTTCAAAGAATGCACAGTTAAAGAAGGGAAGATTTATGTGGCACACAAACATATATACACTCTGTCCTAGTGTAAACTGATATACTTGAGCCAGGTCCATAGCTTGTATCACAGCATCATGACAACTGGCCATCTGGACATAGAGTGAGCACAAGGGGAGCATCCAGCCTCAAGTGTTCCACATGCCCTTGAGTAGTGAAATCTCTGGTATCACATCATGGTAGCTATATGGACTGCTGGTTGTATTAATGCAGTGATAGCACTTTGATAGCAGCACAATACTGGAGTCATGATGAAGTACGGACCTGGCTTTCACAACTTTAAAATTCTTGGCCTCTGCCCATACCAACTTTCCCTTCAGATAAATCACATTAGAAATTAATCCCAGAAGGCATGCAGCTTAGAAAATCACCACTTGCAATCAATTCTGCCTAATCATATGAGATTTTTGTCATCAGTGGTGCCACAATTGTACTGCACACATTTCTCTAGATGTTTATTTCGTTGTGCAAAGGGTGTTGCAAGCACTTGGCTATGTTAGCAGCTTAATAAATCAATGGATTGCTAATCCTCCTACCACAGGAAGAAAAAAAATATCATTATAGAGTGACTAGAAATGCTTTGGTGAAATAGGCAAACTAGGCAGTATTTTAGCAATAGGTTTTTGTGAAAGAGACATAACCAATTGTTGTAATTATTTTATCATGTAGAATCTTATTCTATAAATTGTAATAAGGTGATTTCCCTTGCTTCAGCCCCACTTCTATAAATGATATTTTCTCAACAGTTCAGATTGCCAAGGGTGTTTCCTTTCTGGGAACCTGTCTGGGATTTTGATTTTGAGGAAATCCTGGATGCATTTTTCTAATTCTTCCTCAATTGACAGCTTATCTTTCACTGCCTTTTTTTTACTAGAGTTGGATTCCCTAGAGCCAGAAGTTAGAGTTCGGAGCAGGTCACTTTTCCTCCGGATTTCAGACTGCTGAAGCAGCTGCACTGGGCCCTTCTTAATTGGTCGATCCAGAGTCTGTATATTGGACTGACGGGTGACTGGGCCACAGATGACAGTTTCTTGAGGAGAGCTGGCTTCTGATTGGCTGTCACAGCTAGAGGTGGAAAGTTCATTGCAGGATGTGCCACTTTCTCCTTCTTTCTCTCCTTTACCATTTTTGCAACAGCAGTCACAGTGGGATGAAGACCACCTGGAAGGTTCACCTGGGAGCAAAAACAGAAAACACAGCAAGGTTACATTTGTAAAGTCTTGGCTAGAGTCAGAAAGATATAATGTAGTGTTCATTTTTGTGCTAACAGAGTTGTTTCTCCCATTACACAACTTAGCAAAATTCACAGATCCTGTGCTAGGAAATTTCTGTGTCCATCATGGGGACCATCCTGCCCCATGCTGGCTTGCTCTAGATAACCCAGCCTGTGGGGGCTAGGCTTTCAGTTACCCCCCCCC
>MTQE01000401.1:140939-160918 GCA_014337955.1 Aspidoscelis marmoratus
CATGCACCATTATTGGGGGACCCTTCTGGGGTCACCTGACGCCTTCATTTCTATAGAGTTGTTCAAAGGGATGTCAAAACTAAAATATGTTATCCCAGCAAAAAGTTTGGGAAACTCATTTTCACATTCTTTATGCAGCTGCATATTTGCCCCTGCTGCTCTCAATCAGAGATGAATTAGAATGGCCTCCAGTAGGGATGTGCACAAAATTTTTTTTTTTGTATTTAATTCATATCAAATTGAATGCAAGAAAATTCATATTCATTTGAACAGCTCCCGTTCAAATGTGGTAGGATTCATATTCAATACAAATGTTCAATCCCATACGAAGGCATATGCATAGCATACAAATCCCATACAAACAGGAAATGAATCCCATACAAAGCTTCATAGGAAGCTTCATACAAATGTATCAAAACATTTGATTCGGGTTCGAATGTCAATCTTTGAATGTGCCAACATTCGATTCAAACTCAAATGTCCAAATTTTGAATATTACAAACATTTGTGCACATTCCTAGCCTTCTATCACTACAGAGGAAATTAGTAAACTCATTATTAATTGTAAACAAGGCAAAGCTCCATGTGTAGAAAACAACCCACCAGAGTTACCTAAGGACAATATTGACTCTTTCTGACATGCTAAGAATATGTTATTAGGACCCTTTCTCTAGCTTGGACCTGAAAGCAAGCTGGCAGTTGGTTTCCAGAGTACAGGGGAATATGCCTACATTTTCAGGCTGCATCCACTGATGCACTATTTTCAAATAATTCCACCAGGAGCAAATTGCCCTGGGCTTTGTAGTCTTTTAAATAAATAGATGAACCTGAAAAACAAAAAGTTTGTCTTTACTTATTTCATGTTGATGTCATTCAACATTAACACAGGCCCATCTCTGTATCTTGTGTCCGCACTAGACAAAGTCCTGGAGTATAGCTCATTCCAACAGTGGAGCACTTATAAGTGCTTCAGGTGGTATACCAGACCAACCTCTGTGTGGTTCAGACAGCATATGATAGAGTGGTTTAATATACCAGTCCTGAGAACTATGGCACGATTCACTGAGCACCCAGCAACAGCCTCGGTAGTGTGCCACCTCTGAATGCCCTGTCAGGAGCCCAAACTGGCAACTGTGAAGGCTGGGAACAAAATATGCAACTTGCCCCAAAGTTCCCAGCCTCCATAGGTTGGGCTGCCCACAATGTGGTTTGTCCTTGGTGTGAGCATGGTGTATTTTGCCCCAGCATGGTGTGAGGAAAGGGCCTTGTTTTCATTTGAAGGACTTCATTCCATCATCTAAATACTGCAGTTAGGCTCACTTTTAATAAAAGGTAAGTGTCTGGTTTTTGTTCTTTTTATTGTTGATTTGCCACAGCCCCCAAAAAGTTTGTGCATTTTAAAAATATGCTGTGACTAATTATTGCTGTTTTTTTAAAAAAATCTTTTAAAAATTATTTATTTGGTTGTGCAATAGGTTTTAACAAAATACTGATGACCTTATCTTTCCATTTTGCTATATTATTCAATTGTTCATGAACAGCATCACTAATTTAATTTATAGACTGCTTTGAAAATCTTCCTGTATCTTGCTTTGTAGGGGGGCAGCAGGGAGAGGTTATACGGCTACAATGATTTTAAACAAATGGCAGCATTAATCCCAGTTCTAAAAGACATCAAACACATTCTTACTTAGCAAAATCAGATTGTGTTCACAAGCTCATTTACTTATCGATTCACATGACCATAGTATGAACCTGGCATTTTAACTCAACAGTAATTTTCTCAAACTAAGCTATCAAGTGTTTTTTTGCAAAAAGAAAAAGAAAAGAACTTCACTACCCTAGGATAATTTATTTCAAAATTCAGTTTCCCACATTCAACAGAGTTGTTGTTTTCACAGGTGCTCTTGATAGAAATGTTTTTCTTCCTTATTTTTCTCCTAACAATGACACATTAAAATCAAAGCCAATGACACTGGACTTTGTGAGGTTCGTTCCTAATCCACCAGTGTTCAAGTTAAGGTTGCAGTGCTATAGTATTCTAAAAAGTGAGATTTATTACACATACATTCATTACCTTGGGTTTTCTATGAATGTTACATTAAAAGAGGGGGAAAGAACATACTGAAGTTAAGAGAAAGGAAAATTCAAAGGAGCCATCCTGTCACTTTCACTAGAATGAGTAAATCTTTATAAACTTTATGCAGTTTAATGTACGAGCATACACAGATTACCATGAATGTAATAATGTACTGGTTTTCTACCAGCAGACTATCTTGAGCAATAATGAGAAAAATATGTAGTGACTTCTTAACCCTCATTTCTATTTGTACCCCAGGGGACTGCTGATTATTCTGTGGTCTTTAATCCTACAGGCCTGTAAATTTAGAACATTGTCAGAAACTGCCCTGGAAGCAAATCCTGCAATTTTCGAATAGATTACTTGGACAAAGAATTCGATAAATAAGTAAATAAATAAAATATACCAAAATATATCAAAGAAACTTTTTGCTATGTTTTTCATTTTTTAAATGCCATTGTTACAAGCCATCTTTTTTTTATTTTGCAGATCTGCATTCATTCAGAGATGAGGGGTCATATTAGCTTGTTTTTAACTAAGAATTTTTCTTTTAAAAGATGTCATTTATTTCCCAGAGCACATACCTCAGTAGCACGGAGCCTGTTTTGGAAGAAGAAAAAATGCTTTACATTTTTCAAAGCGACAAGTCTTCTGTGGCATTTTTAGGTTTTCTCTATAAAATTAAGGTGACTTGATTCTTAATGAAAGGTTTTTAATTAACAAATGGTAAATCTGTTTTGCCCAGGCTAGTGGCAAACTATTTTCCCCAATTCTTCATCACTAGCATGCAAATCCTGCCCTAGATTGTTAACTAGCTAAAGGACCGAAAGAAACAGAGAAAAATAAATGGCCAAGTCTCAGAGTGGAGGGAAAATAAATAAAAAGTGAGATCTCCCAGGATACATTTGGGACCTGTACTTTTTGATTTATTCTAGGGCTGTGCACAAATATTCGTAACATCTGAAATTCATACAATTTAGTCCGAATGTGGACATTTGAGTTCAAATTTAATGTTGGCACATTCAAAGATTGACATTTGAAGTCGAATTGAATGCTTTGATACATTTGTATGAAGCTTCATATGAAGCTTCATATGGGATTTGTATGCTATTCATAGCCCTATGTATGGGACTGAACATTTGCATTGAATATGAATACGAATTGAATACAAAAACATTTGTACAAACCCCTAATTAATTCATGAATGATCTAGAAGTAGGAATAAGCAGTGAGAGAGCAAAGTTTGCTGATGATACTAAACTTATAAAGCCCTAAACGGCTTATGTCCTGAAGAAGCATCTTTTCCCATATAGATCTTCCTGTGCTTTATGAACACAAAGTGAAGGCATTCTTGTAGCACTGCTATATTCAGAAGTGCAGAGAGCTGCAGCACATGATTTGGCCTTCTCTGTTTTGGCCCACCAGGTTGGAATAAACTCCCAATAAAGGTATACCAGATACTAAATTTATATGGGTTTTGGTGCCTGGTTAAAACATACCTCTTCACCTTTTCTTTTCGTTTTAAAAAGAATGTAGTCCTGTGAGGGTGGGAGGAAGGTCTGGAGGTTGGATCGTATGGTGTCCTACTGCCCAACTCTGTAACCTGCCCTCAGGTATCTCATCCCAGAATCTGCTTGATTCTAAATACCTAGGCCTACAGTTGTCAGAGTTTGTCCACATACCCCCTTTCTCTTTCTAAGAGTATCAGCAGAAAACTTTCTCCTCCAGGTCTCTGCTGAATGTAGCAAAATGTATCTCTTCCTCTCTTAAAGGCACAGATCATGCATATGGTTACTTAGTGAAAGCTTGGGGCCAAAAACAAGCACCCTCACACAAATAACTGTGGAATTTCTTATTTCAGCACACAAACATTGGCCAACTGTATTTAACTTCAGTGTTGGAAAGCTGAGGTAAAGTTCTTGAATTACAGCCTCAATGTACATAAAGATTTAAAGCATATTAGTGTCAAAAGCTATTATGTCTCTTCTTTACTGTCAAATTCTCTCAGTATCAATCTAAACAATAGAGCTCCCTGACTTTGCCCTTCCCTCAAGCAACAATCACTATCAGCTTGTTTCTCCCTGACCCACTCCCCGTAAGCGTGCCCCAGGTGAGAACCTTTGGCCTACTCTCAGTGAGTTTTTATAGCCTTCTCTCAGCCTGCTGGCAGCACCTGATTGGATGGGACAAAGGAGCAACCTGCCCCCCCACCCTCAGGATAAGCAGCAAGGCTATGCTCCCTATCAATTCCTTTCCAGCTACAAGGCTGGAGTTAGCCCTCTATCTACCTTACCTATAACTGGCAGACGTCACAGATAGGTTATATTTTTCAACATGTTTTAGTAATTAATTTTATTGTGTGTTGTGACCCACTCTGGAATGTCCCAGTTGAAGGGTAGGAGACAAATTATAACTAAATAAAATATTTAGGGTAGTGAAAACTGAAAAAAGACACTTTGGATAAATTTTATCAGAAATTATATGAGGAAAGAAAAGTGCAAATAGGAAATATTAAAAGAGATAAGAAACTGAAAATGGAAGATAGGGGGAAAATAAATGGGATAATTAAAGTAATTGTGAAATAAAACTGGGAAAGTCCCCATGACCTAATGTTCTTTCAAATATATTTTTAAAATGTTCATATGGCTTCACATATGGAAAGGATATTCAACAAAGTCCTAATGGATAAATATGTACATGAAAGCTGTTTGTATAATTGGCTTTGCACTGAAGCAGATGGCACAGTAGTTCACATGTGTGTGCATGGATCTTCCACAAATGTGGGGGCCTTCAAGTTCACTATGAACTTTCATCAAAAGTTCATAGCAAAGGAAATAGACAGGTCCTTTCCAGGCAAACAGTGCCAAGCCAACTGCTGAAACCATGCCTGTGAAGCCACTCAGGATGGGAGGCATCTGCGTCTCAGTTCCTATTCAAGTGGCTGTGGACTAATGGTGTGGTACAGTCATGAGCAGCCTCTTTTTTCTGGGGCTGCCACAGCTAGGAAAAACACACAGACGCTTGAGATGGGAACCAAGTCACATCTCAAGATGCACAGGCAAGAGCAGCCTCTTTTCCAAGCCAATAGCATCATTTTGTAAACAAAAGCTAGCCTACAAAAGCAGGCCCATTGGCCTTTGCATGTGAAGCCGCAGACCTTTGCAATTCAAACAAGTTGCAAAGGTGCCAAATCTTTTTTGGCACATCACTACTAATGGAACAAGATATTTCAAACTTCTTGTAGAGAATCAGAGATAGTACAGATCTGGAAAGTAAATAGGAATGAGGCGAACCCTACAAAATCAAGATTATTAAATCTTTGCAAAAAATATTGCAAACAGACCTGATAAAATAATTCCAAAAGTAATTAAGCAAGACCAATATGGTTTTGTTCAAGGAAAGCATATCACTGATTCTGTAAGAAATGTAGTAAATATGCTAAAAATAATAGGGGAAAATGAGAATTTTGAAACTTGACGCATTTAAGGCATTCATTTCAGTAAGTCTTTGATACTTAGGGAAAATTTGCAAACTATTTGCACTGGAATAGAATATTACTCAAATGATTTTGAAATTATATCAGGATTCTACAACATGGATAAGAGTAAATGGAGCTTATGCAAGACAAACTAAAATTAAACAATGAAACTACACAATATTGTCCTTTGCCCCCTATGTTATTTGCACTGGCTATGGAACCATTAGTGAATGAAATAAGAAAAATTCAAAATCATTAGGGATATAGTATAGGAACAGACAACATGAAACTACATCTTTTTGCAGATGATTCATTAATAATTTCAAAACAGCCAGTATTAATAGTAAAGGAAATGGATACTGTAACAGTAGGTTTCAAGGGAAAATCAAGACAAAAAATAAATTTAGCAAATCAAGAATTTTATTGATTAATACAATACCAAAAGTACAACAGGAAATAAGGAATATCAGGATTAAAACTGGGAATAAAAAGATTTAAGTTTGTAGGTTTATATAATGAAAAATATTACAAAAATGACAGAGGGAAACTATAATCAGGTTTGGGGGAAAATAATGATTAAAGAACTGGAAGAATAGATGATTTTCTTAAGAATAAGGCCTTTAAAAAAGGCTATTATTTGTAAATTAATGTATTTGCTTCAGGTTCTCCCAGATGTAATTCCTGTTAATAAGAATGTGGAATAGAAAATTAACTACATGGGTATTTGATAAGAAAAAATAAAAGATTTGGGAAATAAATACTTTATACTGCAAAAAGACAATGTGAGTGGGGAATGGCCAGTCTATAAGTTTACCAAGATGCATTCCATTTGGATAAGATTACACAAGTGGAACATACAAAGGAAGAAAAATGGATAAAAATACAAAAACAAATACATGACAAATGATTTTTGTTTTATAAACAGGATAAAGTGCTAACAGAAAAAATGTATGGTCCATGCAAAACAACTGGAAATGTTATAATTTAAAAAAGAGACAGATTATGCTTGCTGAATAATCCAGAGATAGAACAACACAATCTAAACTGGAAGCAATACTAAGACAACAAAACTGGCTTCAGGTAAAGATACAATTAAAATTTCTTAAGATAAAGATTTATAGAAGAAAAGTTGAACACTATTGAGAAAATAATACAATCTAAAGTAAAAGGGAGAAAGTAATACATTACAAATTATTAACAGGTTAGGAAAGTAGAATAAAGGAATTCTAACTGTCAATAGGGTATGTAAGAATGGGGTAGAAAGAAGGGTGTGGACAGGGGATTGTACTGGCTATATACTTGGATATATTTTATGGAATAAAGCAACACTTTTAAAAAGTTATGAGTTTCAGATGCATCTTTTGACATTGGGTGACTAGACAAGGAAATGGCAAATGTGCCTAAGTCTCTGTAAGTGCAAAGTAATGCATATTGGGGCAAAGAACCCAAAATATACCTATAAACTGATAGAGGCTATATTTTCTGTGACAGATTAGGAAAGAGATCATGGGATTCTTTTGAACAGCTCAGCTCAATGAAGGTGTTGACCCAGGGAGCAGCAACAGTGAAAAAAGCAAAATCAGTGGTAGGGGAAATTAGAAGGTGAATAAACAATAAGTCTCCAAGTATCATTGTATCTCTTAAAAAAAACTATGGTAAGGTTACATTTGAAATACTGTACACAACTCTGGTACTCACACCTGAGAAAGGATATTATGGATCTTGGAAAAGTGTAGGCAACCAGAAGGATTACAGGGCTGGAACAACCCTCTTATGAAATTACGTTGCACTGTCTAGGCCTCTTCAGTCTTGAAAGATCGTGTCTGAGAAGTGACCTGATTGAAGCATTTAAAATCATGCATGATATAGAAAGGATCAAAAGAGACAAAAAATATTTTATCACATAGCACTAGAACCTGGGGAAACTATGAAGCTGATGAGCAGGAGAGAAAATATTTATTTCACCCAGCAGGTTGTCTTATGGAATTTTCTACCAGAAAAGGATAGCTTTAAGAAAGGATTAGATAAATTCATGGAGGACAGGTGTGTCAATGGCTTCTAGAATTGATGCCTTGGCACTGCCTCCTGGTTGGAGAGGTAGGCAGGATGAGAGCAACTGAATGTTTTGCCTATTGACTTCTTTGTCTTCTGCTTGAGATCCCAAGAGCAATTGGTACAACCACTTTTTGAGACAGGAAAATGCACTAGATGTTGCCTGATCCAGTAGGGCTCCTCTTATGTTGTTATGCACCTTTCTTCCAATCTTGATTTTCTGATAGTTTTTCAACAAACCCAGGTAGAATTTTACCTCACTAATGAAAAATTATGCCTTTTTCTACCTATTTACATGAGGGCTAAAATCAGCTTTGTTGTCCGGGAAAGCTGCCAGCACACTCACAAGCACACAACTGACAAGAGGTTGTTCAGCAAAGGTACAGCCCAAATGACGTCAGAAAAGAAGAAATCCAGAAACAGTCCAAGTCCAGGGTTAACGAGAGTCATACAAACAGTCCAGTCCGAGGTCAGGGCAGCCAGAAGGATGGTCAACAGGTACGTTCCAAGGTCTAAGGTTTCCAAGCAGTTCAGGAGTCAGATACGGCAGCTTTCTCTTAAAGTAAACAAATAGTTTCTGACAAAGGGCTTGGGCGTCTGCCCGGTGTTTTATCTTTAAAGTTGATTTCACAGCTGTAGGTGATCCGCATGTCTCTGGGCAAGTCTTCTTGATCTTCTTAACCCTTCCTTCTCTGCTCTCCTTTGCTTAAAGCTAGGGATCTCTGGGCTCTGCTGTTCCATGTCTCCCACATCCTGCACCTCTGCTGTGGTAGGGATGGGCTGCTGAACGCCAGGCTCCAATGGGGCTGGGGGGTCAGAACTGGGTCCTGGCATCACCTCAGGTTCCTCCTGTACCTCAGGAAGTGAGTCCTCCTCATCCTCTGAGTCATCCTCCTGCCTGACCATGACATTTGTATCCAATGCATAAATTCAATGGCATGCTCAGAAAAGTGGTTAGCCTGCTGTAGATATACAAAAAGAAAATCTTTATACAGAGACATAGATCCTTTTGTCTATAACAGTGTCTATGACACGCTTTTTATTCATAGCCAGTTAGGCCTTTTGCAATAATTTCTAAGAGATCATAGTCACATGATAAACAAGTCTTGTTACTGACATACTTTGAATATATGAGGTATGTCAGTAACAAGACTTGTCTAATGAAAATGTATGATGGTACACACTCTTTCTCAAGAATAGGGATGCGCCAAAAAGATTTAGCACTTTTGCAATTCAAGCAAATTCTGAAGGTCTGAGGGTTCACATGCAAAGGGACAGAAGTCTCCCACAGCTTGACTCTCTCTCAGTTGCTCCATGGAAGCCACTGGTGAAGACAGTGATTGGGAACCAGCGCGAGCGCCTGCCTGGGCCAAGCTCCTAGCCCTGCCATAAGTCTTCCTTTGGAAGACGTTCCACTGAAGCCACTGCTGGAGGGTGGCACGTGCCTGGCCTATGCCAAGTTCCAGCATGGGCCAAGTGCTCGGCACAACACTCACCTCCATCTGAGAAAAGTACCTGGTTGCCTGGTGCCAGCCAATTCCTTGGAAAGGGTCCTCTCCTCACTATGAACTTTGGACAAATGTTTGTAATGAGGCCAATCCCCACCACCACCCTCTTTGCAGCAGTCTTCATTTGCACAAATGCAAGTATCTCCCCATTCACTTCAATGTTGAGTGAATGGGGAAAGTATTCTTGCACATCCCTACTCAGCAAATGAGCCTACTGCACTTTCCAAACTGCAGTCTTGTGAAATTTCTGCTTGTATAAAACTATGTGTAATAATTAAATACATGTAGTTATTAATGTAAAAACATATCTGTAGGAGAAGGGAAGTTCACATAAAACAAAGGCAATATCTGCACAGGAGGAGAGAAGAATGCTTTTTACTGTATTTTCCAAAGAACTTGCAATGCAAGCATAACAGCGCTTATTGCAGGCAGGGCATGGGAAGAACAGGGCATCCATAAAGATGCTCTATATTGAATGTGCAATGAGGGAACAATGTTGTACAGACACTGCATCCTCATTGCACATTCAAAGTGCTGTACAGGCATTGTGTGGATTCTCACTATCTCATGCCCTGTAAATTATTTTGTAATCTTGATCTTGCTGCTATTCATGAACAAATTATTAAGTCTGCACAATTAGGATAAACATTCAGGGTTCAGTCAATTAAATAGATTATGGCCCTTTCTGCCCTAGGCCTTATCCTGTATTATATCCGTGAATAGGGGCTCACCATCCTAGGATGCAAACAGCAGGCCCCTATTCAGGGATATAATCTGGAATAAAACCCAGGGCTAAAAGGGCCTGTAACTCTTACATACACACAACCTCGATGTTTCATATGTTCATGGCTTTTGATGGTACTAAATTGTCCAATCGATTAAAGCAAAATTTTGAGTATTTTATGCATAGATTCCATTTTTACCTTTAATTCTTTCTTTTTTTCTTTTCTGGGAAAGGAGGAATGTATGTGTTGTATGTTTGTAAATGCATGAAACTTTCAGTATTTATAAATAATTTAATGAGGGAACTGCACACTTCAGCGCTTATATAGGTCAAGTAAATGATGTGAGCGTAATCAGAGCCTCAGCTTAAAATCACAGAAAATGTCTTCCAGCTCTACCAACAATATCAATTGCCTAATTCCGGTTACTGACAATTTTGGGAGCCCCCTAGAAGTATCTTACTTCAGGTCTAAATTCCAGTTAAATATCCTCAAATTGATGTTGACTACAGAACATCATACGGATGGTTATCAAGAGAACTTGTCAAATACTACTATAATGTTGCAATTTATCTGACAAATACTACTAGTTTTTCTGATCCACTCTGTTCTGTGAACTAGCATTGGCACAATAATACTAAACTAAACCTGGCACAGTACTTCTTGTGCTTTGGCAGAAATTCTGGCTGTTTTCTGTAAGACTGTATTCAAACATAAGGAGAGGGGGCAAAGGCAAAGTGGGATATGAACAATTCCACTTTGAAGCTGTACCTGAGCTGCTTCAAAGATGCTTTTGCTGTTGTTGTTGTGTCTCATCACAGCCTAAGTGACAGAGGCAAGATCTGCAAGACAATGAAGGCTGTATGTGTGACTACCTCCATCCCAGACATACAGACACTGCATGCAGGGAAATATCTTTATTTGGCTTTGGGGTGTTTCCTGATGGAGATGTTTTCAGAAATGTAACTAATGATCAGGTGTGTTGGAGAAAAGACTGGCCAGACAAATCTTGGAGATCCTTTGGTTTGGATTTCAGCATTTCTGGCTGCCGACTGGAGTCACTGGAATAATTTTGTTGCCTCACATGCTACTTAGCATGAGAAGAGCTAACTGATATGGTTGTTTAATTAACTTCATGACTGGATTCATTTGGGAAGTATAAATTATACCAGTCACATTCATTCTGAACTTTTCCTGCATCTCTTTCTACGATGCAGATGTTCAAGATAAACTGAATATTCAATGTCTGCATATCCTACTCAAGGATCCAGGGTACTTTGTGAATTTTAATTTTTAAAATATGCTTAGCTACCATATTGCTATGAAAGAAAGGTGTAAATGATCATGAAGGCTTGTCATTATTGGAACTCATCAATATATTTAATAGATCTGTGTCTTACTTTTCAGAGTTAAAATCTTTCATAAAGTAGACCTGCAGGGGTGCTCAGTACACCACAGATAGATCACTAGAACAGAGCAATCAGTCCCCGAACCTCTGCAGAAGATTGCCTAAACAGAAGCCTTAAGAAACTGCTTTTGGGATAGTTATGGGAGATGAGCTGCTGTGAGTCAGTTTGGTGTTCTAGTTAGAATGTTAGGGCCTTTCTGCACTGGCCACTTAATACCCATTAAACACACATTTAAAAATCTTGTGAAATTCCCGTCTGCACTGCAGCACCCATTAGAGACACATCAGGGAGTCCGCTTTTGCATTGGCTTGCGCGTGATCCGTCTCTAATGTGTGCTAAGAAGCCCTTAAACCAGTTTCCTGGAAGACCTGATTGGAGGTAGTCTTAATGGGTACTTAATCCATCCTTGTGCTTTAAATCTGCATCAACGAAGGGTGCATCCGCACACGGATGGGAGAGAGCACACATGTGGGCGGGACAGGAAGCCGCCATGTTGAGAGAGGTGGGAGAAGCACAGTCCAGCCACAAAGTCTCCCTCGCGTGGGTTTTGCATCGGGCAGGCGCCCAGCTACAGCGGCAGAGGGACAGCAAGTCTGAATGTAGCGATTCCACGAACAAAGAGCAGGCTTTGGTGCCAGGTGAGCATGGGATCTCGGACACACCACTGATTGGTCTGCACACTGCAGGAAAGGAGTGGTGACTGACAGCTGAATGCTCCAATCACGCGGCTCCTGGGGCGGCCATCTGGAAATCCGTGCTACCGCGTCCGCACTGTGAAGGCATAATGTGTTCCTCGCAATCCGTCCTTCCCAAGCAAGTGCAGAAGCATGGGGCCTTATTATATCCGTATCTATTTGAGACGGGTCTTGCTAGAGACACATTTCATAAAAACGGATTTACTTAATCTAGTTTTCAGCGGATTAATCTCCTGTTAATCTCCTGGTTCCATTCTTCAGTCCTACACAAAGCCAGCTGGATGATTTGGGGATAGTCACAGCTCTCTTTGTGAGCTCTCAAAGTCCCATCTGTCTCAGGACTACTTTGAGTGCACTCCTTTTCCTCCTCCTCATCTCCCCACCCCTGTGTAGAGACTGGGATGAATCTAGGTCCTCCAGAGACCATCCTACTAGAAATCCTGCTGCTGTGAGAAGACTTCCTTTGAAGCAGTGATCAAAGATGGTGACATCAACCGGCCTGAATAGATTTAGGAAATGATTAGATAAATTAATGAAGAAGGACAGATGTACTAGAATGGATGTCAATGTACTAGACAGATGTACTAGAATGGATGCCTCCAAGATGGAGAGACAGGCAAGATGCCTCTAAAAGGCATTTGCAAGGATTTGAGAACAGAGGCCTATTCACACTATAGCTGGTAGTGCATGATTGGTAAACTGGGGAAGGGCATCTGCACCTGGAGGAGGCTGTTACAGCCTCCAACCATGCCCCGCCTTCCCAGAAGTTCACGAACTGTTGAAGTTCACCAGTTGTTAACAAACGTTGACCAAAAGCTTACCTGGAGCATTGGGACAGTGGCTATTTGCACCTCTTCTGGTGCTTAAAAAAGCCTACCACTATATGAGACATGAGGAAAGGGCCTCCTTTTGTGCACCTCTTAAGAGTCAGGTCAGACAAAAACAAACATTTATTCACATAGCAAGCAGTCAAACTTTATAAATTTCTACCACAAGATGTGGTGGTGGCCACAAGTTTTGATTTTCAAAATGAAGGACTTTTAATTAATTATATTATATTATATTATTTTAAAAGGGTTTGGCCCAATTAGGGTCCCAACCCACTGTCTATCTCGACATCCATAATTTTGAAGAGCCTTTCAAACACTCCAGACCATCACTCTGATAAGATTTAAACACCAACCAAAGATCTTTAAACACCAACCAAAGACCAGGCACTTGAAACAACTTGGTGGATGTTTTTAACAGTCAGATTTAACTTTATTTGTCAGTTTTAGGTATTTTGTACATTTTTGAAAGAAGTTTTAATGTATGTTTTTAATGTTCTATGAGCTGCCTAGTCAACTTCAGTTATTGAATACCTGTATAGAATGAGCAAATAAATAAAATACTTTTTCTTCTCCTTTCTCATCCAGCACAGAGAGACAAGAAGGATTTACAATGGCACTTTTAGCTCTAGCTCTAGCTCTATTTAGTGCTAGTATACCTAAAGGAATACAACTCTCGACATGAAGATAGTAGACTCTACATCTGGTTTAAAGACTAGTAAGTAATTTTATCCATTTCAGGGTGTCTTTTTCATATATCAGAGAGTGTGAAACTCTAAGAAATACTTTGAATAGAAAAAAATACTTGATAAATAGCCAATTAATATAACAACAACAAACATATGGTGGTGATAGTTCTATTATTAATTGAAGTCATGAAACCATAAAATAAAAAAGGTCAAAATATTGTAGTATTTCCAAATACAAACAGATAAGCATCTTTCCTATAATGCTCCTTACATAACTATGGTTGAGAAAAACCATTTGGTGACAGTAAAGTTTAGAAAAACAGCTGGAGAAAATCACAAAATACCTGCAGATTGAGTATCTATGAAAAAGGAAGGCTTCTGTGCCCTTAGTTTCAAAAGAAATAGAGTGGCATTTTAACACCTGGGCTTTGATAAAAGCACTATCCATCACTTCTGGGAACACTTCTGGGAAAAGCATGCATTTTTGCACCAATACCTCTGAATATCCTAGGTCCTTGGGAAGGATCTGATAATTTAGAGTTCCAGACTAATAAAAAACCACCTATGAAATGGTGAGAAAATGATGTTGATGAATCATTATATTTCAACAATTTACCCACATCCAGTATGAACTGTATTGCAATATCATTAGTAAGTACCAGGATGACCTAAAATTATATACTAAATCAAAATCTGGACTGAGATCATTACACAGCAGTGTTCAGATATTTATTGGTGATAGATAAATGTGCAATCACTGAATCACCAGAAGGTATTCAAGTCCTAAATCAAACAACCATCAAAGTTCTAGCACCTGAAGATGCTTACAAATATTTGGGCATCCAGGAAATAAGATATTTTACATAGTCAAATAGAAGGGGAAGATAAGCAAGAAAAAAATACTGCAAATGATTAGGAAAAGTCTCAAGTTGACTCTAAATGGTGGGAAATGTTAATTTATAGGCAGTACCATGAAGAGTCAAACAGAATCAGATGGACCTTGACAACTCTGACCAGCAAACAAGAAAAAATGATGAAGATGCCCTACATCATCGCAGCAACAACAACCATTGAAAATAGGTGGTGAAGGCCAACGATGCAATGGTAAGGATAAAACTGTTGCGCATGCAATAACTAGATGCAGCAAAATTGCATCTGTCCAAGGGTCAATTCAGTGTGGTGTCAATGCAAAACAGAACAAAACATGGATTCCATGTTAATAAGAACTACTGAAAATAATTAAGGATTTTATTCTAGACTGACTGATGTCTAAGATGCATCCAGACATTGGTTACATATTCTGCTATCCATGCCTTATTTCAGAAAATCCAAATAGAGCAAAAAAACCAACCAATGTCTGGATGCCACCTTAAAAAATAAGATGCCAGACATTACTGTAATGTTTGGATCATTGACATAGCCTTTCCTACAGATGAAGAAGTGGAAACAGTTACAAAATACTGACATTTGCAATTAGAAATCACAGAAATTTGGAAAAAGATGTCAGCAGTGGCACCAACGTTTATTAAAGCAATACCAAAAGAACATAGAATGACTTTAGACTACTTTGGACTATCCAAAACTAGAAGAAATTATAACACTCAACTACAAATAATAGCACTGCTGAGCACCTCATACATGATCTCATACATGATCAAGATGTTACCTTGGATAGGGCTCCCCTTCCAAAAAAAACTAGCCAGCATTGACTGAGAGATACTATTTGTGAATAATAATAGTGACAATGTTACTACTACTACTACTACTACTACTACTACTACTACTACTACTACTACTAGCAACAACAACACTTTAAAACATTTTAGGTGGAAGAGGAATTGATATACAAAAATCCTTCCATTTTCCAAACTCTTGAACTGCACCTTCTGGACCCGGGCATCATTCCAGTAAATAACCTTTGGGACCACTTAATGTTGGACTTGCACTGGATATATATGCTGTTATAAAATAAGATATCCATCCAACATACTAATGTGTTTGGATTTGTCCTGGAAAAACTTTAGTTGCTACAGCTCTGTTGTACAACTTACATTGTACACATTTTTTTTCACTTTCAAAATAAAACTACTTGCAATCAGCTTCATTCTTATAAGATATGAAAGGATTCACTTGCTTTTCAGAATTCATTAGTAGCTTATAAAAACAAAGGAAATGTGCAGGATCAACCCACCAGGCTATTTGGTTCAGCATTCTGCTCTAGTCCAGCCACAGGCTGCATTTTCACTGAAATGCACCAAAGCTCAGTTCATTACTGACAGCAGAAGATTTAATTTATATCTTTAGCTATAAATCCAGCTGCAACCTTTCTTAGACACATGTAGATTAATCTCAGTGATTTATGATCTGGTAACATTCTGAACTGACTACCGTGATGTACTATTCATCGTCTTCAAAACAGAAACTATAACTAGTGTAGAATGATTGCTAATTGCTCATCACACTGCTCCCGGCTGCTGCAGTCCCATCGGGACTGCAGGAGTTGGGTAGACACCCAGATCGGCTTCCCCTCACCCTTTCTGGGTTGGAGGGAGGCCGATCTGTGGCTGTGTATGGGCCAGGGAATGTGGGACCGTTCGGTAGACTGGACCCATGTGGGTCTGGTCTACTGGGGTCCTACATCCCCTGGCCCATTGGGGCAGATTGATGGCTTCTGCGGGGCTCAGCCACCTGGATCCAGGTGGCTGAGCATGCAGAGGGCCATTGGGACCCCCCACCCAACCTGGGGCTTGGGAATGTGTGCATGCCCACCTAGCTGCTGGCTGCTCTGCTGGCAAATGACCCGGCTTGGTGGTGTGGTGCAGCGCGTGCGTGTGCACGTGCTCCATGGCCTTTGATTGGCTGACCCACCCACATGCGGGCTGGCCAATCAGAGGCTGCGGAGCACGCACACATGCACATGCTGCGCCACCAAGCCAGTTCATTTGCCGGCAGAGCAGCCACCAGGTAGGTGGGCACGCGCGTGTTCCCAGGCCCTGGGGTGGGTGGTGGGCTGGGGGCCATTCCTGTCAGTTTTAGGGGACCGATCCAGTGCCCTACAACATGCAAGAACTGGGGGCAGGCCTGGGAGGGGTGTCCCTTCCCCTGGCTGGCCTTTCCCGGCTAGGACAGTTTGGGATGGTTTCCCTGTTCACAGGTAGGCAGGTAGGAACGCGTGTAAACATGATCTTTTCCTGTCTACGTGCAGATGGTGAAACCGTCCCAAACTGTCTTAGCCAAACTGCATTACAGCCATTCGGCTGTAATGCATAAAGGCCTCCTATGATCTGATGCAGCTATGCCTTCTAGTTTGCCCCATTTGACTTCAATAGCAGAGCAGAAGAAAGAGGTTTTGGCAGCTCTTTCCCTACCATAATGACAGCTTTTTCTAGCACAGATCTAATATTACTCATCTATATGTGTCAAACCAACCTATAGCTATCTCCATCTTATCTGGATTGAACTTCAGTTTATTTGCCTTTATGCAAGGAAAATTGCTTTGTCCAAAGACTGATATAAGTTATCTCCTGCCTTCACTCCTTCTAGTTAAAAGGAGATATGCTTTAAGCCTAATCTCTGGATGATTTATCCTAATAGTTTCTTGTAGGGATGTACTCAAAGGACATTTCCCCTCTTTGATTCAATTCAAACTGAAGGGGGGAAAGTTCAGCTTTGTGCAAAGCCACCTTCCATGAATGTAGGGGGCTTTGCCTTCACACACAAACACTCATTGAATGTTTGCCCATGAAGGGAACCCCTCATGCATTTCTTCATGTCCCTTCTCACCCCCTCCTCAACTTTTACCACCTGCGCTGCCACTGCACCCTCCTCAGAGGCTCAAATAGGCCTCCCAGAAATGCATTCATACACAGCTGAAGAGGCTGCCCCCATTCCCAAATACATGTGCACCTTCAGGAGGCCTAGATGAGACACTGAGGAGGTGCGATGGCAGTTGCAGCAGCAACCAGATTTAAAGGTAAGGGGGTGCAGCATTGGGGGATGTGAGGTGAAGGGTTGGCAGATCTGGCCATACTGAAGGTTCAGTGAAGGCCAAATATATTAACTTTCGAGTGCAAAGTTATGAATGAATGAATGTAGCCCCCTTCCAGTTTGCATGCAAATTGTCAAAGCTTCAAATTCAAACTCTAGTGCAGCCTGATAGTCAGGGTGTTGTCCCTCACAATACTTTTTTTCACTATTGGAAGCATCCTGACGTCAGCCTACCATTCCGGCAGGTGGAAATTGGTAGAACATGTCATTACCACCAACAAAGGGGCGAAATTGGAAGCCTTGCTTTTCTAATCTTGAATTCACTTTCGTCTGTGGTGGAACAAATGAATGTTTGGGGAAGATCAAGGAGAGATTTGTGTGTTAAGTTGAGTATTGCAAACTTTAATTGTTGCTGTTCTATAGAATGCAGCAGAAATTTTGATCATTACAAACTGAGGCTTGGGGCCTGTTTGCATTTAAATTATCAGGATGGCTCAGCATGCTTTGGGACAAAACATCCACATACTGCAATGCCACCTCTGAGCCGTTCCGAACACTGTTGGGGCAATCCCAGTCAACTCTTGGATGTGGATTACGTGGGGAAGTGCGGCACAGCTGTGACTGCCCAGTCACGTGACATGTTGCTGATCATCACAGCAACATGCACCAAGTTGCTATGGCAATGTGGACAGTTCCGGATGGGACTGGTAGGTTTCAGTTAGGTTTGGGATGGGATTGGGTTGGCAGTCACAATGCAAATGCCAGCCGCTTTCCCTAAACTTAAATTCCACCGAAGTTATGTGAAAAGGCCCTGGGGAAGCTCAGTACAATTCAGAAGCATGCATACCTTGCTGAAATCTATCCCTGCCATTTTGAATTCAAAAACTTTCTTTAGATTTGCAAATATTTGTCGAACAGGCAATTCCTGTTTTACTTAAACATCCTCTCTGAAAAAAGAGCCAACAATCAGATCTTCAGCTTTACTTAAACAGCATTGTAAAACCCCAGTGGACAGAAAGAGATGTGAAACTGTTCCCATCACCAATGAAAAGCACTGCTGATGAAGCAAGTATCCTTGATCAGTTTCTTTTGGTAACACTGGGAACTGCCTTCCGGTTCTGCCTGCAAAATCTAATGATGTTACAGAATGGTGAAGGGGACAGTGTCACACTTCCTGCTTTCCACTGGGGGTGTGCAGTGCTGTTCTTAACAGTATTATGAGTGGCATTTTGGCACCACTGGAGAACATGGTAATAATATGCTTTCTGGGTAGGAATCTTTCACAACCTGGAATTCCTTGTGCTACAGGAAAGTGAAAGAATGGCGGTTGCCTTTGGGCCTCCTTGCTAACATATCACTCCTTCATATTGTACATTTTTGCTGTCATGCCTCATATAGTACATACTGACTGCTTCTCCACTTACCATAATAAGGCATCCTCATGGTTTCAAAAGAGCTCTTACTGCTAACCCATATCCAATTTTGGTGCCAGCACTTGCATTTGAAGCAATAGCGCACCCTGTTTTGTAGCCCTACCACTCACATCCTCATGCCTATTTCTTTACAGAATGGCATGTCCTCACTCTAAAATGAGACCAAGGAGGTACGGCAAATGGGGTTCCTCCCCAGTTGCCCAAAACAGAGCTACCTGTTCCTGAAATGGAGACATGACTGTTGTATCTGAGAAGGCAATAAGTAACTGAATTGCATACTTATCAAAATCTGTTATTGTTTAAAAATAATTTAATGAATCATGACTGTAGAATTAGACTTCAGGCACCTGGTCCTTCAGAATCAATTTAAGAAGATTTGCAGCAGTTCCAAGATGGACAAGATAATTTGATTATTAAAAATAATTCTCAAACAACAGTTGAAAAACTGATCTTTTCAAACACCCTAGCAAAGTGGTCGGCAAACTCATTAGTCAAAAGAGCCAAATATCCACAGTACAATGATTGAAATTTCTTTTGAGAGCCAAATTTTTTAAACTTAAACTATATAGGTAGGTACATTGTTATTAACTTAATTAGGGTACTCCTAAGCTGGAAGAGCCACACTCAAGTGGTTTGCCTACCACTGCCCTAGCAATATAAAATTATGGATAAAAACATGGTATTCTTAACAGTGCTATGAGCAACATTTTTATACCAGTGTTGAACCTGGTAATAATGTATGTGTGCAAGACACCACATATTATGAAATTACAATGAGAGATTAAGTAACTTGTTCAGGACCACTGAACAAACCAAGCACCGCTCATTGGTACCATTAATCTTCAAAGATCAATGAAAAAAACAAGGAAAAATCCGTATAAACACAGTTATCACTACTAACTGCTAAGGATAACTGAAATGTTAGGTTTCAGAGGATATAAATATTATGTCAGAATTCACCTAATAGCTCTCCATCTCTGCTAAAATCACTTTGACTCAATTTATGTGGGTGTGTTCTGAAAATCTAAATCCCCACAGAATAAGGAGGCTTGGGACTGCCAAACTTTAGATTATATCATGCTGCAGCCTGTTTGAGCTG
>MTQE01000401.1:170366-183991 GCA_014337955.1 Aspidoscelis marmoratus
GATAGAGCGGCAACTTGTTTTCATAATGGTCTGGAATTTTCCTAACAATTGTATTGTTAGATTTCTTTATATATTGTTATTGTTTTGCCATTGTTATTGTTTTAGCATTTATTGTTATTATTATATTGCTAAAGTTTTGTTATAAAAAATATATATATATTTTAAAAAGCAGAAGGTTAAAATTTTAAATTTGAACACAAGTAAAGCCAGGAGCTGTAGCCGAATCAGTGAAGAACTGTAGGATTGGGAAAGATTCTTAATTGGCATCAGAGAACCCTGCTGCTATTTAGTGCTGATAATACTAACTATATAGCTCAATGGTCTTAAACCTCATGATGAACGCTAGTCTGACCTGAGCCGAAACCACATGGCCATGCTTTGTTGTTTTTACTTCACAGCACTGGGATTTACTTCCCAGGGACTGCAGAGCACTGTAAAATCTGTCTGGTACTTTGCTGCTCCACAGTTCCTGTGAAGTATCGTGTCTGGATGCAGCCATGGTGTTCCAAGCTTAACCATCCCCCCCCCCCCATGCAAACCTATAGCTTGTAACTGTGGTCTGCTCACATAAACTGTGGCAGCACTCCAGATATTCTGGTTTTGGATATTCTTGTGCCTAAAACTTTAAATGCTTTATCATAGATAACACCATTTTTGCAGGAAGATTGTTAGGATATATGGAATTGTTTCCAGGAGTGGCTTCCACATAGTGAGACAGATTTGTTTCTTAATGATGCCTTGTAACGTATTCTTCCATTTGTTATTATATCATCTAATAAAATTTCCCATACTTTAATATAGGCATTATCAAAGTGATGCCTGATACATTTTGCACACTCAGCTGCTGTCTTTCCTTCCTAGATAATGGTAAATGACACAAAAGATTCCCAGTAATGTAAGAACTATTGGACTGAGACACTAGATTTAATTACTGTGATCAGTAATAATAGCTTTGTGATCATATTTCAGAAAATAAAATGTTTTAAATTTAGCTTGGGAAGCAGATTTAATAATAGAACTCTCAGATGAGCAAAAGATATCACTGATGTACCAACACCTCCATTGAACTATATAGCCCAATGAAGAGAACTAATTCTTAACACAACACACAGGTGTTATTATACTCCCTAATTTTTTCCCCACATTGTTGACATGAATGTAAAGAAATGAGACATTACTACACATGTGGTGGCCATGCCCAATCTTTTTGGTCCATTATGGTACAAGAAATTGCCTATATACTCCAGGAAAATATTGAGATATCCCCTGTGCTATAAATAAATCACACAGTGTTAAGAATGAAGTTGTCAGGGCAGGTAACATTTTAAACCAAATACAAAAACATTTAAACAATAACAGCAAAGAGGTGCATCTTCACTGCCTTCCTAGATGAGGATGCAGCCAATTTATGTAACAGGAAGCCTTAATCATCTATTGTTAAGACCTGACTTTTTTCAGCCCCTAGTCTGAGGAATATAGTGTACTAAGCAGATAAATGTACTCCTTACATTATAAATTGAAACAGTTTACCTTTGGGGGCAAAAGAAATCATACTTGCATATTGAATGGCAGATAATTTCTTATTGCAAGTAAAATATATCAGCTTTCAGCACCACTGCTAACACTATTTCAGACACTGAAACTGTTGTGAACTCCAGTCTTGATAGATGCTAAAACAATGAACTAAGCATATATGTCTGATCACACTGTCAATCTGGATAGCCTGGTAGGAACAGTTTGAGCTAAACAAGAGTTGAAGATAAAGGGAGGCAAAAATACCCATGAATCCTGAATTCCCACTGGTTGTGTGTGCATGGATCAGACCCATTATCTCATTTCTCTCACTGTAGTATTAGATGTTAGTTGAGCTCCTACCGTATTACATTTTTATGGATAGATCCCCACTGTGAGATCATTACAATGAAGGCAAGTTTTTTAAAAGGGTTTTTTCTCAGTTAAGGTAAATTAATGAACTAAAAGCACTGAAGATTTAAAGATGTCCTTTTTATATAAAATGAAAAATGTGAGGCCTTGTGAGAACTCATTAAGAAAACATTGAGGGCAATTAAAGTGTTTCAGTAATGGCTTCCACAAGGACTGAAGAACATCTTTTTGCTGTTTTAATTTGATTAAATAACTGCTGTCACTTTAAACTATGCCTCATTGCATGCTGATACATTTTCTGAGTGACAGATTTTCTTACAGCAGTTCTTATGCAGCATGACTTCATGGATTTCAAATTTACTGTACTAATTTCTCAGCTTTGGTTTGTTCTTCCAAGAGTAAATAAATTGTGGAACAATCAAAGATAGTGTAATTTGCAGCTACTGTGATGTTGTTTCAGAAGGGAGTCTCTGACTCCGGTCTCTCCATCCAAGAGAAAATCTATGTAAGTATTTTGTATGTTTGTTTTTGAGGAAACATCTATTGTGGCATCCATCATCATTGCTGATCAGTCCTCAGATCAGGACACAGGGGACAACAGGAATGGAACAACATGGAAATTGGAAGTCTCACTTTGATGGTCCCAGTTTTGATTTAGGTCTATATAGTCAAGACTGATGAGATTTGAATTAAGAAAGATCTAAAGAATAAAATCATACACAAGTATGCATTAAAATAAATTCTTCACTGTGGGAACCTGAGTTTTACGCACACATCATAAGAATCCAAGATCATATTCCATATATTTGTTACAGTTAAAGTGGTCAAGTTTTAATATAGATTAGGGTGACTTTGGTTGCATCCACACATGAAACATTTGTAACCCTAAAGTCACCTGGAAGGGTGGATGTGGACTAATGTTTCTGCTTCTTTTTAGCCACTGTGGCTCCCAAAGGACTGATCAAGGCAGCCTTTAGGGAAACGTAGTTAATAGGAATATGCACAAATTAAAATTAAGCAGGTTGATTCTAATTTAACCAAGTATCCTTGGTTTAGGTTCAATTCAAACTGCTTTTTCAAACAGGGTGATTCATGTTGCCTGCAAACCATAACAAACTGGTTTGTTACGACATCCTTTGATTCAGGTTCAATTCAAGCAGACTGGTTAGGTTCACATGTGAATCCTGCAAATGTCCTTGTTCTCTGCAAACCAATAATTGGCTGAACAAGTTAGGTGCATCTTTACTAGCTAAAGTATTCTCAGGCTCCACCAATTTTTGAAGACCAGGAACTTTCATTTGTGGCCTACCCAGATAGCCTTAGAGCACTCCAGCACCAACCCATCTCACCTTGCAACAGGTTGCCTGTTTCACCTGAGTCTGGACCTTCCTACCTTGGGGCACCTTAATCGCTTGCAGGAATGGCCAATTGCTCTGTCTACTAAGATATTTTTTGCTTTTTAGTTAGAATTATTTCCACCATTAAGCAAGCATAGGGCATGTGTTTGCTATGGTTTCCATCCACTTTGTTCCCTTGCTATTCCAATTGATCCTCAACACACTGTATGTGTTTGCTGCATCTAATTTTAGGATTGGTAATCCATACCAATTCGGAAAGCACCAGTGGTTTTATTTTCTTCTGAAACCCATTCTGGGATTGAAGGTAAGATAATCAGTTACTGATTAGGCCAGCACCTGGGGACTTGATGCATGCCAGCTGAGGTTTCACAGAAGAAGGAAAACGGGACAAAAATGCAAATAAATGAATATAGATGATCCATTGCAAGGGCTTTCTTCAACCTTATTTTGATTAATGTGTTTCTTCTGTTCAGTATTTTAAACCTTGGCTGTCTTTGCTTCTAGTCCAGCCTGTTAACCACTCCTCAAAGTAAATAACACAGAGTAGAAATACAGGAAAGCATGACAGCAACATTAAACCAGACTCCATTTACCAGACTTCTTAAAGTGTACAACCATACCTTATTATCTCATATACAAAACTTCATCCTTTGCTTGTGTTTTGCTGGTGAGAATTCTCATCCTCATGCATAATTCCCATTCCCTGTGTAATCAACTAGATACATGGAGCATAATGAGAAGGATACAGTACTCTCAGCCAAGTCAGAAAATTCCCTTGTGATGTGCTATTTGTTGCTAGGATTGTCCACTTCCCTACTGTCATTTTTATTAAAGCCAGTGAATATAGTTCACTTCTAAAGCTACATTTATGCATGTTAAAGTACATGTTAAAGTAAGTGGCTCAGACTGGCTTAGAAGTGGTAATATGTAAGAACATAAGACAAGCCCTGCTGGATCAGGCCACAGCACATCTAGTCAAGCATCCTGTCCCACAGTAGCTCACCAATTGCTTATGGGCATCTCAAGCAGAAGACAAGGGCAAGCCTTCACCTTTTCTCAAATCCCAGCAAATGTAGCTACTAGTGTTCCCATCCCACCTGTAATTCACATTATAGGTGGGATGGAGTCAGAACTGTGTTGTGACTGCCATCTCTAAGCTGTATTTTTCTCACTTTTTTTAAAAAAAATTGTGCATAGATTGCTGTCATTTATGCAACACATATCTCGGTATTGGTAGAAATGGTGTATCTCTGTGATTGTACTCTAGAAGCTGGTATCTATCTTCCTGACATTGTATTTCTCTGTTGGGACAAAGAAAAGCAATTACACATCTTCATTTTATGTGACACAAGGCATCAGCTCTGTGTGAATTCTTGTGTTCTCCTGACCTCCAGCAGCTTGGGAGGGTGGAGGAGACCTGGAGATTGTCTGATGTTACTTAAGGTTGAGAATTTTCATCTGAGATCACCCATCAAGGCTTCTGTAAAGGTATATGATGACATTTTTTCCTTATCCTTTGTCTCTGGTTTGGGAAGGCCTCTGTTTCCTATTTATTAACCTCCTCATTGGGCTAGGTTTTATGCTGCGAAAGGAAGGGGGTCACTGCCACTACCACTGGCATGTTTTGAACCTAGAGGATGTCTTACATGTTTCCTCCAACACTGGGTCAGTAGCAGCTTCAGAGAACTCAGTGCTAGGGGTGGGCACAAATGCAATTTTTAGGATTTGATTAGAACTAAATCGAATATCCAAAAATTAAATTCAATTTGAATCTTTGAAATTCAAATTTACTCAAATTTGATTTGAATTAAGGAAATTCAGATCTATTTGTTTGAATTTTCAGTTTGAATTTGCACTTATTAATGTCAATAACATTTCTATATGCCCGTATGCAGTGTTACACATTCGTACACATCCATATGCATTCCGTATTTATCCTGTATGCAACCCATTTTCATCCCATACAAATCTGTACAAATGCTTACAGATGTGGGAAAGATGTGTATGTGTAAGTACGCATTGTGTACAAACACGCACACATATGAATGTCTGAATAATTTGCACAGTTTCAAAAATTCAAAATTCATTCAAATTTATGGACATTCAATTTAAATTTGAATGTCAAAATTCAAACAAATTCGATCGAATTTCAGATGCCTTTGAATATTTGTGCATATTCCTACTGACTGCACAAAGATGAAAAAGAAAGAAAGAAAAAAATTATACACATACAGCTATTGGGGCTGTATGCTTTCCAGAGATGACCTATTTTTACTTACCAAGCTGAATAGCATATCAGCAGACTTTGAGTTCTACTGATAAAGTAGGCTAGTCCACCATATTGGCTGCCCTGTGTAGATGGAGCATGCAAAAAGGGGCAAGGCATGTTCTATCCTGCACCAACGTGCAGAATAATATACAGTATATTCTGTATATATTGTGTGTGCGCTCATCCATATAAATTCTTCAAGGATTGATCATCGCCACAATAATGAATCACGTAATGCTATAATGGAGAACTTCCACATGTACATGTGAGTGCGTATAATCCTTTGAGCCTGCTTTCTCAGAGATGCAGAATATAGGATGGATTGTGGAGCTGCCACTGTGTGCGTGTGCATTTGTATGCAGTCTAAACTGTGCACTACCCTTAAAGAGCACAGTAGCCTTGTAATGCATTTGGAATCTCTGCTAGGGACTGGAAGTGCCAGTAAAAATCTTCTGGAATTTCAGTCTCTTGTAGTTGCATTCCTAGTCATACATCAGTTCCTGGCTGCTGCCCTTATTCACATAGTGGCCTGGGTTCAATACACCAAGTGTATGTCTGCTTAGCCCTATCCGCCCCACCCAATGCCCAGGGGACCATAAATCTTGGCTATGTAGACATAACCTCTATCAGTCAATGATTATTATAATTCAGGCCTTGCTTTCCAAAGAACTAATATCCATCGGAGGCTTTAGACTGTATATTTCTATTTCCTTGCAGCCTATATTTGCTTACCAATTAAAATACACATTTCAGGTGTCACTGGGGAAAGGAAATTTAGTTTTATTTTTCTAAGGGTGAGCTGATTATATGTTATAGAATTTAACTCAACAATGGAATGCTTACAACTAGGGATGTGCACGAATATTCATCACATTCAAAATTCATCTGAATTCATCCAAATTTGGACATTTGTATTTGAATCAAATGTTAATACATTTGAGAACTGAAATTCAAATTTGAATGTTTCAATACATTTGTACAAAGTTTTGTTAGATTCATGAACCTGGGGAGGTAGGAAAGCAGCTGTCCCAGTCACATCTGCAATGGATTGAGAGTGGGTTCAAATTGGATTGAGAGTGGATTTGACAGGTTCAGTGCAAATACATAAGGATATATAGTGGATACATAAGGGATTTGTAATGGATACGTAGGGGATTTGTAGGGGATTCATAGTGGGGATTTGAATTGGATTTGTAACTTACATTTGTATTGAATTTGAATCAGATCACATTCAAGGGAATCTATTTGAATGAATACATTTTTTTTGCATTCGATTCAATACGATTTGAACACAGAAAAACATTTGTGCATATCCCTATTTACAACATAAACATTGTATACATACACTCCAGTTTTAAAAAGCATGTACTATGATTTAGAGAATGTATGTCTATCTAGGTGTCAGAATGATGAGTTGACAACGTGTAAGTCCTTCCACACTCTGAGATACACTCTAATAATATGACTTAGAGATGTGCACAATAATTCAAAGATCCATCTGTTCAAATCAAATTGTAGCTTGTTGAAAACTTTGACCTGGTTCTAGATTGAATTCAAACAGTTTCACAAATTGGTTAATATGTGTGTGTGTGTACATTCAAGAATTGCACGATTATATAATTCTTCCTCCAGCTCAAAATGTGCTGAATTGCACAACTGAACTATTCTCAGTTCTAGGGTCTTTTAAAATCAGTTCAGATTAAACCACTTGTTTGGATCATGTTTGACTGAAAATCCACGGTTCCGTTCAAATAAAATCAACACCTGTTGAACCACCTGTTGGTGGTTTGGTTTGAATCAGTGTCTAACCAGACAGTTTAATTTAAACTATTCTAAATGCAAATGGATTGTCACATCTCTGATACCATTCTCCATTTTCCAAACATGTGTCTTCAACCAAAATCAGATATTCAAACCCTTGATTTGTCACACTGTTCCTTTGGAACAGATACTCAGGCTGACAGCATCATTCTTGTAATATCACCCTCCCAATTCCAACTTGTATTTTGGCTTTTCTCCCCTAGAAACTGTATATTCAAATGAAACAGTTTATCACTTTTTGTTTCTAATACTCACGTTCCCAAAGGTTTCCTCTTGCTTCTCCCCCATGCCCATTAAATTGTGTAATTTGCCCTCAGTAAGAAGCACTCAGCTGCAGCACACAGTGAGCTCACTGCATTCAGTGCCATCAAGGCATCCTTAAAGCTTTTTGTCCTGATCTTTTGGAAGGAAACTTTTTGGATCCGCAGGATACATAGATCAAGGTTGCATCCAGACACATTTATCCTGCACAGTGGAATGCACTGTCCCATTTGAGACATTCCACACAATGACTGTTGAATCGTCATGGCCTCACGTTATCCAATCAGGACTGTGCACTCACCTTAATGCTGGATAAAGAGCACTCACTGTGCAGTATAAACAAAACCCAATGTTTCCCTCCAGTGCACGCAGAACAGTAAGAGCCATCTCTGAGAGCCAAACCCCTGTCTTTTTCAACTAATCGGTTTGTCTTTCTGTACCTTATTTTCAACCAATTGAAAGTTCAGGATTTCAAGCCATTTTTCATCCAGTGAACTAGCTTGTCCCTTTTTTCACTTGTAAAAAGATTATTTAAAAATCCAGTTTTTCCCTGTTCTGTTTGAAGTCCCCCAACACTGAAGATAGCACCTTAAGATCATCCACCTCACCCCACTTTTCCTGTTGATAGGTGCTCCTAGTCTCCTATTTCCAGCTGAAAAACAGATGAGAGAAGCTCTACTTCTCATGAAGACTGTTTCCCACCCTTTGACCTGATTCCACTTGGGAAGAGTAACCTTCTTTTCTCCCCTTCCTGTTGCCTTTGTTCTGAATTTAGCTTGAGTTTCTGTGTCCTGCCACCTGGGAAATTTGGGTTGCACTCTGGTTAATTCTCTGTACTCAAAGAATGTTAAGAGTGAGAATCTTTCCTCTCTCCCCCACAGTTTCCCTTTTTGGCCTAGTGGAGATTTGTCTGGAGATGACTTTGGATGGAGCCGCCTTTTTCCTGTTTGCTATTTTCTCCTTTAATGCTAAGATTCTAATTCTATTATTTAGAAGCAGTGGTATTCAGTAAGATAGCAAATTCAGGATAGGAAAAACTGAGAAGGATCTCTTGGCATTGGGTGAGTGGGCCACAAAGCGGCAAATGTGTTTGAGTCTTAATAAGTGCAAAGTAATGCACATTAGGGCAACCCTCCTTAAAGACTAAGCTTTCTGTGACAGGCCAGGAAAGGGATCTTGGGGTTCTGGTGGACAACTCAACGAAGTTGGCAGCCCAGTGCACAGCAGCAGCAAAAATTAAATTAAAATAAAAAGCTATAATCCAATGCTAGGGATAATTAGGAAGGGAAGGGAAAACAAGTCAGAAAGTCTCATTTGTCTCTTTATAAATCTACAGTAAGACAGCATGTATTTCAAAGCCCTTTGTAGGGATTCAAGAGCAGGTGAAAGTTTTGACCTTGTCTTTTGTTTGGGATGCCCATAAGAAATTGCTGGGCCACTGTGTAAGATGGGACTAGAAGGGCTGTGGCCTAACACAGCAGGGCTTACATTTTCATGTTCTTTTCCTTTGTTCTTTTCAATTATGAGTGACTGTTTGACTGTACTATTGACTGGTTCTAGCCAATTGCATTGACTGTTGCTGTTTTTCCACACTATCAGCCCTTTTTGCTAGGTTTTTAATAAATTTTCATATTGTTTCCAGAGAAACATTTGTTTTGGAGTCTCTTCCTACCTCCTGTCTGTTATTTGAGTTGCACTCTGCTAATTCTCCATTTTTAAAGCCTCGAGTCTTCAAGGTTCTGCAGAGGTGATGTCTGGTTAGATCAGTATAGCCCAGTACAGTGTGTCTAAAATTCAGAGTAGATTACAGATACGTTTTCTGTTACTGATTTATAGCTGTTCACCTACTTCTCTTCTAGGTATTCTGGAGTTTAAAAACAGATTTATTATTGCCATTCTTCCTGTATATAAGGTTAACAGATTTTCAGAATCTATAAATATTTATGAAGCATTAAATTTCTGTCCACATAAATAAAGAATTTGTTGCACATTATTTCATTTTCTTTATTGCATCATTTGCACCAAGATAACTACACGCATAAACATATGAGAAATAGGATTACAGTATTAAACCAAATCCTTGTGAGTTCAAAAAATAATCAAGTCGGAAAACACAAATAAAATATTTTAAGAATGTTAAGAATGCAAGATAACAACTCTTGGTTGCAGCTAAACCTTATACCGGATAGCACTTCAGATCGTCTGTCCATTTCATAAGACTAATTTCCATTTTTGATGGGAACAAGCCAATTGGAGCCTACTCTACTCGTCTTACAATCTAATTCACCTAAGAAAGTCTTTAAGAGCTCTGATCCAGTTTTTCTATGTGTTTTAATATCTGATACTTAGGACATGTTTAGTATTCAGCAGTTTACGTGCAAGCATATAACAACAATGTACAGAGAGTAGAGTAATGAATAGTTTACTGGTAAATGGCTAATACAGGAGTGTGAACAAGACTTGTTTGACTCAGTATTAATTACATACATTGGGCCCTCCACAGACTTACAACACATATATCAACAAGAGAAGGTTCCTTCTTGTTGTGTCTCTCTCTATACTAGATCTTGGCCTGTTAAAATATCTGCCCACTACACAAGAATTCTGTTTTTCCTAATGCCTAATGTAAAAGAATACAATGGACTCGGGATTTAAAAGCTGTAAAATAGTTATTTTCTTAGCTCTTTTATAAATTGATTTATAAATATGAATGTAAAATAGGCTTCATATTTCAACTGGAGCATATTATAAACAAAGATATAAAATCTACTGCAACCAAGCAGTCCATGCAGAAAGTTGGAACACTTGATTTGTTTTATTTTAAAGGGCCCCCAGCAATCCCTCCAGAAATATGGAGGTGGCTTACGCTCAAACCTTCTAAGGGCTAGATGCAGCTGGGATCTGTGTGAGAGGTGTGAACCTATATAGGGACTGGAACCATGATGAGTACAACTCTTTCCTCTCACCATGGCTAAAACCTAAAAGGCATACAGCTGTGAGGAGATCCTTGCTAGCAGCTCTATGTTTTCTGTGCTCCTCTGAAGGATTACAATGCCAACTTCCTGCCATGTTTCTGGTTCATCAGATGAATCTCTAGCATAGTAGCACATCATACAGAGCAATCAGAATCTTTTGTACAAGATTAATAGTGAGTGGCTTTAAGTGGAGGTGTCTGGATGTGTATGGGATATATAAGAGTCTAGTTTCAAAAACACAGCTGTTCTGGCTTCATGGTGGGGGAGCAAACCTCCCCTTTCTGTCAAATGGTGCTAACAATTGTCACTGCCAATTGATAGGCAGGGAAATGGGTTTCCCTCACCCTCCAAATCAAACTAGTATTCCTTCCTTCAAACTGGAAGACAGGGAGATCCAAGAACAGGGAATAGCCATTGGAGCCATTCCAACTCTTCAAAACTGCTAATATCACTTGAGCCCAAAAGAGGTGCTAGGAGCAGCATTGCCAGGATAGGGCAGAGACTTCTGAGCTCTTCAAACCACTCCAACTGCTGTAGCAGGGATGAACATGAAAAAAAAATCACGGTTGTTTGAAAATCTGAAAATTCATTTTATTTCATTGAACGATTAATTAAAAAAACATTTTTGCATTCAGTTTTGAACTTTTTTGCTGACCTTTTTGCAACTTTTTCCCATTTAAAAAGTCATTTTCATGACTAAAAACAGAAAAATATGGATATGCAGTTGAATTTCTCATTTTCACAAGCAGGAGACTAATTCACTTTAAGTGAATTTTTGGATATTTAAAAAATCAGGTTTTTGATTCAATGCAAATGTCTGCAAATTTAAAATATTTGATCTAATTTGCAAATATGAATCTCATTTTGCACACCCCTATGCTGTAGTAACAACACTGCTTGGAGACGAGTAACAGGCGAAGAGTGTGGCTTCCAGAGGACACCGTGCTCTTCCTCTACATGGCATGTGCAATGAACATGCAGTGTTGAGGAGATATTGAGCTCTCAGTGCACATTTAAGACACCTTAACAGTGCTGTGCAGACTGCACCAGTAACTGTTCACAAGTTCTGAGATTAATGGCCCATCCATTTTAACATTTTATCTATGAAAAAGAGTTACCCACATATTCTACAGTGATAGTTTCACAACCTGAGCATAACTGGAATGCTTGTTCCCTGTTAGAACATAAGAACATAAGAGAAGCCCTGCTGGATCAGGCCACAGCCCATCAAGTCAAGTGTTCTGTTGCACATGGTGGCCCACCAAATGCTCATGGGCATCTCAAGTAGAAACAAGGACAAACCTTTTCCTGCTCTCGGATCCCAGCAGATGGCCTTAGAAGTGTCCTGCTTCCCCCTACCCAGCCTGAAAGATGTACTTAGGCATTCATTCTAGTAGCCATTGATACATCTGTTGTCCATAAACTTGTCTAACCCTACCTTAAAGCCATCTAGACTGGTAGATGTCACCACCTCTTCTGGAAGCAAATTCCATAAACCGATGACCCTCTGGATGAAGAAATACTCCACCTTGTCAGATCTGACTCTCCTACCCATCAGCTTCATAGACTGCCCCCTGGTTCTAGTGTTGTGTGATAGAGGAAAGAAATTTTCTCTATCCACCTTTTCTATACCGTGCTGTTACTTGTGCCATCCAATGAGAGAAATACTATTTCTAAAAACAGTCTTTGTGTTTTGGATTATAACTGCTTGTAATAGTCATTTTTTCCAAGAGAATTCACAATACTTTGTCATTCATAAAGGCTTACTATTCTGCTTAATGAATGCAAAACTATCCCATTTTTGCACAGAACAGTTGAAAAGATTCTCCATCTGAGGCACTCAGCTTGTCCATTGAAGTTACACAATAGGCCATTCATTTATCTAATACTTGGATTATGCTCAGCATACAATCTTTAGTTTGACTTAAGCCTGTTACCTTATAATTGGATAGGCCTAATTTTTCTTTAGGCACAGTGAACTATTCTTTCATTTCTCTCTTCCAATTTACAAACTTTCAGCAGCCTGCCTTTGCCATTTGCCATCCTAAGAAATACCCAACCATTTATTTCTTTAGAGCCTTCCTTTGTAAAAAAATAAAAATAACAAAAATCAGTCCCCGAGCCATTTGGGTTATACCTATATAGGCCAGCTACTACAGTGTAAAGTATTTGTGCAGCAGAGCACCAAAGAAACATACAGGTCAAAATTTAATGAGCTGCTTGGTTTTGTTCTCCTTGAATTTCAATTGGGTGAGTCCATCCATCAGGACAACTCACACACTGATACCAGCAATGTGGAATGGCCTCCCTTCTGAGGTGCATCAAGTACCATTTTTATATATGCACTTACATAGCTTATGAAGCCCTTTATTAGATTATTAGCCATGTAGTTAGTTCATAAATCATCTTCTGTACAGTATGCCACAACTTTCAGAGGTGTTAAGCTTTTTATTGTAAAGCTTTAACAAGTTTTGAATTTGGCCCTTTCTGTGGATTGAGATCTGTAGGCCTAGATTTCCTGGGATCTACGGATCTGGATCATAGGGAGGTGGGGGCTGGATCCATGCCATCTGTACAGGCATTGCCAATCCCGATTAAGCCTCCCATGTTACATAAGCTTTGCAACCACCCCCATACCCCTGCAGTCAGGAATGACAGTTCCTAGCTGTGTGGTGTAGGGGGTGATTTTCTGTGGCACTCTATTATGCTCTATTAGTTATTATGCTGCACTAAAATAACTTCCAGGAATTCCTGAATCTGATCATAGAAATGTGCCATCCACATGCCTCCATGATCCAGATTCAAGACACTATACATTATTGGGGTTTATAGTAGATCCAGATTGAGGGGTCTCAATCCAGATTGAGCACCATCCCGTATGGATAGATCTGGACTAACGGGATAGGGGAGGCCATGCCCTCATGCAGAAAAGGTCTTTGTTTTTATGTTTTATCCTGCTGTAATTCTATATATTATTGTTGTATTCAAGCCTGATGCCTTAAGGTACAGGGTGGAGTATAAATAAATAAATAAATAAATAAATAAATAAATAAATAA
>MTQE01000401.1:184128-196687 GCA_014337955.1 Aspidoscelis marmoratus
AAATAAATAAATAAATAAATAAATAAATAAATAAATAAATAAATGTGATAGAGTAGATTTTTCCTCTGATCAGCAGCAAATATGAGTGAATTGGCGCTTCTTCCACTCACTCCTTAAGGTAAACAAATTCCTATTCCATACTCCTGTTTCTCTAATGTGGGCCTGAGATGAAATGTATTGACTACGAGGCATATAATTCCACTTTGGGTCATTAAGATGTAGGAATTTCCACTACGGTCCAGTGTCTTTGTTTGAGGTCTAGGGAAAAATAAAAATCAGAATATTAAAAGAAATTAAATAGTGGAAAACATAAAAATGCCATCCAAATTTAGACGAAATGTGAAAGAGAACATCTGCTACAGATTCATCCTCTATTCAACATATAGACACGAAAGCAACAACCAGCTTTTATAAAGAATGATTAGTATTTAAAAATTGCCACTATATTTTCTGTTCATTTTTTTCTCCCTGCCACTGTTCTGCATGGATTTTTATAACTGTATTCAAACCATTATCAGATTTGGGCCGTGTCTTCACGGCTGTTAGGCTGGAAAAAGCCCATATAAAGAAAATGTAGAGATGTGTGCAGAAAAGGTAACTAAGTGTCACAAGGATCACCAGACTGTGCTCAAGGTTGGATTGTGCAAGAATTGAGTAAGATTGTGTAACACTTGCAACATAGGCTTGTGTAATACAAGGGAAGTGAGTCACCAACTCTGATAAGGAATTGTAAAAGGTGGTCACACACGGCTGTGTGTTACCCCTTGCTTAGCTGATCGAGACTGGAGAGGGAGAAGGATGTAACTGCTACGAAAAATAAACAAAGCCTCTACGCAGAAAGATCTGTCTCTGTCTGTTTTCTGGAAACTGTGGGCAGAGAAAGAGGGGCTCCTGAAATGCTGGACAGCGACGAAGAGCTGACAGCAAGCCGAGAGGGAGAGACGTGTACTTTCCAGCACGGAAGCGCAACTCTGTGACAAAGATTTATTACCAACAGGGGTAGCTGACACTCCAATACCCCCTGACAACGGCAACCTTATCTTGGATTCAAAACGTTTTCAATCCTCGGAGTCCGCATGGCAGTTTGGCTTAACACACTTTCCCCGTGTTAAACCACCCCAAAGCGTGGTGAATCTCAATCCTGATTTCAACAGGTCTCACTCCGGATCATGCACTTAAAATGTTTTACATTTTTTACTGTGTGGACAGTACCATTTTAAGGGATGATAATCCATGTTTAGGGTTTCCCTCTCCCAATAGCTTGCTTCCAAAGACAGTGATTTCAGTGTTAAAGATCCACCCTTAACAGCAGCGCTACACTGTAGGCATGGGACCACTTCAACCTGATAACAGTGTTCCAATTTTGCACAATTCTAAAAGGTCTGACCTTTAGAAAGGGAAAGGAAGGGAGGAAAGCAGCTGAATGTGAATGTTTAAAGCAAAGGGGCTTTAGTTGCCGCTGCTGCTGTGTGCCCTGAGCAATGGGGAGAGGAGGGGAAAGAATCGCTGGCTGGCTGCCCAGTGCCATTTTTCCTCCATCCATGGAAGCGCCAGCCACCCAGCCACCCAGTTAGGCTCAGTGAAGGGGTCCCTTATGGGTGGCGCGTCCATGCCAGGAGGAAGAGGGCAGGGCAGCCCCGAAAAGCGGCTTTTAAAAAGTAGCCACTTGGGTCCCACCTTGAGTCACGTACCCCACGTATGATCCTCAGAATCCGGATCCAACGCGATTAAGTTAAAAGTAATGGGAACAGGCAAATTCGTGTTTGCATCCGGTTCTATTATTTCGGTTTAGGGAAAGCGAAATAAGCTTGCTGTGGGGATTCACCCTTGGTGTGTTTCATGCCATTAGCTACCTACCCACTAACACTCTTTTCATTTTCTGCTTTTTCCTCTAATGCCATAATTCACCTTTTATTTTAGTCCTGCAAAGTAACACCCTTTATTTCAAACTTGGAAGCTGAAATAGTGAGAGTTTAATATATATACGCTATTATTCATACGGTAAATAATAAAAAACCCTGATTGCCTCTAGGTCTGGGGATTTGGTAATGCTGGTAAAGTGACAATTTGATTTAGATCACTCATTCATGCATGCACAATGCTTCAGGTTTTTTCCCCATCTACATATGAATTAAACAGATTATGATTGATGAGAGAGCAAGATCTAATTGGTGGTTTAATAAATATTTTCTGGCTTGATAATACAGCCAAATTTATCAGCTAAAAATGCCCCTGTCTAAGTAAAATTATTAAGGTATTGCACAGGAACAATGACAAATGCCAGCAAAGTAATTGGCTGAGTATCAGCACTGGCAGTAAACGTGCAAAGTGTGGATTTATTTGCTTTTCCGTCCAAGAATTTTAAGTAAAAAACTAGGCTAAGCGATGACATGACATCCATTCTATTAGTTTTAGCTAGGCCACATTCACAGAGCATAAAGATATTTGAATGTCGCTATTTCGAAAAGAAAAGGAAATACTTTTCTTTGGGATCTGGGAGCCCAGCTGTCATTTCAAAGCTGCATGCTTCAAGCTCAGGCGAATCCACTCTCGACATTGACATCACCCTCTCATCTTTTTCCTTAATCATGTTTCAAAACTCAATGATATGTATTCCTGTGTATTGAACTGAACATGAGAATATAGCTCTGCTTTATTTACTTGCAGGAACAAAAAACCTACACTAGTGTCGAAGCAGAAGAATGCTCAGACTGCATTTTTAAACTTCAGGAATCACCTCTCAGGTATCCTGTTTTCTCTGGTCTGGAGCAAGATGCTTCTCACACAGTGATGCCATTAGCCTTGGACTTCTAAGGGCCCAGCTACACTTATGGACATAACTGTACCAAGTGGATTGTTCTGGTCAATGCAGAGCCAGACTAGCAGTAGGTTGCTTCATGGGTTGTTCACATTCCAGACAGTCCAAATGGCCTTAGGCCTGAGCATTTTAACCTCTTCAACAACTGAAACTTCATACATTTTGTCATGACAGTGCATTTGAATCAAATTGCCTATACCTACTCCTAGGGTAGATTTGTATCCCAGGTGTTTTTAACAAATACTACAGTTAATATGTGTTGCAATCAACACCCTGCTGTCTGTCTGACAGTTATCAGTTCGAAAACTCATGGGGTCCATCCTTATGTGATGAAACAGATGACTGAGGGACAGGAAGTGAATGGAACACCTACAAGGCCCCAAATAGAATACATCTTGCCTATCACCTGTCATGGGCAAATTTCCAGTAAGACAGGAGGAATTGTTTTGAGGTCACACCTTTTACAAGGTACGCAGTTCAACTTCTATTGGCATTTTCAGTCCCTTCTAGCAGGGACTTCCTCATATAGATTTTCACAGGAAGGGATATTCCAGGGAGTGGGGATGGCCACTCCCGATCTGATAGTTTCAAATATTGAAGAAAAGTGGTAAAATAAAATTTGGAATAATGATGGAGGAAAAAAAATCCACAAAACTTTGAATCCACTACTATGCAAAACCTAGCTCAGTTCTAGGATGAATTGGGCATCCACACTCTGTGATGCCTGATGCATCTGAAATGAAGAAGAATTGGCTTTTCGACCCTGATTTTCTCACCCATTTAAGGGACTCAAAGCGGCTGACAAAGCTTTCTGTTCTTCTCCTCACAACAGAACACCCTGTAAGGTAGGTGGGGCTGTGAGAGCTCAGAAGAGAGCTGTGACTAGCCCAAGGTCACCCAGCTGGCTTCACGAGAGAGGGCAGAATCGAACCTGGTATTCCCAGATAAGAGTCCAAGCACTTGACCAAACTGTCTCACAGAAATATACATACAGAATACCTCAACCACCACTGGTGAAGGCTGCTGGTGATGGGAAAAACACTGTAGCACATTTGTAACCATTTTGGACAATTATGAAACTGATATTCCCTGTGGAAGTGACTCGCTATGCATCTTGTTTATTCGGGTGCTTTGCTGTTGCTTATCTTCTGTTATTCAGGATTCTTTGCTAGGGATTGGAATAAATTTCATTTAAGCCTTGCAAAGAATTACTTTGGTTTGCTGGAGGACAACTGGTGTTCCAGGAACAAACATTCTACAAAAAAGATAAATTGCCTTTTTAGTGATATGACATCCATTCCATGTCATCACTGTAGAATAGGCAGCTTCTGCACTGGACTGCTGGCCCACACCAGGGGTCCATGAGGAATTTTGTGTCCACATGCCAGATGGTTCACCCAGGAGGCCATATGTCCCATGAAACAGGCTGTCTACATTAGGGATGGTTAAAAAAATGTTTGTCATTTTAAGCGAAACTTCTGTGCCTTCATTTGAAGTTCTGTTGAATTCAAAGCAGCTACCTAGTTGCCTTCAGAGTGGATTTGAATCAGATTTGATCAGATTCAGATTGGTTTTGGATAAGATTTGGAGGCACGACTAGTGGTGGCAGAGATTTGAAGAAAATCTGAAGCAAATTTGAAGCCTAGCACATTTGAAGCAAATCAAACAAGAAATAAAAAAAATGTGAACATCTCTACTCTACATGGAACAAAGCATTGGGGAGACCCCAGTGAGAAAATCACTCCAGAGCCTGCTCTAAGGCAAAATTACTTTGAAATGGCCTCCATACATTCCAAAACAACCAATCTGCCATGTGAATGACAGAACTGGTTCCATACAGCACATGGAGTCTTGTGCTGTTTTACCAGACTCCCGAATATAGCCTTAGAAATGGATAGTGCCTGGACACCCAGTGAAAAAAGTTTCAAGGTACCGCAGTACAGATGCTCCCTTCTCCTGGATCACTCAGTCTAGGCCGAGATCAGTCTTCAGGGCACACACATTATGCAGATGTTCCATGCTTTCCTAATTAAGTGTACCCGTATATTCCAGTGTATAAGATGAGTGGGCGTATAAGACAACCCCCAACTTTTCCAGTTAAAATATAGAATTTGGGATATACTTGCAGTATAAGAAAACGACACCTGGCCTGTAAGACGACCCCCAACTTTTGAGAAGATTTTCCTGGGTTAAACAGTAGTCTTATACGCCAGAATATACTGTACACATTGTTGTGTCGTATCCCTCATGGTGTTCTGTTTTTGTTCTTATGCCAAACTATACATGGTTGTTGTTTTTTTCAGAGGTTTTTTTTTGGGGGGGGTAGGGATACTAATTATGTACTACTGAGCCATTATTTATAATATATATACATATTATACCAACACTTTAGCTCAGCTGGAATACAACCAGTCCTGATTCATGAATCTGGCAAATTACAGCTTCCAATCACTGTTCCAATTGTCCTCCTCATGCAAGAAGGCAAAGACACGATGAAGATAGGGTTTGATGAGGTTAACCATGGGATTAAGAAAATCAGATGATCTAATAGATTCTTAGTATTTTCATTTTATTTTTAATATTTATGTCCCACCCAGAGGGCCCAGGGCAGGTTACAACCTGTGTTCAACCTAGGTCTGCAAGTTCAACACAAAAAGTCTCAGCCCCAAAATATTGCACCATTCCCAAAGAGCCCCACGCTTCCTATTAAATTACAATTACATTATGAGCCTTTTTGCATCTGCATTGTAAGCACATGTGGGGGACACTCCAGCATGGAACGTCTGTATTTCACAGAGCTGTTTCTTTTCCAGAAATGGCTCCATATGTGCTGGAGTATTCCCCAATCCTATACTTGTGGAAGGGCAATAAAGCCCGTCATGCTCCTTCTGCATTTCTTCCTGGTGGAAGAAGTACAGGGAGAGCATGTGACTGACAGCACAGGTGTGACTGTGTGCTCCACTGCCAGATCAACCTGGCCATGGCATGCCGGAGCTGCCATTTGGTCTCTGTGGGGGCAATTCACACTTAGCCTACACTTTGTTTCCTGGCTAAGTTTTGGATCCTTTGGGCATCTATAAGAGCCTAAAGCATTCTAACATTTTCCCTCCCACTGATGGGTGAATTTGCTCTATAACAGCAAAAGAAACATAGTCCCTTTCTGTACTAGGCCTTATTCTGGATAATATTCCAAAATACAAACCAGCCATCTGCATGCTAGTGCAGGCTATGGTAGGCCCTAGGTGGAAAATGGCCCAGTGCAGAAAGGGTCACAGTTTAGGTACTGAAAGTGGGAGTGAATGCGGATTGTTATATTGTTGTTTCATGAAGTTAATGAACACAAAACCTGTGGATGCTTTCTGTGTTGACTGAGGTATAAGGTGAGATAACAGTGATGAATCCAGTTCATACACCTAGTTTTTTCTGAGGCAAAATAACCCTAACTTACATTCCCAGAGTTAACAGACATTACCCTCAACTTGTGGGGATTCTGTATTGGCTTCATGGTCCATATCCTGTTTATTACTGCCTATAAGTAGTGATTGAGTACTTGGCTGCCTCTGTATTGGCTTCATGGTCCATATCCTGTTTATTACTGCCTATAAGTAGTGATTGAGAATGCCTGCAGTTGGGCAACCACCACTGTCTCCAGTACCTTGCCCCAAAAGAAGATGCCGGCAATTAGTTATTTAAGACCTCTGAATCTAGGGGTTCCTCCCACTTACATTTCATTAATCTGTTATTTTAATCTGTTACTTCAGTTTATCTTGCAGACTTTCAACATGCTCTCTTCTTGAGAAAATCAGCTTGTTTCCCAAATATTCACTGTTCATGTTCCAGTCTTCTTTCTATTCAGTGCACTGATTCTCCTCCGATAGATCTGCACTGGCTCAGTTTGATGGGATTTGTCGTTCAAAATATTGTCAAGGCTTGATGCATTCTGTTCTGCTTTTCTTTGTTCCTCATTAACACACAGATATTGTCATTTTTGTCTTTACTTATAATTAAAAAATGTTTCCTTCTTGATTACTTCAGACAAATGACTGGCAATGATCTTCTCCCCCCCCCCCCGTTTTGTCTAGTAAACCAGTATATAAAGGGGCTAAGAGGCTTCCCTTCCTCATTTTCTTACAGGCCAAGGAGGCCAAGCATCTTGCTGGTACACTCCATCTACATTGATTGGAGCATAAACCAGAGCAGGTGGCCTAGTATACTGGCATACCTGTTTAAAAAGTTCTACTAGCATCCTGGCCATTGGTAAACTTGACCATGGTCTGGTTTACTGGGGGACCTATTCTGGCGGTGCAACATGATGCTCCACCAAAATGCTTCCCCTTGGGCCCCAAGGCCAGGAATTTCCATTCCTGGTCATTGGAAATTGAGTAGTTCAATTCTAAACCTCACACAATCTTTGGGTCCAGCAAGGGGCTGTCCCAGAACAGCTGTTGCAATGTGGACAGCCTTGTTCTGGGGTACATGGTGGACTGCTCCAGACGACTTGGTCTCATTGGAGTGGTTCACTGAAGGTTGGTGCAGAAATAGCCTTTGACTGCTAAAGGTCTTTCACACTTACCTTGGTAGTGCAGGAGTGGTCAGCTCTGAGACGCATCATAACGTGCCACAGAGCTGTTCCTGTTCCAGAAACAGTTCCAGGCATCCTGGAGCATCCCGGAGCTGACCACATGCACTACAAGCATGGAGCACTTCTGGGTGGAAGAGGTACTGGAGGAGCACATGACACTGACACATTATGTGATGCGCCGTGCACCCACAGGATGTGCCATGTGATGCTTGCATCAGGATTTGGACATTGCTGCCACATGGACAACCATTCATATTAGGAGTAAGTTTCGGTAAGTTTCTGCAAGGCTTCCCATGGCCAGGAAGCCAAGTACAAAAAGGCCCCCAATTCAAAGAATTTCCCAGACCCAGGAAGGAATTCCAAAAAATCTTTGCACTGAATCTTATGAAGTTCAAGGTTTTTTTTTATATTGTAATTGACATTTTCCCCTCTGTATCCCCTCTGTATCCATGTATGTGTATGGCTGTCCTGTAGGTTCCTTTGATATAGGCCTGCCCATTAGTTATGATCCGTGGGAGGAGCCCTCTTGGTGCTACCTCTGTCAACAGTTAAAGATACAAAGCCCCTCCCCTTTCAGGCACTATATGCAAACAGTGTACCTTCCATCTTCAGTGCTGGAACAAGGTACTTCATCCACACACCATTCTTAATACTCTTTCTCTCCCCACAATCCCTATTTTGGAAGTAAGGCATGCATATCCCAGTTGATAGTCACATGCTGATTAGCACATAGGTCCAACCTACCAACTTAAGTAACTTTCTTTGAAATGTTAGCTGAATCTATTTCTTCTCTATCCTAACTGTCCTAACTTTGGCCTTTGCTCAAAATCTTAATGACCATGACAAGTACTCGAAATTATAGTGCCCAGGAAGCCCAAACAAAACCAAGCTGGGGCCAAGCCCCCCTTGTTCCTATTTCTACTTCAGCTAAGGGCTAATTACAAGGAGACTGACATTCTTTGATCATGGATAAAGGAATAAAAAGCCAGGCTGAAGCTTTATGCAACATATTATGCATAAAATAAAGATCTATGGCAGTCAGTCTTTAAAAAAACATGTATACTAATAAAAACATGAGGTTACTGGACTTAACAGATGGAGCCAGATGCTTGAAGAGGCTTATCCATCCACTCTTGGCAGCTCTCTAGGAGACAGGTGTGTCCTTGATTAACAACAGAGCAGTGATATATGTTGTTGTTATTAAATCTGATGATGCATCACTTGTACATGTGTGCAGGACTATGATTTTGGTACAATTTGGGTAGCAAACTCTCAGTAAAAGTGCTGGAAAGGGGTTTGTAAATGTTTTGTAGAAGATGCTGCAATGTCAAATATTTCTCTAGTTTCTACCCTTAAAGCTTTAGCCTGGGTGTTTCCACATGAGGACGGGGCTGCATAGGCATCATACTGCATTTTCACTCTCAGAAACTTTAGCTTCCCAGCCAGAGGCAGAGTCTTAAGAAGTTGTATCCCAGGTTTAAAGTATTTGCAGGCATCACATAGTCATTTATTATAATCAGAAACAGACAGAAACTGTTTGTACAGAACTGCATAGGGCCGATTCATGTCATGACTTTCCCATTCTTAGTTTCTGTACCAGCCACCCCATGCCTAATCCGTAACTGTTTGATTAAGAAATCCGGAACTGGTGTGTAGGACATTGGTATTTGGGAGGAAATCATCCACATATCAGTAACACGAGGACATGGGATAGCCTTCATCCAACCCTCTCTGTCTCTATCATTGTATAGTCAATGATATAGTGAAAGAGACCTGCACCCATATAACTGGTGTGGAGTGAGATTGTCTGCACATCTCACCCTCACTATTTTTTTAGATGACAGCTCTGAAGCTGAGTTGCAGCTCAGTTGTCAGGCTGAAAAAGCACTTCTGGGTCTTCTGTGCATGGAGCTCTCCATACGGGGACCATGCAACACGATGGGAGCTGTGCATGCAAAACCAGAGGTGCTTTTTCAGCTTCCGAAAAGCATCAAATTAGTCCTGGAGACACCACCACAGCCTCCCCAAAGGTAAGAGGGCATGCTGTAGGGGAATTGGAGGCTGTGTTGGCATCCACACATCCATTTCAGCATTCTTCAGAGGTCCAAAAAGAAATTTGGACTTTGTGCATGCAGCTCTCCATTCCGGGATTGCACAATGTGTGTGGAGACCAGGAAGTGCTTAGGGGGAAAGTATGCAGAGGTGGTGGGATCAAGGTAAGTGGGGCACTGGGTGGCCATGGGTGGGGAGACAAGAGGCCATGAGGGCATCCAGTTTTTGCCTAAGCTTTGGCCCCATTCAATTCATCTGTGAATGTCGGAATTCGTACCTATTTGTATGAATTTGGAATAGCATGAATATTCGTACACATCCCTAGCACAAATGTCTACAGCCTACATCATATCTTTTTGCTTTTAAATGAACTACTACAAAGGTACCAATCTTTTGCTTTATTTTTGAGATTTCTCCTCCTCCTCCTGACTATTCTATAGAAAAACATGAACTTATAAAGGGCCACATTTCCCTGTTTTCAAAAGGACAGACTGTGTATAGATAGATTGTGCAGGAATCTATGAATAGCTTTTCCTACTAATGAATGCAGCAGTGCTCAGTTTAATATATATAGATGGATGAACTCCACATACATACTCAATTATCAAATGCAAAACCAGAACCCCCCCCAAAAAAACTAGCCTTTTCAAGAATAAATCTAAACACACCAACACTGCTTAACTGGAAAGCTCTTCAAAAGTGTCAGGTCTAAAATCTCTTCCTCATCCCTGTCAACTTAAAGAGATTACAGATATATTCCAGAGATAACTTCAAGGTAAAGTTGAAGTAATGTATATAATACAGATTTTTTTTAAAAAAAAATTTTTAAACCGAGGAGTTTGGTTTTTGAAAGAATGCTTGCATTTTCTGTGCAGCTTTTTTTTTTTTTTGCTGATCCATCATTTTAAATATTTTTTCTGCATATTTCAGTAAGTTACATGAACTATTTCTATAGTTATAGGGATTTATCATAGTTTCAGAAATGTAATTTGCTCCTCTACACAACTTTTTTTTGTCATTATATACCTGTCATTTCAGTCTGCAAAAAATACTTTGTGTTGTTTCTTGCAGACAATATGTAGGAATAAATAAATCATGCTTCTTTCAGCAACATCTTATTGTTTTTTTAATAGAACCAGACTAAATTTCCAAGGTCCTTGTTACAAGAAATTCCCATTTTTAATACCAAAAAAGCACTTTCCTTATAGCAAGTATATACAAGTGAACATCACTGTAGATAACACTACTCCCCCAATTGTGAAAAAGTGCTCACAATGCCCATCTTCTGTGATGTTTGATCCTAAGTTTTGTGTTCTCAATTCATCTATGTAAAGGTTTCAGCTGCAAACTGTAATGGCCAAAGATGTTACAATGTATATGCAATGTTGCTTTGCAAGGTGGCTCTCAAAAGAATTCCAGCTTGCTAAGGGCAAGCTTAAAGGGTGCCTCACGCCTGTACAAACAGCTCATTTCTGTGCTACCAAAGAATATCCCACTGTCCTACAGGTAGGATTCCCTTGAGAGGCAGACCACAGCTTTGGAAGGTGTTTTTTCTTCAGGATTGGAGTAGGAGAATATCTAACACTTACCCTGTCTTGAAACTTGTGTATTTCTCAATATTGTCATCTGTCAAAACCATAACACTGACCCTGGATTGTCTAGGGGCCTGTTCGCACTTGGCCATATTCTGGAATATATCTCAGAACAAAGGTCTGTTGCCTGCATGCTTTAGCAGGTTTCACTTAGGGCCTGCTGTGGCCTGCATTAACACGTGGACAGTAGGCCCCTATTCCAGCAGGATATACAGTGGTACCTTGACATACGAGTTTAATTCGTTCCGTAACCTTGCTCTTATGTCAAATCGCTCGTATCTCAAAGCAATTTTCCCATTAATCCATTCCAGCTCCCAAAACACCACCTCAGTTGTTTTTGTTATGTACTGTACTGTATTTACATACTCGTATCTCAAATCTTGCTCTCATCTCAAAGCAAAATATCACTCGCTCGGCGGCTTGTATCTCAAAACACTTGTATGTCAGGGCACTTGTATGTCGAGGTACCACTGTATTCCAGAATAAAGCCAAGTGTGAACAGTCCTTAAGTATGGAAGTTTGATGGAGAGTATTTGTTCTAAGGGAAAGGCAGCAAGCATGCCACACTTTCCTCTATTCCTGTTGTCAACATGGTCTGAGTGATCGGCCAGGTAACCAGAAGTAGCCTGTTGGCTTTCTTCTTCAATCCCTCTTCCCCTTGCTTTCTCTCCATGAAAATACAGCAAAGTGATGGTAGGCATGGTATTCCACTGTTGCTGTATCTGTCCCCCGTCCCCAAGTAGGTAGGATCAAGCTCCTCCCTTAGAACTGAAGCAAATGTTCCTGCTCCACTTGGAATTAGAACAGCTCATAATCAACAATTTCCTACTTTTCGGGCAGCCTCTTGGTACACTAACAGATGCATTGGCAGCCATAGTATGAGCAAGCGAGTTACTTCAAGAAGTGCCCTTAGATTGAATATTTCCATATTGTCTCTGGAAACCCATTTTTTACTCCATTAATCCAAAGTGGTTGTAGCATTTAGGTATGCTATGTCAATGTCACAGCTATGATGCTCATTGCATGACCCCTCGATGTAATATTAATCTATTGCCCCTTTCTTTCTTACCAGCAAATAGGTAATCAGCACTAAAACTGCTAACCATCCTTGGGAAAGCAGAGGTGAGGAGGGATGGAGATCTTCCCATAAATCTAAGCTATTAACTGTGCTTAACCTTTATAGAGTACCTTACTGTATCACGTAAAAATTATTCCCCACCTGCAAAGAAAGTCAGTGTTATTACCCAAAATATTAAATTGAGAGACAAAGACAAAAAGCAAGAGGCTTGCCCAAAGCTACCCAGTAAGTTAATTCCCATGCTGACATTTCAAGAAGGGAGTTTTGCTGATTCATGAATTGTTGTCTTAGCTGCTATGCTACACCGCAGGCATGTTGCCTCTGTATTTCCTAACAACCCTTGAGGTTTGCTTGTGGAGCATTTAATTTTGTGCCAAATGCCACTCAATTCATAAAAAGGTGTTTTGAGAGGGTTTTTTTTTTTTTTTTTTTTTTTT
>MTQE01000401.1:196797-221548 GCA_014337955.1 Aspidoscelis marmoratus
TTTTTTTTTTTTTTTTTTTTTTTTTGCATATCAACACCATTCCATTATACAGAGTCTCTCTGATCCATTAGTGGAGCAGAAGAACAAACTGAGAATCACTACCTCCTGGGGATACAAAATGTGCTTCTCTTGCTGGATATCCTGCCTGGCTTGAGGTGTATAGATAGCTACTTTTACAAACAGCAATAGGATGAAGGAGAGATCTCTCTCCTTAGCAGTGGCTGGTGAATGCACTATTAAGCCAGTTCCACAAATGAACATAATCATAGCCACAACCACACCACGAGTAAAGATGTCCTGTGGAATGATTTTCACTTGCCACCCAGTTACTTGTTGCAGCAGCGGTATCCTGTTTGCATCCCTGCAGCTGTTTTGAGCAAGGGGAACTCTAAACTGGAGAATTTATGTCCTCCAGTTCAATGTTTCCACCTAGGGTCCTTTTGGCAAGCACAGGAAGTTGCTGCAGAAGTCAGCCATTTTATTGTGCATTCCATCAAAGACCTCAGAGAATGAGGTGAGTCTAGATGGTGAGGTCTGGTCTAGCACTTCAGGCAGCAATTTACCACTACAGAGCTATATGGATCATGTGCAAATTGAACCCTGTGAGGACACGTGCGTGGCCAGCTTACTTCAAGTGTGGCCCCACAGTGACCTAAAGGTCCCAAGTGAATCTTGCTATAGCTGGAAGCTTCAATTTTGGTTAGATCATTCAAAGGGAGATTTTGAACTATAGGTATCAAACAACACACATAAAACTTGAAAGCAATGGTACTAGTTTCAGATGGGTGAAAAATGTCTGTCACCTTTGCAATGAGTACAAATTACATTCAAACTGAATATTGGCTATAGTCAAAGACTGAGATTTGTATGCGAAGTGAAACCTTTTTTTCCATTTTATTTATTTTCATTAATACAATTCATACATAATTATATACCATTACAATAATTTCAATAACTTTTCCATGTGACTTCCTCCGTTCTCCAGACTCTTCTTCTTCTAATCTTTTACATTTGGCTCCCTACATCTACTTGTTGCTTTTTCTCCTAGAGGCCAGTGCCTTCCATCGGAATACCCAATCCCCGAAGAAATTGTATAAAAGGTCCCCAATCTTCTATAAACTTGTTCACTGTTTTATCCTTTAATAAGTTTGTTAGTTTGTGCATTTCTGCCATCTCCATCAATTTGATTATCCATTCCTCTTCTGTAGGTAATTCTTCTTGCTTCCATTTTTGTGCAAATAGCAGTCTGGCAGCTGTTACCATATACAATATCAAAGTCTTTACTTCACTTAAACTTTCATCAACAATACCCAATAAAAATCATTCTGGTTTAAGCTCACAATTAAGAGAAACAGGGATGACCCTCGTGTTCCTAAGGCTTCTCTAACCCACAATTTCTAGTACAGAATGTTCATGGGAAGGGGGAGGCATAGACTGGTATGTGAACAATCCTACCTCAAAACCCTCTCAGAGTCACCTCAGATTTTTTTTTAATGTGTCTGATCACAGCCCTTGTATAGGTGGGGGTATTGTTATTTATTTACTGGATATCTAGCCCAGTCCTAGAGTGTGTAACAAAGGAAAAAGTGAGGGAAGGAAAAGGCTTTCCCCTCTTTTTTATCACATCATTATCTCTTCAACTTTGGAGAAGATGGAGAAAAAGACATATTTTAAATTAACCAAAACTCTTTTTAAAGCAGGGCAATTTCCACAGAACAGTGTTCGCTACACAGTGAATGACAATTGCTTCTGTGGTGATCCTTGACCACCAGGATGATGAGCACAGCAGCAGCAGCAGCAGCAGCAGCAGCAGCACCATGCTGGACAGACTCCTGCTGCCACCTCAGCAGTGGAAACATCAAAGCTGGTATACTTTTGGCAGCATTCCCACAGTCCTCTTGGACTACACAAAATCTATGTTGAGTTTCTGATAACTGTATGCCAACATGTGCCACAGAAGGCATAGGACTTCCTTGGTGCTTGGCCTAATCCTGTGTACAGAATTCTCACTCAGTAGAGTCTATTTTGGAGCCCAGTGATACTGGATAAATTCCAGAAGATGGCTTACTTTCAGGGCCATTTCCAGGGCTGCAAGGCCATTTTCCAGCCTGGAGCTTCAGGTCCAGGGAATTTCTGTACCTCATCCTCAAATGGAGATTAGGTGGGATGGCCATTATCTCAAGGGCCACTTGCATACTACTGGATGTACACAGTTATCCTGGCCTGCAATGCTTTCTCCAGCTAAGACCAATCTCTGCAGTGTAACTAAATCATGTGTATAAAGGTTCTCTTTACTCTCCAGTTTTGATGTACTCACCCAGGGATGTTTACATGAATGCAGGAAATAGCCACAGAAGTTGGTCATTTTCCTGTGTCCATGTGATCAGCCAGTGACTTAAGTCAAGCTCCATGGCAGAGGAAGGGATGGTGAAAGGGAGACCCTATCAGTAGATCCTATCGCTCTACTGATATAATGCTCTAATAAGTGCTTAAGGCAGAGTGGCTGTCAAAGGACACAGGAAGCATGCACATCTGCGGTGTAGGAATCCTTTCTCAACACAATCAGAGTGCAATGATGTGTGTTCCCCGTGCTTCAGGCTGATCCCACAGCACCATAAGGGTCCTGTGTGGGTCCTTCCTAGCGCAGGAAATATTTCATTTTATTTAGTTGCCTTAAAGAATTAAGAAAAAAATCTAATGTATCTCCTGTATCAATTCTTAACTTATTCAAAACCAACCTTTCTTTCTAAATGAGCTGTTGTATAATGCTATATCTGCTCTCACAGACTTTTATCCCAGCTACAAGGACACAGTCTTTTCTTCTCCTGTCTCCCGCTGCTTTCCCTGATGTTTCCAGTTGATCCTTGGTTTAGATGCAAAGTTAACAACCTGCGGCCCCTGTGCTACCTTGGGGCTTCATTTGGAGCCCATTCTGCAAGAACGTCATTGTCCAAAATACCAAAAGTGAGTAGTCATGCTGAAGCAGCAGCAAGAGTGCTTTAAATAAAATGAATCACTAAAAAGGTTAAGAGAAAAGTGATGAAAAAGCAATTTTTCTGACATTAATTATATACTTTTTTTTAACCTTATCATGAATAGAGATGGAAATTATTCAAAACCTTTTGGGGAGCAGAAATAAATGTGACACACTCACTCCAAAATAAGATACAGTACCCAAAATGGAAGAGTTTGGCTAGAAAAATGAGTAATATGTGAAAGAAAGTTTACCAATTAAAGCGATCAAAGAAACTCTATCTTGACTCTTAAATATTAGAGATGTTCACAAACATTTTTCTTGTTTCATTCAATTAAAACCAAACCACAGAATTTGAACTTTGAAATACTACAAGTTCCAAATTTGGTCCGAATATTTGATGAATGTTTCTACACAGGAAACAATGAAGGGGAGGGGGTTCTGCAGTGTTTGAGCTAAAATTGGCACACAACATGGGTCTGGGGTGCTGGTTCAAAAAGACCCCTATCAAGTCTCAAGTGTATCAGATGCAGCACTGATTTGTTAAAATGAATGTTTTGAGGGAAATGTCCTATTTGTTCCTAGGAAGAAGATGAGAAATTTCCCAAAAATCATAAGAACTAGTAGCCATGCTGGATAAGGCCATAGCCCATCTAGTTCAGCCTCCTATCTCATTTGGTGGCCCATCAACAGCTTCAGGGCATCTCAAGAAGAAGATAAAGGCAAAACCTTCATCTGCTCTCAAATCCCCACAAATGGCCTTTAGAGGCATAAAATTCCAAATGTACTGCTCACCTCTGACTTTCTGAAAAGCCACCTTAAACCACACTAAAATAGAGCCTAGATCACAGTGACTATGGGTGTTTTTCCACTGTCAGTTGTACCCATTTTTGCACCCATTTTTGTACCTTTTGGCTGTGAGCTGGATGATCCCATTTCCACTACGGCGCCCATTTTGAACCCAATTGTTTCCACTGCTGTGGGGGAAATCCGGATCTTTTTGGCCTTTAATCCGGATTTTCTGTAGACCCCATTAATGGTCTACAATGGGGTCTTCTGCCAGAAAATCCAGATTAAAGGAAGCTTGTTTACACTGGAAACAGGCAATGGGGTCCAAAGGAGGCTAGGGGGAGGGGATGCACCTTTGACCTCCCCCCCCAACATTGGCCTCGAAGTCACTTCGAAGTCACTTCGAAGACTGTGCCCCCCTGCCCCCCAAAACACCTGGGGTAATGGACCGACCCCTTGTGGGTCAATCCGGATTCCCCAGATGGGTGCAAAGCTGTTTCCACAGCAGGGGTGTTAGCACCCATTTCTAATGGGTGCTACACCTCCTGTGGAAACACATTGGGTACTTCCCTTAATCCGGATCTATAGATCCGGATTAAGAAATGTACCCATTCCATAGATCCAGATCTTCTTAAATCCAGATCTAAGGGCTGCAGTGGAAAAACACCCTATATGTCACTGCAGTCACCTAATCCACTGTTGGGACAGGCCCTCCTCCTCAGAGCTCTCCTTCTGCAGAGTGGTAGAAACATCTCTGCTAAAGGAATCATGGGCCTGGTTTGAGCCTGTAATTGCTGTACAAATGTCAGCAACCATTGGAGCAACTACTTGTCTAGTGCCATTTCACATACTGGCAAAATAATAATAATAAAAAAATGGCCTTCATCTGGGGTCATTTTGGTGCCCTATTTAATGATTTTAGTTGGAAACTGATGGCAGGGAACTTTCATTCTCTGGCGCCAAAGTCTAAACAAACGCGAACATGAACAATCCTCTACTCCAGTTTGGCCCAAGAGCTATCCCCTCCCCTTCTATGCCTGCCTGTGACCATGCTAGTCTTGCCTATGATCATTCTCTTGCCTATGACAGAGAATTATGAGAGCTGAACATCTAGGAAAGTTTGACTTAGCTTGTTATCTATTTGAATAATGTTGATAGACAGTTTTGAAACCAAAGTCCTCCATTCTTAAAGATTTTTTTTTATTTTAAAAAACCTTATTAGATCAAACAGGTCTTCAGACAGAGGTCACAGTGCCCTACTTCAAGCTGGAGAATTATTTTGGAAAATTTTCTTCAGTCATACCCACTATGTTAGATGATTAGGAATTTTGGTCCATCAACACCAATTTGGAGAAGGTGAAAATCAGGGAATCCTTGTTAAGTTCTTCAGTGTCCTCCATGAAGTAATAACTGCACAATATACCTCTAATTATACTGCTTAAGTCAGTTTTTAGTGTAGGTATGTTATCAAACATTGGTAGCACTAGAAGAGAAATATACTTAAATTCCTGACATATCCTAAAATGGAACACAATCAAACAAAAACAAATCAGTAGATGATTGATACGAACTAGAAATAAAGGAGCAATCAGCCCACAAATCCAATAGGACTATATTGTGATATTTTCCCTAGTATTAGGCATCATCTATATTCATGGCTGCTGGTGAAATAAAGGTTTTATTTGTCTTAGCATCTTGTCAGCAGTATAGCATCTTTCTTCAAGAATTATGAAGAAAGGCCCACTTCACAGCTTGAGAAACCCTGGTTATAGAGACTACTGCATCCGCATACTAAATGGCAGTTTAATGCTTGCATACTATGCACAAGTGGGAATTCTTTTGTTCATTAAATTCTAATGAAGATGTACCCTGTTCAGCTCAGTTGCACATTCAAAGCATCTTCATCTTCAATAAGTTCCAAAGCTAAATTTGTCTCCTAGAACAATCAGATAATGTAGGTTTGCACTAATGTGCCAATAAATCTCCAGTGCACAACTACCACGTGGGTATTTAGCAAAAGCTGTACATTTTTAAAAGTAAAAACCACTTGGTGTAATTGCTTTCAGAATTAAGAACAAAAAACATAATAAGGACCCTGCTGGATCACACCAAACATTCTATTAGGCTCTGTGGCAAATTATATGGAAGATACAATACATGAGAAAGCAGTAATAAATCTTAACTGTTTTTTATTCAGCCTATTGTTTCTTGATCATGAAATGATTATATAAGTCATGAAAACAGCTAAAGCTTATATCCTTTTTATCTGAGTGATACTCATTGTGAAGTTTTGGTCAGTAACCTAACACTGACTGTTGCTTATATTGTCTTCATCACACTCTCATTAAATTGCCAGTCTGCTTTCCTAACTGTTCACACAGTGCCATTTTGATAAAATTCTTTTTCCATGCATTTTTTTTCAGCTGAAGGTAGATTTCCACTACAGAAAAAAAAACCATTTAAGGGAATTTTCTGTTTCTCTCCACTCAGTCATTTCCTGTGTTTCTTCATTGGACAGATAGCATAATTCACCTCTGTGTCTCAAAAGGCCCTCTGGGTAGCCTATTAATTTATAACAAAAAGTTGTTTATGTCTGAAGGCATCAAATAAGGAAAAGGAAACCACCTCTCCAAGTAGTTGATACCAGTGATGTTTTGAACTCTTGTGATAGGTTAAAATTTCAATATTATTCATTTGTTTTACCTGTACTGCTATAAAATCATGTACTTGTCCCCACACCAGGTGTCTATGCATCTGTTTTGTTTTGTTTTGTTTGTTGCATAGCATTCACATATATCTTTCTAGGATTTCATCCTTTAACTCAGATCTCTAACCTATTTGTTCATGATTTTCCAGCCAATGACTATCCACTTTCCTAATGGTTTTAAGGAAAGTGATAAGAAACATCAAAATAACATAATTAAAATACAATTAAAGTACCGCTACTAAACAAAACCCACAGCAGCACCTGAGCAACCCCTCTACAAGGCAGAGAAATCTTCGCTTATGTTCAGAAGTCTTCCCTGGTGTTGCTAGCCAGAGAAGATATTTCCAAATCAGCACAGACATGTAAGCCACTGCAATCCAAATCACTCTATGGTCAATGTACCCTGTTCCTCCCCCCTTGACCAGCTCTAAGGCAGAGGAGCATGTAAATGCCTTACTCTGGGTGCTGCTATTCCCTATAGCCCTGAAGACAACCTCTATGGCTATCTCAATGTGGACTTAAAAATCAAAGGCCTGAGTGGGAAGCCTTATCTTCATTTGGTGCTGAAATTTATGGGAGACTATTCTTTACACCTTTTCTGCACTTGATCTTCAGATTCCAGGACCGAGTCCCAAGATACACAACCCATCCGAAGCTGGGATATGATAGAGTTGGCCTCTGACAAATGACAGGATTGTCTACATTAAGGCAGCCTGTCCCATGTCATCCCCTTTGGAGCTGGTTCTGGAACCTCTGAATGCTTTGAAGGCCATGCATGGCAGGCCTGTGTCCTCATGCTCTGGAAGTCCATTCAGAGGCTCTTGCTCTGAATCCACCAGAAAGTGCAAATAGGCAAAGCGTGATCTGTTATAATGCAACAGTTGAATGAAGTAGAAGAACAATCAAGAGTATTTACAGTACTTGTTCTAAGGCTATTTCCATAATTCACCCACATATACACGCACAAACACCAGAAAAATCCTGGATCAGACTGGGATGCTCTGGTCTGAGATATGTAATCCATCCCAAGCTGGAACAGGTCATCTGCACTGGGACAGCTTGTTCCATGCCAGCCCCCATGCTGGTTCCAAAGCTCAAGTTAAGTGTAGGATGCCTCCAAGCGCACTAAAGCCAGGAACAAAAGTTTCTGACTTTTGAAGACTCCAGAGACACCACTGTATCAGTATACCTTGCTGTACTGCTAAAACATCACCTCATGGTATACTGGAACAAAAGTTTCTGACTTTTGAAGACTCCAGAGACACCACTGTATCAGTGTACCTTGCTGTACTGCTAAAACATCACCTCATGGTATACTGGACCACATAGCATCTGCATGTCTCCATGGTCTGTTATACTACTAGTACACAGGTAAACATCTGAGCAGGACACCATTTTGGTCACCCTAGTCCAGTCTACACCAGAAGCCTCAGAGCCTTCCTGTCCCATATTTGTAGTAAGTATGGAAATGGCTGAAGAAGTTTCAGATGTTTATGAAAACACTTGGGAACTAGTGCCAGCACAGCAAATCTTCCTGTGAAACATCCTAGCAACAACAATTGATCGACGCAAGAGAAGCGTGGCAGTAATTGTCATTCAGCTCAAGCAAATGATTTACTTATTCCAGCAGTTGGCGCACCAACTCTTAGAGGTCTTATATTGTTCTCATGGGTCATTAGTATTTCCTGTCTGTTTTGGATAGATCAGTTTTGGTTGCAGAATGACTCACAGACATAGCCACCTGCCACCCATCTCAATCCAAATTATAAAAGAAATATCCTTAGAAGACAAAATGTCCCCTTTCAGCCACATACTCTTTACAGAATATCAAAGGTGACTTCTTTGATGATGAACAGGTTTCTTAGGCAATGTTAGCAATTCAACTGGAAGGATATAAGAGGAAGTATAGTGACATATTGCCTAACACTGTCATGATCCATGAGTGGCAGAAAACAGACATCCAGTAAATAGGCAGATCTCCATTTGGCAAGAAGATGGCTTGAACAATTGACAGCATGATATGACAGATAGTAACAGTAAGTAGAAAGTTGAATTGGAAAATTAGCTTTCCTTGTTTCACATCTGCACAACAGAGCAGCTGCCAATCACTGTCTCTAGAGGGAGGTTGATCTGCGCTTCCAACCATGTGCAAAGTCATGTTCTAAGGGTTTTGGGGTTTTTTAAAGTGTAAAATGAATCAGTCTGTTATGGAGCTTTAGACAAATGTGAGGATGAGAAGCAAGCTGTTGCAAATTGGCACAGATGATGTAGATTATTACTGTGAAATGAAACAGTGCATTTTCCAGCGAAATAGCAGGAGTTAACTCTTCCACACCTGCAGTGCTGTTGCTGTTGTTCTTATCATTATTATTATTAGTGGCACTCAAGGAAAAAAAGGTACAATGAATGAAACACTATAAGACCAAGAACATCATCTTTGAATTGCAATCAGTTTGGATATGTCTAGTTCAGAATGATCTGTTTCGGCATAATGTAAATAATCTATTAGCAGAAGAGAGAGAGAGATTGTGGGCAAAAACATATTATTTACCTAAATAAGTGAGGTTGTGGTCAGACAAAGGCTTAAACCCAGTGTAAGGGCCTTTTTACATTTACTACTAACTCCTATAGCAAAGGGTCCAGGGGAGACCCCGTCTGGGCTTGCATGCTTGGTCTGCATTGGATGGAGCGTATACTGGACTAGGTAACACAAAATGTACTTTAACTGAACCATTTACCATAATCTGATTAGAGGGCTATTTAAGGGGGCTATAAGTTAAACACACCAGGAGAAAACAGACAGAAGAAAAGACATGGCAGACTCTGTGTGAACATGGCACACCTCAGTAGTCCAGTTTCTAACAGGGAACCCATTTCAGTGGCAAACCTTGTTGCACTATTGAAATTGATACCCCAGAGGCTCTGAAGCAAGGAATTTCCACTCCTGACCATTTTAGCTGACTCCAAAGCTTGTGTGTGTTTTGGAGCCAGCACAGTCTGTCCCAGTACAGCTATCCAAATGCAGATGTTCTTGTTCTGAGACATTTCAATCCTTTCTGCATTGAACCTTATTCTGGGATATATTCATAGAATCAAAGAGTCGGAAGGGACCCCCAGGGTCATCGAGTCCAACCCCCTGCCCACTACAGGAGTCCATAAAGCATCCCAGACATATGTAGGTCCAGCTTCTGCTTGAAGACCTCCAGCGAATGAGAACCCACTACCTCTCATGGCAACCTATTCCATTTACTGATTGCCCTTACTGTCAGGCAAAAAATATTATGCAAACAGCAGGCCCCTATTCCAGAATATATTCCAGAATAAAGACAGGTGCAGAAAGATCCTTGGACCTCTCCAGATGGTGGACTGCTCCAGCTGAACTGGTCCTCCGGGAATAGCCCAGTAAAGGTAAGATCTTTACATATTGGGTGGGACAGAAATATAAAGAAGTAAGTAACTAAATGTGGAGATGTCCTAACTCTCTGTCTAGACAGAAAGCTTCTGTGTTATAAGAAAAAAATATCTCAACTACAGCAGACCACAAGTAGACCCAGCATCTTGTTTTCCAAAGGGTTAGCAATATACCCATGAAAAGCCCACCCCCCCCAAAAGAAACAAGTGCAACAGCCTTTTCCCTCATGCAAAATAAAAATAAAGCAATCTTTTCATGAGTTCCAAAGGGATCTCTGTACATTGAGAGACTAAGAATCAAAATGAGAGATGCCATTCTGCATGAACATATGTAAAGTGATGCACATTAAAGCCAAAAGTCCTAACTACTCCTATATGCTAATAGGATCAGAACTGACAGCCTCTGATCAGGAAAGAGATCTCAGCATAATGGTAGACAGTTCAATGAAGTGTTGACACAGTGTGTATCCCCTATTAAAAAAGGAAATAGAAAACAATATTGAAAATAGAGATGCTAATATTATAATGCCCTTATACAAACTGAAGGTGTGACCGCATCTGGAATACTCTGTGCAGTTTGCGAATCTTCTTACACTTAACAGCCTAATATGGTATAACAATACCATACTAGACTGGTAAAGTAGTAATGTGGTAGTGGCCAGACATGCTTCAAGTGTTGATAAAGCCCCATAACAGGTAAGAAGCACTTGAAGTATGGATAGGCAGGGCAGGGCAGGCCATGGCAACATCTGTCAAGTGCTCAGACATTGCCATGATGATCTGAACACAATTGTGCAGCCACTATTTTTCTCTGAGGGCTGGCACTTCCCTCCTCCATCTGCAGCCACATACTGAGACTGAGGAAACAGCCTTTTTCTTCCTTTTCCCCTTGTTATTCCCTTCTTGATCTTATCTACTTTCATATTATAAACCTGAGGGGATTATGGTGAGGAATGGAGAAAGAAAGGTATGGTTTCCCCATTCCGAGCATGGGAAATATGAGAAGTGAGAATGGGCAAGTCCATTTTGAGTCCATAATACAAATGTAGGAACAATCAGAACATATGCTCAGTTGTCATTCCTCCACATACTGACTAATCCTACAATGTCTGACAGAGCCCTAACTCCTTGTCTGTGCCCAAGAGTCTTATAGAGTCTACAGGGTAGAACATGTATGTGTGTCATGTGTGTGTTTGATTTATTTTGGAGAACAAAATATTACAATAGTGGATCTGGAATGTATTGTAAGCTTCAAATGAAATCCCTCCTGAAAGTGGTCAGCCTAAAAAGGGACAAGATATTGTGACAGGGTAAATACGTGAACCATCAGATCTGAAAAGTCAGACACTTCATAACAGTGACCTTTACAGCCATCTGAACTGTGACAAGGTGGTCATTTTAATTGTATCATCTACAATAACTGAAAGAGAAAAGGAAACAGCCATCTAGTCCAATTAGAAAGATTCCAAAAAGGTCAGAGTGGTATATAGATTACAGCTGACTTTCACCAAAATGATATAGCAGAAATGTTCTCTCAAGCCCCTGACAGTGACAGAAAGAGACAATCAATATGGTCTTTCTTTGGATCTGATTTCTGTTGCTGATCATTATAGTTATTAACCTCCCTTTATGCATTTACATCAAAAACTAAGTTAATAAAGGTTATTGGAGAATTCATTACCTAACAGGAAGGAGTGATCTTTGACAAATTCAAACCTAAATTAGAATGGAATACTAGGCACTTTCTGGAAGAGTCTAAGCTGCTGCCTTTTCACTTGCAGTGGCATGAGGTATTCTGTGATGAGTGTGCCATCACAGCAAAGGACATAATGCTGTTGGATGAGTATTTTCCAAATGAGTTTGTTGCATCATTGGGAACATTTATTCTCTGGATTCACAGAGGCCTCCTTCAACATGGTGCTTAACAACCCCTGCCAAACCATTGACTCTCCAGCCCTCTCTGTCACATGGAGACAAGGCCTCAGCTTGTTGGACAGTGAAGCAAAGTCATGGGAAAATCTCAGGCATTTATGTGTCTGGACACTTGCTCCTGTGATGGCAAGGCAGCTACTTCTGAGGATTTTGATGGTGCATGTACAGGGGGCAGTTTTGGTCCTGCAGGTGCAAAGCAAGCATTTTCTTCAAGGCCAGGGCTGAAAGTAAACCTCCAGACAAAATAAGTCATATCTCCATAAGTCTGGGTGGAGACTTGATTTTCCTAGAATAGCAATACTGCACTATATCACCCCAGTATCCTGAAGCAATGTTGGGGTTGCCATGGATAAATGTAGCAATCCCAGCATAGCCCTGAGACAATCCCATGTTTTAGGGCCTGTCTGGATAGGGCTTTAGTTTATTAAATTACAGTTTGTAAGTACACATTTTACGTGAATAACTAGTTGAATTATGAACTCAAAGATTGTACCAAAGGGAACAGTACCTATATACATGGTAAGGTTCAACAGCCAAGGTTTATACTACAGCATGGAATGCCCAACAAATGAAATTAAAGAATCCCTTCTTTTTAACTGAGAAAAATCTGCTAATGCAAAAAACGTAGAGATTTGGATTTTTAACAATTTATTATGCTTTGTTGTCATTTTATTGTGCCTTTACACCTGTCTTCAGAAAAAAATTGTTCCTCTGTACAAGTATGTAGCATGTTTGACTATACAAACTGCATCCAAATGAACTGTAGAAAAATTGTAACCACAGATGGAAAAGCTGAACAGAAAATTTTAATAAATTTATTAATTAAAATATAAAAAAAGCCTGACAAATTTCTTACTCAATCTGGTACATTCTTAGCTAGTTTCCGAAGGAAGTTTGGCTCATGAGTCACTAGGTGCCACCAGTGCTCACTGATCCATCACTTATCACAGAACTCAAGTATCAAATTGATTTAGCAAAATGGGTCAGTGCTTAACACAGATACCTCACAGTGTGTTTGTTGAGATGGGGTTTTTTTTTGTGTGTGTTATTACTGAAATTAATACTAAGACAAGCCCATTACATACATTCTTGAAAAAGACAAATAATGATTATGTTTGTTTTCATTTATGCTTGCTTTTCACACATGCACACCCCAATAGATTCTTATTAATTACTATTAACAAATGGCCTGGTCTTGGGGTGGGGGCAGAGGAGGAAGAGGCACAGAGAAATCGCAGTACTCTTGAAGTAGCAGCTTCTCATCAATCCACATCTGCACACACAGTACAGATGCCATGCTAAAGAAAAAAGATAACCACATAAGAGTTTATGCCCCAAAGTCCTGAACTGTGTGAAGTACTGAAAAGAACAAACTGCAAAAAAATCTGCCAAATACAACTGGAGGCAGAAGAGTTGAAGAAAATGTTCTATCCCATACATCTATTAAATCCAAGAGAGAAAAATTTCAGAATTTTATTTACTGCTTAAATACTAGTAGCTGCTCATGTACTTTTATGATCTGGGTTTATCACCAACGGTCACAGACCAGGAACATTTGCTTGAGCTAAGAAAGAAATTATCATTTGGCCTACTAGCTTCTGAATTCATCACTACCCTGGTTAGCTTTTTCCCATGACACCTTGGGACCCGTTGGAGAGACAGAACATTAACACTGTACTACTCACATGCCTGTTGAATGATGATCTGAACTCATCTTCTAACTGGAAGCAGGGCGGGAAGCGATAGTGGCCAGAATACGTGAGAATTTATGTTCAGGTGTTCCATTCAGGGGATAAAGGTGATAGAGTGTGGTGGGAGACAACATAGGTGAAAATATTCCTGAGGTGGGAACAGCTGCTGAGACTCCTTGTAAAGAGACCTGTGAAAGGTTATGGTGACCACACTCACCATAATAACCTAATATGCCTGGGTTTGATTCAACATATTGACAGGAATATCTGAGAGAAGCATCCATTGCTAAAAAGTACCAGAATTCAAAAGTTATTTCCTGCCGTATTTATTATCAATGATATGCAAGAGTCTACACTATAATCCTATTTCCATAAATAGGTGACAATTTGCATCCCTCCTTTATTGTATATATAGCCAGCTCCTTGAAAGATAACAACTCAAAGGACACGCTGGCATAAAAGTCACTTTATCAAATAACTCATTGTTCAAAAGTTCTAAGGTGCAACATCATTTTCAGTTAATACTTCCATGCTCTTAACCTATTCATAGGAGCTCCACTGTATAAGAATGATGACTAGCCTGTGACCAAACTTCTTGTATTCTTCCAACTGTTGTTATATAATTCCAGCTTAATATGTTCATGTGGATAAGGTTGTGATACTACCATACTGCACAAAAAGCTGGAAGCACGTAGGAGACAGTTTCAGTAAAGCAATGGGCCTATGTCGCTGAAGTTAACAGAAAACAAATGGATAGGAAAAGAATTGCACAGTAAGTTGATTCCCCCTCTTCTCCCTCACATCTGTTACAATAGAGAGAAACAGATAAGGCTGGTCTAGTAAAACAGCTATCTTGCTAACATGATAATTACAGGATGTAATAATCCCATCAAAAGATCAGTGCCTAATGAAATAGACACTGAGTTGTGATGTTGTTGGTTGAAATCTTGTACAAAAGCCCCACCCAAAGCAATGAACTTGCCTTGTACCCTCTTCAAAGTCAGGCATCATCTCCTGTCCCCACTTCACATATGCTCCAACCAAGCACTATTCTGGGCTACAAAACAACAAAATTTCAGGGTGATTCTCACCCTTTTTGTGGGCAGGGTCCACCAAATCTTCCAAAGGCTGTAAGTATGTAAAAGCAAACAGAGAAAGAGGCGGAACTCACACTCCTGGCAAAGCAAATGCAACACACAGGAGAGATAGAGAAAGTGCCTCTGCTCCACAGAAGTAGAGCACTCACAACTGGATAGCATCAGAATGGGAGAGAAACAGAGGTTCCCTTCGGTGAAGCACTTTGACTTGATCCCAAAGTCAATAGCAGGAAAAGGTAGCCCTTACTGGGTTGCACAGATTAGTTGCACAGAGGGAATTTTGCCAGGCAGCAAGAGTTGGAAATGCTCAGATTCTGCTATGTGGCAGTAGAAGTTTCAGTGGTGAGCACAGAGGTGAGGAATCTTGGTTATGACAAGCAGCAATGAAGGGAGGACAAACCACTACCTGAAGCAGCACAGCTATGGCAGTTTTCATACCTTTTCCTCAGTGTCAAGGAGGGACAAGAAGGGAATATTATACTGATCACTACCTTTGTTAAAGCAAGAATAACGATCACTGTCCTGTCACCAAAAGGCTAACAAGGAACAGCTTCATCAGTTTGCATTCTGAGTTATTACTTAACAAACAAATACTGCATGTCAGCATGCAAAAGTGGATGGTCTCTATTCTACACTATGAAGCTGTATTTCTTTATATTGATCCTAGAAAGCCTGTACACTTCTCTCTATATTCAGAGAGAGAAATACAGAGAAAACCAGCATATCAAACTGTGGTTATTGCAACCTACTATTAAATCTTCATACCTTTAAAAGTCTGTACTATCTACGTAAGGCTGCATCCACACTGGGCCCAGCGGCATCCCTGGACATATGGCATGCCCCTGAGGGCTTACGTGTATCCTTAGAAGTGTCCTTCACACAGAACAGAAAGAACTAGGAGTGTGCACGAATGTAATTTTCAGGATTCAATCCCAAAATCCAAAAATTAATTCGATTTGAATCTTTAAAATTCAAATTTACCCAAGTTTGGTTCGAATTAAGCAAATTTGAATCTATTCCTTTGAATTTTCAGTTTGAATTTGTATGTGCCCATATACATCAATATGCATCCCATATTTATCCTGTATGCAACCCGTTTACGCCCCGCATGGATCCATATGAATGCGTACGGATGCGGGAAAGATGCGTACGTGCAAGTACGCATCGTGTACGAACTCATACACTTACGAATGGCTGAATAAGTCAAATGAATAGATTTGAAAATTTGAAATTCGTTTGAATGTTTAAATTCAAATTTATGGACATTTGATTTGAATCTGAATGTAGAAATTCAGATGAATTCGATCAAATTTTGAATGACTTCGAATTTTCATGCACATCCCTAGAAAGAACAACTCTGAGAGAACTACATCAGTTGGTCATGCTGCCATCATGACATACAGTAATAACTATCAACAACTTCTCCACTGTGGTATTTTTTGACACTTTGAAAATGGCTGATTTCCAAGGTTGTTTCTGGAGTTTCAAAAATACAGTAGTGATATCATTTTGCAACTGAGAAACTTTCAATTGTGGCCCTTTTTAATTAGTGCCACAGGTGGATCAGGATATAGCACAATTTTAATGATCTGATGATCTCACACATATGATCTCAAAGGCAAAAAGCACTAACACAATGCTTTATGTGTTGCCATGTAGACTGAAATGTACATTGGCTCCATCTACCCCTGTAAGAGGCTTTATCTGAACAGAACCTTATATTTTATGACAGCGCTTGATCTAAATTTCTGTATTTTTATCAGTATTACCAGGGTGACTTACCAAATTAATATAAGGAATCTTGATAACTTCAGGCATTACTCTTTATGTGCTAAATAACATGATTTAGAACTTTCTCACTATTACGGTATGAACCTTAAATACGATTTACAATCTAAAAGAAATGAAAGTAATATTTAGCAGGAATTATATTTCATGAATCTTTATTCTTGAAGTCAATTTTATGCAAAATTTCTTTGCTGGAGAGTTATTCAAAATGCTATACTGTCACAGAACTTTGGCTAAATGCAAGGGATAAGATAAGAAGCCAACTCACTGCACCTAATAAGTCATGCATATCCAGGGCTGAGTGTCAGTTTGACCACTGCTCTACCAGTTCAATAATACCAGGCCATACCTGCTCACTTGTTTTCACTCATGTTTCGTTTTCATGTAGAGATAAGGTTGTAACCACTGGGAGATAATTGAAATCAGTGTTGTCTCTAGGCCATTTGTTGCCTGAGAGAAAACGAGGAATCAACGTGGATGTTTGATGTCGGGGTCAACTATGTGAAAATGGGTGAGAAAGTGTTATCCATCTGTTGGTGCTATTTTCTGTATGATCTTTCTGCTGACACGCTGGAGTGTAAGTGGAAAAAAATCCCAATGTGAATTGACCCAAATACTGGTAAGAGTACATTATCATGCCTACCATGTGATGGTGACGACAAAAGCCTATTTCTCCGCTTCTATTGCATCTTCAAGTGGCCAGCCAGCTATTCCGGGTGGGGAAAAGGCTAGCTATCATCAGCTCATAGGGATGTGCCCATTCCACCTTCAAAACCTGCTGCAATAAATCTGCAAGGCACTTTCAGGACAAAGTTGCTCAGATTCACATAGAATTGAATTCCACAGTTGGAAGTAGTTTGGATGGAGGTGTCCAGGCCTTTGTCTGGTCCAATTATCTTGGATCAATTCCAATTGCTGTGGTCCGAGGAAGTGTAAAAGCTGCTTGCAGGGGTTCAGTCAACTACCCATCTCCTTGATCCTTGCCCCTCATGGCTAATAAAAGTTAATCGATTGGGTATAGCTGAGTGGATCCAGGGAGTGATAAATGCCTCTTTGCATTAGGGGGAAGTGCTGGGAGCTCTTAAGAAAGCTGTAGGACACCCCCTCCTTAAGAAGACCTCCCTGGAACCAGATGAATTGAACAACTATCACCTGGTAGCCAATATCCACTTTTGGGGGAAGGTCTTGGAGAAGGTGGTGGCTATACAACTGCAGGCATGCTTGGACAAAATGGATTATCTAAACCCAATTCAGTCTGGGTTCAGGTGGGGGTACTGAGATTGCCTTAGTTGCTCTGATGGATGTCCTTTACTGGGAGAGGGACACGAGCTGTGCTACCCTGTTGGTTTTCCTTGATACCACTGACTGCGGTATCCTACTGGAACAGCGTCAGTGACTCTGTTTTACAGTGGTTCTCTTCCAATCTCCGGGGCAAGTCCCTGAAGGTAGTAATGGGAGGCTTTAGTTCGATGCTCTGGGAACATTCTTGCGGAGTTCTCCAGGAGTCGGTCTTGTCTCCTATGCTCTTTTATATATATGAAGCCACTGGGAGAGGCCATCAAGAGTTTTGTAGTCAGGTGCCATCAGTATGCCGATGATACCCAACTGTATCTCTCCATTCCTTCTGAGTCAGAAGAGGCAGTTGGGGTCCTCGATTGCTACCTGGAAGCAGTGATGGGCTGGATGTGAGCCAATAAATTGAAACTGAATCCAGAAAGACGGAGGTACTGTGCGTCACTGGGTCCTGAGTCCAGGAAGTTAAGGGGCACCCAATTCTTAGTGGGATTGTTTTTCTGCAGAAAAATCAGGTGCGTGACCTGGGACTGCTCCTGGATTCAATGCTGTCATTTGAGTCTCATGTGGCAGTGACTGCCAGGTGTGCCTACCATTGTCTTCATTCAGTCCACCAGTTGAAACCTTACCTGGATCAGGATAACTTGGCCGTAGTGATCCACACTCTGATAACCTCCAGATTAGACTACTGCAATGTGCTCTACATGGGGCTACTCTTGAAAATGGTTTGGATGCTGGAACTGGTGCAGAATGCAGCAGCTCAACTGCTGATGGGAGTCTCTGGCCAGACTCACATCACGCCAGTCTTAAAGGATCTTCATTGGTTACCTGTTCACTACTGAGTCCAATTCAAAGTATTGACACTAACATATAAAGCTCTAAACGGCTTGGGCCCTGGGTGTCTGAAGGAGCATATTTGTAATTGTGTTTTAATATGTGATACGTTTTATTTTTATTGTAATCTGCCCTGGGACCATTTGGTGAAGGGCGAGATATACAATTCTAAAATAAATGCTGCAAAGGCAAGTCTCTTTGTTCTTGAACTTGGGCCTGCACAATACTTCACCTTTCTACAGGTGCAATGTCTCTTCTCCATGCTCTTGTACTAAAAGGAATTGCACTGCTTGCTAGTTTGTTACTGAGCTTAGCTCAAAGTCCTAATTCTTATTTTTTAAAAAACAATCATTTATGAAATTATTCTTGCATTAACAGTTTACAACTCCATTATCCTTTATGTTACAATTATTAATGGGCAAACATAAATTGTTTTAAATGTACCACAAGGCCGGAATTAAACACAAAGGAGTCTGCAATACAGCCTAATTAAATTGCCATGCCTTAATATGTATATTTATTATACTAAATTTAACAAAAAATAAATATATAAATATATTTTGCTGATTTACCAGCCATCGTCTACAATGGGATAAAAGATGCAGGCTGTCAATTCTTTCAGAATATTCTAGAGAGTGGTGAGTTTCACATAATTTACCTGGCTGTGGCTCCTCCTCCTCAAAGTAATGCTTCTGTAAGTAATCCTTGCAGCAGTGAATTTCCCATCCAGACTGTCTTTCCAAGCATCAGAAGTATGGCTGGACGTCAGCCATTTTGGGTACTATGGATGGCAATCCAGTTAGGAACTGCACCCAGTTCACACCCTCACAATTTCCTCTTTGGAACAGATGACTCAGTCAATATAGCTCATCACTGGAATCCTTCAAAGAGGCTTAAGGTCAAGGCAACTCTCTTGGGGATTACCAAGACTTGAAGGTTAACAGGGAGCAGATGTGTGGATGTCCAGTCCCTGGATCAGCTGGAGGCTGGCTGAAGTGTCTGCACTGATGTAGCCAGTATATCATACTGTATTTGTTATCAAAGATTTGTCACCCATATTTGTTCCCAGAATTTTGTTACACCAAAGAGACAAATCCATTTTCCATAAGTTTTCACAGATTCATTTTCAGTACACTTCAAATCTAGTTAATAGCCTTAAGACTTAGGCCCCAAACATGCTCCCATACAGACCTACTTGTGAATTAAGATCTTCTGGAGAGACCCTCTTGATGATGCCACTTTCCTAAAATTCTAAAGGACAGGAGACACGTTAAAGGCCCTTCTTGTAATATGGAATGGAATCCCTTCTGCCTCAAGCACCATCGGTTTGTATATCCATGTGACTGATGAAGAGATCTCATCATTCATGTCTTTGGCTAAAGAGACAGTTTTCCTCCTCCTCTGTGTATTTCACTGTTTTTCTTGCTTTTTTTACTTTTGTGGGTTTTAATTATTGTAACCTGCCCTGCAATGTCAATCAAAATAAATAATTTACAGTTTTTTTTTGTGGTGGCAACAGTGGCTGTCTGGTTATAGCAACTTTTGTGTCATGAATTTTTAATTTGGGTGTTTGGTTTGTTTTTGTTTTTTAAATCTATTTTTGCTTTGTTAAGCCTTGGGATCATTTGGTGAAAAACAGACTATAAATTAAATTGTTGATTGCTTGAGTTGCTGATTGATTATTAAAAGAGTGTGGCTTGCAGTTTTGTGTGCCTAGCCCTCCCCCTCCTTCAGTTTATTTACTTTTATTTATATATATATCACCCTGCCCAAATAGGTGAAAGGTGCTTTTTCACCCACCCTCCATCCTTGGTTGCTGTCTGCTACCTCAGTTATTATTATTTACACACCATTATGAGGAATGGCTGGTCCTTCTACACAGGACCATGAGAAGAAGCAATGTAGAAAGACTGGTGGCACAAGTGAGGCCTCACAGTGGGTGGAGATTGGGTCGAAAGGAAGAAAAATGACCTCAGAGCATTTCCACAGTGCCACTGAGGGTGCTAACAGGAGAGAGCTTTAAAGCAGTCTCCTGAGTGCTCCTACGGTGCATCACTTCAGCTGACCTCCATAAGGATAGGACTACTGGTGCAGATGGTACACAGAGTCTGGTGCCATTTTGTTGGGCTCCTGGTACTGGACCTGAAAAATGGGCTATTTTTGGCATGCCCTGCTGTCTTCCATATTCAAAGGCTGAGGAACTTTCACTCCTGGTCTTCAGAGTTAGGCCAGAATAGGGCCATGGTGGAGCAGACAGTCCTTGGCCTGGATAAAGTGATCTGGGTCAAGGCTGGTCCCCACATTATGTACCAAGTAGCATTATGCAGAAGCAGCATGAAAAGGACAGCAAAGCCTTATTGAGAAGTCAGTGATGGGAAGACCCATGCTGAATTAAATGTACACTAACTGATACCTCAGCATGCTCACACAAAGGTGAGTGTGCATGAGAGAAAATCTAATCAACCACTCCTGGAAGATTACACAAACACAATGAGCAGTAACTTTAGTTTTGCAAGCACTAGCCTAAAATCCAATATGAGATAGAGTTACCTTTGGGCTGGTCTATGATGTAGACTATGGGCCTTCTTTCCACATCATAGACTTAGACAAGCTTACATAATTAAAATAGGTCCCCAGAGGGAATCCAAGGCTAGCCCTTGGAGGCAAGCTCTGAAGGTCATGTGAGTTTTGGGACTGGTGCAGGAAGAAATCTGAACCAATGTTGTCATGTAGGTGGCACTGTTCCAGACCACCATGTGCCATGATTTAGACCAGAAGGCCTGGCTGGTCCAGACCAACTGATCCAGATCACAGCCTTGGAATATAGAAAGGCTCAGAAACCAAATAATAGCTTGCATGAACTTTCTGTTGTTGACTTTGTATTATTTTGAGATATCAGTTGCCTCATAGTGTTTTACACACGTGCTCTATTTTCTCAGTAGTACCTGCTAAAGATCTTGGACCACCTTGATGCTGAAGCAGAATCAGTTATCCCAGCTAATCCTGTCCCCATTAAAGCAAATATATTTTTTAAATGTTATTGTTATTGTTGTTATGTTTTTGTACAAATGTGGATTGCTCTAAAGGACATATTTAGATGCTGCATGCCATTGGGATTTTTCTGATGCTCGCTAATTTGGTAATTCCCAGGGCAACTGGTTGCTTAGAAGCCAAAGGATTGTTCTGCAAATTACAATTTCCACTTGAAAATGTTCTAGTCAATTGATGCAATCCAAGAGAATTTCATCAAGAATAAGGGGTTAAAGTAATCAACTGCTGAGCATCTGCTAGTGCCACCAGATTAGAGTAGCTAGTGGAATAAATGCAGGCTGCAGAGGCAGCCAATCAGCCCATGAGCTCATCTTAATTCCTCTTTGCATTTTCAGGCCAGGATGCTGGAAGAAGGAGCCTCTTCCAGGGATACAACTGGAGTGATCAAGCAGGAAATCAATTCCAATCCCCACAATTTCTGAACTTCAGTGGTTTCACATGCATTTTTTATGTTACACAATGTTCCTAAAGCAATTTGAGCCACAATAGAGCCTTGTTCTGCTTCAGGAATGTTCACATAAATAGCTGTTAGGTCTCCCCTCTCTCTATTCCCAGCACACATGTTGTATATTCTTCCTCAACTTCCAAGTAGCCCAGATCATTTCTTCTTCCTCCCCACAGCAACATGATGCAATTGCTCATTGGGGTGTTTTGGGGGGTAAGTCTCTGGCTTTGTTTTTAGATTTTGCCCAAGATCAAATCTCTCAAAGAGGCATCTGAGCAACCCAAAATCTAAACCTGCTTTAGAGTTTTGTTTTAAAGGTTTCTAGATGGATTTTATCCACTTTTCGGAAAATCCACCTTTGAGCTAGATAATGTGGAAGGAAAATGGTTTGTCACTTTGCTGATCTGTTTTCTTCATCCCCAAAGGCTGATGGAAGGTGGATTGAAATTTAGATGTGTCTGGTGCCTAAAGCCTGTTCTGTACATGACCTTATTCTGAGTTATATCCTGGAATAAGGACCTGTCATCCATGTGCTGGTGCAGATTATGGCAGACTCCGGACAGGGCCTGCCGTAGTCTGCACTAGGCATGAGGATAGCAAGTTCATGTTCCACGATATAATCTAGAATCATTCCCAATGCAGAAAGGGCCCAAACCACATTTCATGATACAGGTTGCCAGGTTGTTACCAAGCCCAATTCAATCTATAATGCCCTAAATGACTTGGGTCCCAAATATCTAAACAAACGCCTTCTTCTTGGAGTGCTAGTAAACTTTAGCCATCCCTCCTGCATGACTGAATACTTACCTGATTTGATTGCCTCCACAATGACGATGCTTACACACGGTGCATCCACAAGTATGGTTGTCTGAGATGCCAACTTTCTTGTGCGGCACCTCAGACTACCCTAGAGCATTAGAAGTAGCAGAATCTTGGAAGAATCAAGAAGATAAAGAAAAAGGAAGCATTTATTTACACAAAATTATTATCCTTGGGATGCATCCTCATGTGCATTTTTATCTGAATTGAATCCAAATTCAAGAAGGACCATCCTCACAACTTATGTAATTAATCCAAATAGAATCTGAACTCAGCACACAGCATTCCCATGTAATTTCTGATTCCCGGATTTTATGAGGACTATCCTGCCAAAATCCAGAGAAAAAAAAGTACTGATGAAAAAAGGACTCTGCCCCCTTTTTGGAGCAGAGTCCACTTATTTCCCCCCACATGGGGATGGTACCAGGCTATTTGAGATAGAGGTCTAGTCTTCTGGCCAATGGCAGCCAGCTATGGGTGAGATTGTATAGGTGCAAATCTTTTCCTCTCCCTTGCCATGCTCACAATGCTAGAACCCCATTCGAAAAAGGCAAAAAAGGGGTGAGAGCTGCTTGCCTTTGAAACATTTTTGCTGGAAACATTTGTATTTTTTCTGATGCTTGTTATCAGAAAGATACATTTTAGAAGCAAAAATGCTTTGCAAAGATACATTTTATCATGCTGAGCTCACTCTTTCACATAACATTAAAAGGGAGAGGTGTGAAAGGAGAAAGTACTTGTGCTTAGAACTTTTTTTAAAAAAATGCCATTTTTAATTTAAGCTCTCTGGCTTCAGCAAAAGTGAATGGGAAGGTTTTGCTACTTTTATTGCAGGCAGGGTTTGCACATGGTGGGGGGGGATTTAAAGTCCTGTTATGCATAGGGATGGCTATATTCAGATTAATTGAGAAGCACTCTATTCGGATTAAAAATAGTCTCCAAAAATATTCCACACAGGACTAAACCAGGACTAACAAAGCTACATGGGGATGCACTCTTAATGTGGTTGTAACCACCAGCTTGGATGGCTTCAAACAAAGGCTGTAGGACTATCAGTGGCTATTACCCAAGTCTTAATGTGGCTGCCTCTGGAATAGGAGACAGTACATGTCTAAAGGCTAGATGCTGGGAGACTGAACAAGGTTTGCAATTTTGCAATTAACCTGCTTGCATCATTTCATGTGAGTGCTTGTTTAGTTCCAGAAACAGCAATCTTTCCCAAGCTGGAGCAGAACTGGACCATCGGCATTTGAACAGCCTGTTCTGCTCCAGCCTTTGCTACTGTCTTTGGTGAGCCTTCAGGGGCAACCCCAAGGTTCTGGAGGCCTGGAATGAAGGTTCTTATCCTTTGGAATTCCTGTTCCAGCCAATTCAGGAAGAGACTCACTTCCAATTGCAGTTTCTGGCTCACTGCCAATAAGGGTCTCACACAGTATACTGAACCATAGAAGCATGCCATCTGCATGCCTCTGGGGTTTAGTATACCAACCCTGTTTCACTTGTAGATCCCAACATTGCAGTCTATAGCTATTCTATGCTAGGGCACCATTTTCAGTGGTCTAAACCAATTCATGATTCATCCAATGAGAACAAGCCATGACAGAGAGTAAAGCCTATCACGGTCTGCACTACTGTGTGGACAGCAGACTTTTATTCCAGGATTTATCCTAAAATACAGCTCATACCAAAAGAGCTTTTGAAAACAGTCTGCTGGACCAGATCGACCCCTGGTCTGACCCAGCAAATATACACAAGCATAATTTTTACAATGTGCCTTCTTTTTCATCTTTTTTCATCAATAATATCCTGTGATCATTATTTCCTCATGCAAACTTTCTCCAGTCTTTCTTAAACGATTTAGATGTCCTATTCTGAAACTTTCTTAACTGGGTACAATATTCTTTTTTTTTTTTTTTTTTT
>MTQE01000401.1:230786-248376 GCA_014337955.1 Aspidoscelis marmoratus
CAGGAATCGTTGAGATTCCATAAGTCTCTGGGGGCGGACCATCTCAATAGATACTCTGTCCCCACAGAGGGGGATTACCGTTGTGAGTCCAAACCTCACCAGCAAATGATCCGTCCATGACAATGGGCTGACACTCAGCCCTCCTATCAACGGGTAATCATCAATTTGCTCTGAGGCAAAACCAAGTCCAGGGTGTTGCCTGCTATATGCGTTGGACCAGATACAATCTGACACAGCCCCATGGTTGTCATGGAGGCCATAAAGAACTGAGCTGGTCCATTGAGTGTGGCCTCAGCATGGACATTGAAATCCCCCAACACCACCGTGGTGGGGGCTTCCAATACCACCTCCGAGACCACCTCAGCCAGCTCAGATAGGGAGGATACTGGGCAGTGGGGTGCGCGGTACACCAGTAGCATCCCTATTCTGTTTCTCTGGCCCAACAAAAACAGGCCCTCAACCCCTTTAACAGAGTGAATTGGCCACCTGGTGAGGGGGATGGAAGTCTGATGGACCACAGCGACACCCCGTCCCCTCCCCCCTACTCTAGAACAGTGTTGCACTGAGTAACCTGGAGGACACAGCTGGGTGAGACCAGGCCCACCCAGTTCATCCATCCAGGTCTCAGTTATGCATGCCAAGTCAGCCCTTTCCCTCAATAATTAAATCATGGATAACTGATGTTTTATTCCGGATTGATCTGGCATTTAGAAGCAACACCGCTAGAGTTGTGGGGTTTTGGTTGGCAGGTCTCCCCAGATGCCTTTGGCTGGAAGGCGGAACAGAAGGGGTGACAGCTTCAAGGTATCTAACACCCCTTCTCCTTGTCTGTCTCTTCCGTCTTCCAGCACCATATCTCCCCCTGCCAATAAGGATAGTGGTCCATAGATCTCCCCCTCTTTGGCCTTGGCACATAGTCCCTTCACAATGCAACAACAACCTCCCACAACAACCACACCCACCAAATCAAATACTAGTATAAAACCACCACGCTCACACACAACAGACTCATATGCAATGCCCACACACACACCAAAAGTTTTACACCAATATTAAACAGTGAGAAAAAGAATCTTTTTTTATATATAGCTGAGGAGTGAGTGGGGTGGGGCAGGTAAAGCACTGAGCCCAAACAGGTCCTCCTCTTCTCCTCCCAGCCTGGTCTTTATGACTGAGGAGTGAGTAGGATGGGACAGGTAAGATACTCAGCCCAAACAGCCGCAGGTCCTCCTCCTCCCAGCCTGGTCTTTATGGCTAGGGAGTGAGTGGGGGGGGGCAGGTAAGATACTCAGCCCAAACAGCTGCAGGTCTTCCTCCTCTTCTCCTCCCAGCCTGGTCTTTATAGCTGAGGAGTTAGTGGGGTGGGGCAGGTAAGATACTCAGCCCAAACAGCTGCAGGTCTTCCTCCTCTTCTCCTCCCAGCCTGGTCTTTATGGCTAGGGAGTAAGTGGGGTGGGGCAGATAAGATTCTCAGCCCAAATAGCCGCAGGTCTTCCTCCTCTTCCCCTCCCAGCCTGGTCTTTATGGCTAGGGAGTGAGTGGGGTGGGGCAGGTAAGATACTCAGCCCAAACAGCCGCAGGTCCTCCTCTTCTCCTCCCAGCCTGGTCTTTATGTCGACAACATTCATATTTAAAGATATGAATATTAACAACATTTGTATGCGTTATACATATCTGGATGCATTTTGTACGTATCCCATTTTATTCCCATATGCATCCTGTTTTCATCCCGTACTATCAGCGCAAATGCATACAGATATGTATGAGATTCATACAGATATATATGTAATCTGTACATTAAATAAAATATATATGTAATCTGTACATCCAAATATTTCAGATCATTCAAATGAATGTTTTGGAACATTCAAAATTTGTTTGAATGTTTAAATTTGAGTTTGTAGTCATTCTATTCTAATTCAAATGTCCAAATTCTATCGAATTCGATCGAATTTTGTATGTTTAGAACATCTGTGCACATCCCTAATTTTCACCATCATAAATGTGATTGGGACATAGGAAATGGTTCCAAAACTAGTACACTAATTTCCTAATAAACAGAAAGACAATTTTATATTTTTGCAATTTTACAAGGCCCTTTATACCTAGGAGATGACTGAAATCGGCTTGAGTTTCGTGTCCTGTACTGCAAAATGAAAGCTTAAGAGAAGGACTGTGAGTTTCACCCATATTTTATTTAATGGAAGACCTGTAGAAACACAGCAGGGATACCTCTCCTGTTTTCTCAGGATCTTGTAAAGAGCCCCAGATGTAGCCATCTTCCAGAGCCTGGAAAAATGCTACCAGGCTCTGGAATAATACTAGGCCACATCTGCCACCATTATCTACCTGCATGCTGATTACAGTGACAGAAATGGGTTCCTGCTTGGTTCAGAAAGGAGAAAACTTTAAAGTAGTCTCCTACTGGAATGCTCCCAGGGGCCTTTAGATATAGAAGGCCTGGTACAGTGACTGTATGGATGTTTGCAGAGAAAGGAGAGGGAGAGGATCTGCAAGTACTCTGGGTGATTTTGGTACAATTAAAGGATAACAGGCTAGTCCACAGTACTCAAAATGCAAGCAGTCTGTTTGTTCCCCAGTCTCAGAAGATGCTTATTTAGGTCAAACTCCCACTTTCTAAGTCCTATCCTGTCCTTCGCCTTCGCCCTTTCCATACTTGGTCTTTTTCTGGAATATATCTCAGGACAGAGGTCTGTTTCCAAATGCTAATGCAGATTATGGCAAGTCTCACCTAGGGTCTGCTATAGTCTGCACTAGCATGTGGATAATGGGCCCATAATCCATGATATATTACAGAATAAGGCCAAGTGGAAAAAGGCCCTTAGAGTGCATCCACAGAATAACAAAAGTGGCTCGGAAGTTGTAACATCCTCACACTAGTGCCTCTAATCCACCTTGAAGGCCAGGAAATGCATACTTTTAAAGGTCTTTTACTAGCATCTGCATTCTACCACATCTAAGCTGATTTCAAGCCACTTTTTAACGTGTGTGGATCTAGTAGCCTTACACTTCTCTGGAGAGAATGCACAAAGACTGCAAGGCTGCATCTCCATTTAAGATTTAAAGAGCTTTCAATTTGTTTTCAAAGCTGAACATTCAAAAAGGATCAGTCAAATCTGCAGTTTCCGAGGATTATCTGCATTCAAATCAAAAGAACTCTCACTGCAGGATTTAAAAATAATCCTCATTATTTGTTAATGGGAAGACAAGCAGTTCTTTTGGAGGTGTGAAAGCATGATTTAGGGGCATGCTATGCACTTTCCCCTGAGCAAATGATAAGCCAGGATTTCCCCTCCATTCCCCCAGCTGTTTGCTAATGAGATCTGCCTTCACTGTGCAGTTTAGCGCTCTTGTCTTCCCTTTCAGCTTTAGAAGACAAAATGAAGGAGGGTGGGAGGAATCCTATTGCCTTTTGGCTCCCACCTGAAGCTCAAATTGGGGGTTGTGAAAATGTGTCAGCTCTTAAAAGGCTGCAATTCCCTCCCCTTTTCTTCCTCTCCCCATTAAGTCTGGCTTGGCTGAAAGTGTGAGTGAAATGTATCAAGAGATCAGAGAATACAATGTCATGAGCTACTAGCACATAGCCCTGAGAGAGTCTGATTTTGCTTAGACAGGGATCAGAAAGACTTTAAAAGGCCTACCATTCATGCAGCATTGATGACGCGCAAAGCTGGTGCCTACTTCATCCCTCTGATTGGCAAAGAGGGATTCTTCTGCCAGTGTTCCTGATCCTGCTCCCCCTCCTTTCTTCTACCCATGCTTTTGCCTGCATCTCTGCTTCCCATGGTGATCTGAATCAGGTTTATATAGGGGGTGGAGCTTGGATCCCTGCGCAGGGTATGACAGAAAAGGGAGGGGAGCAGGTATTCCCCCCCCCAAGTCCGCATGATAAGCTGCCAGTGGGATCGCTAAAATACAGACCTCACTGGAGTAAATGGTGCAGTGGATAACAAGCCTTGAGAGGCTCAGCCATTTACACCCAGGAATGGGAGGATGTCCAAATCCAGTACCCTTCTTCCTTTGCTTTTCTTCCCTTAAATCCACTGCATGCTGCTTGCATGCTAATGGACAACCTTGCCCATTGAGTTCTGGTGAGGGAAACTCAAGCTGTCATTTGAGAGGTTGGGGAGATGTCCTTCATCACCTGTGGCAGGATTAATTATAACTGAAGCAGAGTTCCTGGGGTTTTGTTGTTGACGATGTTGTTTGAAGACCAGAAATGAACTGTGGTGCATTCTTTGTTTTTGAATATGCAAATAGGACCCTGGGGACCAGTAAGTCATGCAGGGTGGCAATAGTAGCAGGGCTCCTGTCATGTGCATGAGAAGGAACTCTTCAGGGTTCTTTGCTGCTAAATAAAGGCACTTACATAGCAGGGGAAGAACATGGCATCCATGCAGATCCCACCTTCAGCCTCCATATGGAATGCCCAGTGAGGGCATAGTACCATCCAGAAAATGCACCCTCATTGCACATTCAAGGCGCCACAAAGGCCCAATGTGGATTCTATGTAAGTTAATAGGATTTTAAGGCTTCCCTGAATAGAGCTCAGACTGCTCCACAACAAAATATTTCTAGCCTTTACTTTATTGAAAAGCCATCTTTTAAAGAAAGATCTCTTGAGAGAATATATGCTATTTCGGTAAGGCAAAGTTTACTATTATAATCATAGCTAATTACTTTTTCTTCTCTTTTTTCCTTGAAAGCCTTCAGGCCCCATTTGTCCTCAAATCAGCCATAGAAACAAAGCAATTTAACATAAAGCACATGCACTTATTAACACCTGATACAATTAAAAATATAAGACAGTCCTAAAAATCTGTACTGTTATCTTCCCATTTCCACAGAACAAGTGTAGCTGAACAGATTTCAAAGAGCTTCTGCCTAGTCCAGTGTAACTAAATGTGCTATGTATACGGCAGTCTAAAATTCATGTTCTGTTAGTGCCTCAACATAATATTGCTGCCACTCAAGAGTGGGGGTGGGGGAGCATAAAGCAAATAAGTTCTCCAGAGGAAATACATGGCCATAGAAAGCAATTTTGTAAATTTATATTCTACCAGCTAAGGGATTCCTCAGATGACTTTTTTTTCTACCCTGGAGGTGGTGTCTTGCTCTGTTGCTAGGCACTATCAAACATGGGAATATCCTATTTACTAATAAATAAATAAATAAAATTGTTCAAGGTGCGCTTTTCAAAGGCATTGCAATATCTGAACCATTAGGATTTGAGACAGAAATACTAAAAATCAAATATTCCTTTTATTTTATTAAAGAATACATTAATTAACAATTCCAAAGCTGAATAGAGATAAAGTAGGTGAAATGTAAGCTTTAAAAACAAAGGTAAGAATAAGATTCCTATATTCATGCTGTGGATTCATTTTCTTTATGGGTTTATAAAAATGTTTCTGTACTAGGAATATGCACGAATGGGGTTTTTTGGGGGCATTCTATTTGTAACAAAACTTGTATTCATTTGAATAGAAAATTCGTATTTGTTTGAATAGATCGCTTTCAAATGTGGTAGGATTTTATTCGATATGAATTCATATGAATATTGGGTACAAATGCATTCGTATCCTGAATACATATCCTTCATATGGATCCTATACAAATGCATACATATCGGATATGTATCCTATACCAATGAATACGTTATCAGATATGTATTGGACACATATCCTATACCAACACGTATGTATCGATATGTATCCCCAGTTTAATGAATATCCAAACTATTTGTATGAATGTTCCAAAACATTTGTATTTGTACAAATATTAATGTACGAATGTCGTAAAATTCAATTTGTGTATGAATGTCTGAATTCGTACGAATGAGTGTTACAAATATTTGTCTACATCCCTAATCTGTACAGCTAAGACCTTAGTTCTTTGGAACATACTTCCAAGAAAATGTGCCTGCAATGAACACATCACACTTCATGTTCTTTGTTTGAGCTGTTCTCCAAACCAATATTAAAATCCCTATTTGAATTACATTTAATTAAGAGCCCATTCATAAATCATATTATTGTAGGAATATTATTAAAGCTATGACAGACAATAAGGTTGGAATCGCAAATTAGCATCTTTGAATAAATGCCATTGGCCATGTATAAGAGCTGTCACTGTGATTTGTATATCATCCATGGCAGCAAGGGTTGGAGAACTCTTTCTTCCCACACTGAGTCGTCCTCTTTTTAATGACTAGTAGCATTAGACCTCCTCCTACATCACTGTGACCACCTGTGCCTTTTCCTTTGTTCTCTGTCAGGGCAGCTTGCGAGTGGCAAACAGCACTGTTTGGCATCATGTTCATTCCTCATCCACCAGTGATAATAAATAAAAAGCTATGGTTACTACCAGCTACTGCTGCCAATAAAAGTTATTCTTGTTGCTCACATTATAAATTATGGCTCACTTTCTTACTTAGATGCACCAATAAGCAAGAATCATTGCCAACCAGAGATTTACAAAAGGAATGTCCTGGATCCATCCCATGGCTTTTTTTATCAGTAGTAGTAGTAGTAGTAGCAGCAGCAGCAGCGATGGTGGTGGTGGTGATGATATCTAGTTTCTAATGTATCACTGATCTTCTGTGTATAACTAATTCCCCGCAAACATCCCAAGGCAGTGGTTCCCAAAGTTGCCTGGGCTACGACCCATCTAATATAAGTTTACCAACTCGGGACCAACCTCTAGGAAATTTAACCGTTACCAATATGAATAAAGGACTTTTCAAATAACAAAGTTTTAATACAATTTTTTTATTACTTAATTCTACAGGCAGGGCCCACTCAATATTCGCTCGCGACCCACCAGTGGGTCCCGACCCATAGTTTGGGAAACCCTGTCCCAAGGTGATCCCTCTAATCACAGGGAGTCTACTAAAATGTTAACTTCAGAGGTGACAACAGTTAAACAGGCCATTATCAAGCGATAACACAATGTCACAATGATGGCATGAGAGTGGGAAAATGTGATCACAGCCAATATTCCTGGAGGAAATAATGACTGGCTGTCATTAAGAGTGTAACAGCTGTCACAAGCTCTAGTGGGAAATTGCAGGCAAGCACAGGATGAGATTTCAAATTAATCTGTGGCCATTCGCACACAGACCCAAGTAATATTTCAAAACAGCACAGAAGCAAATGTCCTTGGAAGAGATGGATGAAGGTCAATTGCTCCTTCAAATGTAACACTATGTTTGTTTTCAGAGTACTTCTATGAACAAAGAAACTGATTAAGTTCTAACAGTACCCAAGTAAAACTATATTTTTTTTCATTCTTAAAGCTGTACAGAAACTTGGCTAAGGCTACAGTGATTCGTCAACAGGATACATTGGAATCAAAAGTAAGATTCTGAGTTTGATGGCAAATAAATACAAAATATATTTTAAAAAGTCATGAATAAGTATATTTTCCTGACAGTAAAGATCCTAATCACAATTGTAGAGGTCTTTCCCATTGTGTTGCATGGATAAAGTGGGAAACTGAGAGAGAAAGGTGATAGATGTTGTTCTTATTATGCACAGTATAGAAAGTATAGCACAACACTAGAACCAGGGGGCACTCTATGAAGCTGATGGGTAGGAGAATAAGGTCTGACAGGGGGAAGTATTTCTTCACCCAGAGGGTCATCGGCTTATGGAATGTCCTGCCGGAAGAGGTGGTGACAGCTACCAGTCTGGATGGCTTTAAGGTAGTATTAGACAAATTTATGGATGACAGATGTATCAATGGCTACCAGAACGAATGCCTAGGTGCATCCTTCAGGCTGAGGGGGAGGGAGGAACTGGGGCTCTCTAAGGCCATCTGCTGGGACTCGAGAGCAGGAGAATGTTTGTCCTTGTCTCTGCTTGAGATGCCCATAAGCATTTGGTGGGCCACTGTGTGCGACAGGATGCTGGACTAGATGGGCTGTGGCCTGATCCAGCAAGGCTTCTCTTATGTTCTTATGTAGATGCTTTCAAATTATGGATACTGAGATGTCTAAGAATACCATGGAAAGAAAGGACAATTTAAGTACCCTTGCTTCAAGAACATATTGAATTGTTAAATAAGTGGGGGAAATTGATTTCACAATTTATTTTTCAAAGTAAAAAGTCCTGATCATCTAGGAGGATGAAGAATCCAAGACTTAAAACGATATTATAAGACTTCCCAGTTAAGACCACATGTTTCTTAAATATAGTTCACTTTGGAAAAAGTGGGTTCAAACTGAATTTCAGAAAGTATCAGGATTGTTGAAATTATTATTATTCACTTCACTGAAAGACCCCATTCATGGAATAATTATTCCCATAGTTTACAATACAATAACTATATGGAGAAAAAGGCAAAAAAAAAAACCACACCCTTTATTTTGTCACCATTGTTGATTTCATGTGATTTTCATACATTTCCATCAGTATTTAATTCTCATCAAGAGAAATCTTTACAAGTTAAACAAATGGATTTGAACAGTTGACTTCTTTATTATAATTAATTATAATTATTATAAATTAAAAGAGGCAAGCGTACATGACAAAGTTCGAATCAAGAGAAATTACTGCAGTGTTTTTGGAAGAGATACAAAGTATTACTAGACATCAAAATACAGGAGTTAAATCTGACAGCAATGATAAATTACAATCATAAGAATTCAATATGTAGATTCAGGATGAGTGGCCAGGATTTTATGTCATGTTTCTGGATGAAGCCAGCTGCTTTTGTGCATTGTGATGTCTCCTTGCCACAACAGTCCATGGGAGGCACAACCTCCTGAAGAACATGCTAGCCTCATGGACTGTTGACACTGGAGCACTCCCAACACAAAAACTGAAGCAATTCACTCCAGCCACTACCGTGTGCATAGGCAATGGCAGCTCGATAGCTCACTTGGTAGACAGAGTCTGGTACTATTTTGCCAGTCTCTGGAAACAGTCCACGTCTTGGGCCACATCTGAGCGGGCCCCTGAAATCCCCCAGTCTGAAACTTTTGAAATCAGATAACTCTTGCCCCCCTACCAAGATAGGTCAGGACAGGCAGCCTGTGGATGGCTGTTGGCACACTCCTTGCAGCATCTCATGTTCCTGGCGTTACTTGCTAGAGAGCAGACTTTGCATCATGTAACAAGGTACATGATACAGCAGCAGCCTTTAGGTTCTACTTGCACAAAACACAGTTTTCATGGATTGAAGAATAAATGGATTTGTTCTGTTGTGCTCACATTTGTCCCTGTTGGATTATGTTTGTTTCTTGGTTTTTCCAGGCTCAAGAAAATGAATGATACGTTTTGCAGCAACTAACTTCTGAACAGTCGAGCCCAGCCCTTTCCCTCCTGTAACCAATTAAATATGAAGAGTTGTGTCAGCTTTCTGTTTACCTGGCTCAGTAACTGGTACCCTTTGCATGATGGAGTTGGAATGGGATAAAAGGACAGGAAAAAACTCTCTTCACACATTGCTCACTAAGGCCACAGTCACACCTTGCGAAATTAGTCAGTCTTATTGGTAAGCCAGACTTAGAACACACTAACCTGGATCACACTCAGTACCTGTTCATTCTTCCTCAGTTCATCCTCAATTTAGGTTGCTCTGCTCACACTTTTCTGTCCCAATCCCCTCTCCACCATCATAACATCTCCTGCACTCTGACAGGATGAAGTTGCTTGACTCAACATCATGCAGCTGAAAGGTATGCCTTCCTGTAACCATTTTGCACTGCCCCTCCCCTCACTTGCTAAATATGTTGCCATGCGATGTGCTCCATCTGTCCATTGATTAAAATACCTTTTATTTTTTTAAAAATCCATTTTGTACAAAAACACTAAAGGGAATGCTGATTGATCTATCCTCCTTCACCTTTGTATTGATGCAAAGAAGCAGTTCTGCACCAAATTAACCTTTTTTAAAAAAAGAAATATTGTGGTGGAGCAATGGGGGACAAACGAAGGTTTAAAAAGTGGGGGCAGTACTGGGATTGAAGTAATACTATTGTGGTGTATGAGAAGCCCAGTCCCCTGTCCCTCATCCATAGGACTGCCTCCCTCCAGAGCCTAAGCAGACATATTAGCCACTTGGTATGGGAGAAATGGGGAGTGCTGGAGGTACTGCAGAGGAAGTAGGAAGTGGAGGGATGGTACCAACTCTGTATAACATCTACACAACTACACACTGTGTGAAAGGGAAGGCACATTCATGCAGCATCAATCCACTATAGTACAGTTCAGTTCTCCTTAGGACCATTCAAGAGCTGCATATGATTGCATCTTAAGTGGAGTTTAAGAATAAAGGCAGGATACAAATGGGACAGTGAGTGCTTCAAGGGCAGGAGTATTTGCCCCCCTCCTCATAGGTGTGGTGTGTGATGTCTGCACATGCTGCACACCCCACCTCCTCATTCTCTGTAAAGCTGGTGGACAAAAGTTTGTAGCTTCAAGGACAGCACACAGACGGATTTTCCATCATGACAGAAATGGCCTTGAAAGAGGGCCATTTTTGGTCTGAGAGAAAATGTATTTCCATGCACAAGAAGACAAAGTAAGTCACTGGCATGACTGTCTCAGTTTTAAGAACAAACTAAACCAGCTTTCCCACTGTTCTGGGAAGGCTTTCACTGGAAAGCAAAAATGTAGAACAGCAGTTCTGCCAAATGGCAAAAGTACCACAGTCAAACAAATGGCACACACAACAAATCCTATGAGAAGAGTACACAATATAAAAAAGGAGATGTTGAGCACTTTTAATTCCAGTGTTAGGAACATATTGATCCCTCAATTCATGTGACCTGCTACTATTCTTATTACTGAGAAAGGCTAGGTCTACATAACCTTGGGATGTTGATATAGGCACAAGTCACCAAGATGCACAACTGAACTATACACATTTGAGCCATGTCCTTGTGTGATGACACAGCATCTGTACACAGCCAAACTAACAGGTGATGCTGAGAGCTTACATTGCTTCTCCTTTTTCCTCTTATTGCTGACTGGAAGTGAAAAGCAGAAAAAGTGAAGCAGAAGAGTAAAAGGACCAGTAGACAGCAAAGCAAGACCAAGACTATTTCAGGGAAACTGGAACAGTTCCTTTTAGCTCCATTAGATAAATCATACTAAGCAGGTCCAACTGTGCATGTCAAGCTTGTTAGGTGTCATCATCATATTGGATCATCAAATGATTAATTCTTCATGTCGGGTTCTCACCACTACTAGAAGAAAATAGAATAGCTTCAAATAGGAGATAAATTTCTTCATGCAAAATATTTAATTAATAGAGTAAAATTCCATTTCACGGATGCTTGCCTTTTTGCTATGATAAGTATTAGCTGATGACCAGTACATTATCCTGTGCTGCCTAAGACAAAGCAATCATTTGTCTATATTGCAGTCAAGCATACCAAAAAGCCGAGTGCTATTTCTGCATAACACTGTAACATTTGATGCATTAGTGCCCAACATGAATGATTTACAGCTACAGGCTCAATCTTGTTGCCTTTATCCAAGCCAAAAAGAAAAAAAAAAACTTTGTGCTTGTTATCGAATTGTTCTACGGTGCAAGAAAAAAGTGTTCCCTTGTTTCTCAATTTTTGGAAACTTTATTTGGGATTACTAAATACCTGATTAAGGGACAAATGTGCTTAAATAAATTTAATAGTGGTGAACATCAAGTTAGTGGCACTTCACTTTTTTTTCTTTTTCCAAAAGGAAGGAAGGAGAAGCCACCTTTTCCATTGAAAAAGCATATTCCACACAACAGTGGATGTTGTGCCATAGGTGAACATTGCTATTTGAGTGATCTTTGTTGACCTCAACATTGTTTAGAGGGGGCAGTGGTATTCTGTGTTCATGCCTGCCACAGCTCAAGACAAAGGTAGTACTAAAATGGGGATTTTTTATTCGTCACTCCACTGTTTACACCTGCGGTCATCTCAGAGCAAAGGAACAGGTACAGATCTCTCACTGGATGAGGTAGGTCTGGACAGCATGACTCAGATAAACCACTGAGGACACCTGTCAGAGATCTCCTCCATGGATAACCATTATAGCACTCTAATGAATACTAAGGGTGCAAGGGTGTTCCCAGGGTTCAGGATTGTGTGAAACCTGTAACTTAGGAACACCCCTGTGGGCAACAGGGCCACAACTGAAACTTCATGCCAGTCCCATGGTGACCTTAAAATTCTGTGCAATTCCGCAGTGCCCTTAAGATCATATGTAAAAGATTTGGGGCTTGATCCAGAATGATTTAGTTGCCTACTAAATCACTGTCTCACACAACAGACATCAGACACTGTTGCAAATAACTGGAATTTTGTTAAAACTATTGAATTAACATAAACCTAATGGGGAGATCAATGTAGTGCAGTACTGGAGTTGCTGTCTTATGCCAGATGCTTCCCTTCTTGTACCACAGCCTAGATCTATGGTAAAGAAGATGGGAAGCTTCTGTGGCCTGAATGCAGAAACGTCATGCTGACAAACACAGTCCCTGAGGCCCTAAAAAAGTAAGTGAGGACACAGCCATAGTCTGCAAAATGTATGAAATGTCACACTTCATTTTCCAATCAGAGACCTTCCAGATACTATTGATAAGTGCAAAACTGGTCCTAGATCAACTTACAGTTGCATCCAGATGTTCGTTACTTATCCCGCTATATACAGATATTCCAGAATATCCATGCTTTTTTCCAGAATATCCAAATATCGTGGCATAACTAACTAATGTCCAGATACAGCCTAACCTCTTGGCAAGGAAAGTCTTCACCAATATTCTACTTTCCTTTTTATTTATTTATTTATTTTTGGTATTGCAAATTTCATTCAAATTGAGCTGATAGGAATCATGAATCAATGAGGATATCTGGTTGACAAATGGTGATGGCTGACATAGACACAGGATGGATTAGATACCCAAATTTAAGAAAACTAAAATAAAAAATAACAAAATGTTTTTTAAAATATATATTTATAAAAACTTATTCAGCCACATTTAATATTTTCCAAATTGTATGTCCATCTTTACATTTGTTCAGCTTTCCATTTCAGCTAAATATAAGCAATGTTGTTTGTGACACATTAAAAAGAGAGTGAAAGACAGCCGACAACAAAATTAAATAAATGGTCCGACATCATTACATCAAATGAATTTATTGGTTACTTCTGCCAACACCTTGTTTTATGTCATGGTTGTAGCCCATGTTACAAGTGGTTTTATCTTGCAGTTTTAAATATTGGTTCTAATGTAGCTCTGTATACATATGAGATCTGAGTTATCTTTGTTCTAGTAACTGAGGACTTAACAAATGATTGATCGATTGACTGATTGTCATGTTTAGTACTCGATGTCACACTTGACTTTACATGTACCTTATAATTCCTCTTTAATGGAGTTCAAGGCTGTAACTAGCCAGGTATTAACAAGGATAGGGAGCTCTGCTTCAGTCTAGAGGTAAACCAGAGTCTCTTGGTTTTCACATCAGACAGTTTTGGTTTGATGTTAAACCATACAGGTGGAAATCACTTCCAGTAAATTACCTTTGTCATTACCATCATGATGGTGGAGGTGATGAATAGGGATGGAATCTGTCTTTTAGGGTGTTTTTCCACTGTCACTAAAAGTACCCATTAAGTACCCATTAATGGGTACGTAATGGCATTTTTGTACCCATTAATGGGTACTTAATGGATACTTCTAGTGACAGTGGAAAAACACCCTTAGTTTATCATGCTCTACATGCATCTTGACCTCAATCACACAATTAGCAGTATGGATTGCACTCCAGGAGTTGCATCATGACCATGTATATATCAAACTAGTAAAATGAGATTATCATTTAACAGGAAAGCAGACAGACAGACTTCTTTTGAATTGAATTGAATTGAATTGAATTTATGTCACAGTCCAAAATCAAAATATAAAAATACATTAAAATTCCTTATCATATTTCAAATCAATATATAAAAATAGCCTTTAAAAAGTTTATTAATAATAAAATAGTAAGATTTAAAAAAGTATAATGGTGACATTTAAAGTACAATGTTTTTAGTTTTTCTGCAGTCCTGTCCATAGGGTATAGTTGCTCTTCTCCTAATTTAATTGCTGTCAGAAAGACTTTTGTTTGGTCAAAGTTAGTAAAATAAGTAAAATAATTACAATAACAACAACAATAGGAAAAGGATCCAATGTCGTATAAAATGATAAAAGTTGTTATATTGGCTTTTTGGCTAAAATCAAGTGTAGCAAGACTAATTTAACTTTGCCGAATCTCTAAAAGCACTGTTATTTTTTTCCTCACAGAGAGATTCAGAAAGGTCTATAAAGTGTATGTCTGTGCCTGTCAAAGGCATTAACACACTTCTATTTGCTGTCCAACATGTGAATTTAGTCAAAAGCATCACATACCATGATTCTGCTCTGGACTAATCAAAATGGATACCTATCTCCCTGTGAAAACAATTCTGAACTGAAATATGGCTGTGATCAGACACAGCAAAAATCATTGTCATCATCATCTCTAGGGTGTCTCTGAGATGGCACAGAGAAGGCTTTGAGGTGGGATAGAGAAGGGTTGGGAACCCAAGGGCCACACAGCACCTCTCTAAGGCACCTCTGAGGGCCCCCTTATGGCTCAATACATCCTTAAAAAAAAAAGGTTTGGCTTATTATTCACAACAAATTGAGGTGCTTCACACACACTTCCTCTGTCACCTTTTCTTTCTACTTTAGAGGACTTCCACAGGCAGTCAGAGAGGCAAAGGCAACTCAATGCAAATTGGTTTCCACAAATAGCGCAAAGAAATGAGTTTAGATTTACAAACAGCCTAGGAAAGCTCCCATAGCTACCTCCCATCATTTCCATTAAAGCAATGAAACTGACATTTTGTGGAAAAATAGAAACTGAGTTTTAAAACATTTGGGAAAACCCATTAAGTAATTTATCATGCATCTGATGAAACTGTAATTTAACATTGAAGCTCTAAACAGAATTAAAGCAAGCCCCATGTGTTCATATTAACAGTAAAATATTTGACACTGAAAGTTATTGAAACAGCAAACAGTGTTGTTCTCTGATTATGGTAATGCAATAGATCACCATTTGGGCAACTATCCCAGAAGGAATCCCTTTGCATGCATATATTGAGGATATTTTATATCACTACTAAATGCTTGTTGTTAAGGGCCATGTGTGCAAAAGAAAATGCTCCCGTGAGCAAAGTCAACCCTGTCTGAACCCAGAGCAAACTCCCAATCCTCCGCAACCTTTCAATTTCACTGCATGGACTATGTGCATCCTGTGAATACAGAAAAACTGCATGATGTTGCCTAATTCTAGGTTACAGGCCAACCAAGAATGCAATGAATGAATATATTTGAAATGTCTGTTGTTTCTAGCAGACTGTGCTGACAATATATTCTGTATCTGATCCACATTCTTATTTAAATCAGTGGTTTTTTTCAGTATGTAGGTCAAGAACTTCCAATCATATTCCACATTGTACATCTTGTTGCGGCCAACGCAGCAGAGTGGCAAAGCAAGGTTATAGAAATAAGGTTCAAATGCCTGACTTTCAACTTCCTGAATCGCACTTTGATCTGCAGTTGATTGAAGTGGAAATAAAGGCCAGAGTTCCGATTAAAGGCTATCCCCTTCCACACTACCTGGCAATCCCATTCTGCAGACCTTCACCAAATACACTTTCACTGCATACTAAGGCAAGGTCACAGTTAGCAAAAAAAAGTGGCTCAGAAGTGCCTTACAGACAGAAACCCTGATGTGGCCCTCTTTTACTCATTATATCTCTAATCCACTTTTCCTAACCTAGAGTGTTTATTAGGGGAGAGTAAGGAGAAGGCGAAGAGCATGCTGGTGTGAAAATGATTCCCCCTGCAAACCAGCTCGAAGCTGCTTCTATGGGTGTGATCACACAAAGTACTTTTGGTGTGTTCCTTTCCTGGGATTGTCCCATCTATGTACAAGGGGGAGGGAACATGTCACATAATAAGAAACAGGTTACTTACTTTCTCTTCTGATCCTCACCTTCCTTCCTCACTTCCATGGTCCACTGCTAATTTACTGTGAACCAGATTGGTCAGTGGTGGGAGCAGGCTAGGCATGCAATGAGCCTCTGTAGCCTCCCTAACTCTGACCCTTCTCATCCTGAGAATGATATTTTATCATCTGCAGATGCATAAAGAGACTTGGGAACAGGGTAAGTGTTTCTTTCATATTTTCTGCCTCTCCCAAGAGCTGCAAAAGTGCCTCAGAGGTGTCCATTTGTGTGTGTGATGCTTTTTGTTTATTGCATATGAAAGCAGCCAATGTTTGAACCATTTCATTGTTAATTAAATCTAAGCCTCTACAGGCCTAAACCAATATAGGATCAACATGTTTTTAACTGCTGATAAGAATCTCTCTGCACTTCCATTTAGTTCAGACTAAGAGCCCTCATATTTCATTTCTGGGCCTCATCTATTTGCATGTTAGTGCGTACGTGCTTTGTCTATGTTAGACAGAACAGACTAGGGAGACCCTGGTAGATCTGTTTAAACCAAAATGCATCTCCCAATGACTCTAGGGTTAGGAACAAAAGTTCCTAGTCCTTTGGATCCCTTGGAGGCCAATTGCAAAGTTCAAATGAGCTTCAAGGCTGGGGCCAGGGCCAGGCACTGTGCAGATGCCACTGTTCCCGATCATACCTTTTCATGGTTCAAATCAGTGGGCCTGACTAGTCCAGACTACTGGATCAGACTATGAAGCGATAAGCGCAGAAAGGACCCAGAATGCAATCATCTTGGAAGAACTATCCAGAAAGTTTCACACTTCCTTGGGAGAAGAGTCAGTGAACATGGAGGAAGTAACTTTCAATAAATACAGCTGGAACTGAGATTCATGCTCTACACACTACATGAAAAAATGACCAGATCTCCTGCTCCTCTAACAGTTGGGCAGATTTATTTATTATTTATTTGTTATTTACATTTCTATCCCGCCCCATATGTGAATTTTTACACAGAAATGTTTTATTACATTGCTTAAGACAACAGTGTAATGAGATTTGTAGCACTTCAGTGACTGCTGAGCGTTTATGGTGTGAAATTTTGACAAGAGACAATAATTTAAGTGAAAATATGTATTGATCTCTTCCTTCCTTTTTCCCTTTTACAGATATATAATGTCTGTAATTGAAATTAAAATAAAGGAACAGGAACCACAACAAAAGATTTCAGCTAGTTTATAATTTTGAATTTGTGACTGCTTCCACTTGAATATATTTCTATTTAGTGATACTCCAGAATATAGTAATTCTGAAACAACTGCTTCCTCCACAATTTGTAGGGCAGAGGAAGAAAAAAAGAAGAGCCATTTACTGGCATGGTGCCTCCTTCCACAATGACATGACATTTGGGTATTTCAATACAAGGAAGTACTGTATATTCTGGCGTATAAGACTACTTTTTAACCTGGGAGAATCTTCTCAAAAGTCGGGGGTCGTCTTATACACCGGGTGTCGTCTTCTTATACGGCGAGCATGTCCCAAACTCTATATTTTACCTGGAAAGTTGGGGGTCGTCTTATACGCCC
>MTQE01000401.1:273550-286168 GCA_014337955.1 Aspidoscelis marmoratus
CGCAAGCCCCGCTCGGGCAATGCAAATGCCTCGTCCGGAGCTGTCTTCCATGCGTACCGGAAAGGCCTGTGCGAAAAGGCCTCTGATCACTACTTCCTGTTCTGCACTTGTAAACCACACTAATGTGTGGACTTGAAAGTCCCCTTTGTTTCTTTTAGGTACACATTTTAATCAAGCCTCCATTATTGTATTTGTCGATACTCTCTATGCATGATTAGACTCTTCTAATTTTCCCTTTCAATTGGACTTTAACTTTCACTTTTAAATTCATTTTTACTAATTTCCCCATTTTCAGAAAATTTAACATCTGTAATAGAGTTTATCAACAACTTACTGCCTATATTTAAATTGAAGGTTATCACATCATGGGCACTTGTACCAGATCCTGAGCATCACTTTGGAACAAGTCCAGGACCTTTTTGAAGATGTTAGCAACAAATAAGAAAAAAAAAACCTAACAAGAAAACAAGAACTGCATCAAGTAACCTATAAATACAATAAAACAAAAGAAACTAACCGGAAAAAAAACTAAATATTCAGCCATAAGCAGATTAGGGAAAAATGTCTTAAGTGCTTTTTGAAATGAGGCAATGATAGCATTTCCTGAAGTCATGAGAGCAGAGTTCTATATTTGAGCATCACATTAGTCAAAGCAGTCCACTGATCAAAAACAACATCAGGGCTCAAACAGGAAGTGAAGTAGCTTGCCTTATCGTTGAAATCACAGCAGTAAACCAAAATACATTAGTCAGTCAATCCAAAGTCAAGTGTCTAGTAGCAGAATCTCAAAGCACATTTCAAAGTCACAAGCTACACGAACAGGAATTTGGATTGATTACGTATGTATATTCCTAAAGTTTCCTTCATAACTGACAACATATCTAGTGACTATAAGTGTGGATGTAAGCTATGGCAGCCAGCATCAGAGTAACTGGGCCTCTTTAAAACAGATGGAACTTTGAAGTGAAACCCACTTCACAGAAGCCAAATTTCCTGGCTGAAGATGCCAGCTGGGAATCAGAAACCAACCCAGAAGTCAACCATGTAGAGTGTATGCAGGTCAGAACTCTAGGGTTTCCCATACCATGGGAATGACACATCAGTCAGATATTACCTCCATGCTGAATCAGCCATGCAGTGTAGTTTTCCCATTCTCAAGATGTCACCCTAGACGGTGATGGGGCAGGAGGCATCTCCATCTGAAACTTGAGCATTTGCCTGTTCCACCCCATTTGACACTATGTCAGCTGGTAATGGCCATGTTGATGTTACCTAGATCATCTATGACACTGTATTATATAACTCTGCCCCTTAATCAAAGCACCATGGAAATTCTGGGTAAATGAAATGTCAGCAAAATAGTCTAGAAATTCATGTAACAGTTTCATGCTTATTCACTGCATTTGATCATATTTTAGATTTCTTCACACTAGAGAATTTTACCAGAATTAATCGTGATGTTTGTTAAAAGAATTGAAATAATGGACATTATAATATTATAATAAATTCTTGTAATGTGAGTGAACAGTAACAGGCATTATTAATGGATGGAGGAAAAACTGAACAAACTCAAAAGCAAAATTGGAAAGCTCATAGCGTGCAAAACTTCAATAACTCTTTTGGATTTTTTTTTTCTACATACCTTGTGGGAATAACATTAATAGGGGTTAGGCAAGCTGAGACAACAGGAAAAAACAGATTTAATGAGTCTGAGAATAGGAAGAAAAATAAGGTGATTATGGTTCTATTGCAAAGGAAGCCTCCCAAGAATCCTATTATATTTCATATAGACATTCACATTTTCATACAATAAATGGCATTTGTATAGGGCACATGTGTATCCTATTGGTTAATCTCATTTAGACTGCAGATACGGTCTGAAGAAATATGAATTAAGGATATAATAAATTCAAACTGCCCAAAGAGAGAGTGGATTGTATGGACTTCCACCTTCCAGAGCTGTGTTTCTAAGGATGGGTGGTGGTGGAAGTGAGTGCCAGGCCCCTGTACATGTTAAGGTTTAAAGGTAATATTTGCCAGCACAATATCTCATCCTTCTTTGTGTGCCACTGCAGCTGACGGGGCAGAGCTGAGGAATACTGAGAACTCTAGCTGTGAGGATATGTAGAACAAACAAACAAAAGCATCTAAGAAGCACCTCAGAGACAGCAGCATGTGGTCCTTTTTGTTCCCATTCAATCTCTGATCCTTCTTTTGTAGAATGTACAGGCGAGAAGGGCAGATTGGCGTGTGAATAATTCCAGCTTGGAACCTTTTCTAAGCCAAATTTGAGCAGCCTTAGAAATTCATTTTTTAAAAAAAATCTCTGTGATCACAGCATCTGTTTTTCAGTTGCCCTTGTAGTTGGGATGGGTTGGGATCATACCAGCAATGGTGTCATGACATGGCCCACTGAGGAAGAGAGGAAGACATTTTCCCTGGGCTCTGTCACGTCTGAATGCCTCTCCCCCTCCCCAGCTGCAAGGAAATGGATTGCAAAGAAGGGCAAAGAAAGAGAGCTGGTGAGCACTGGCTTTAAACTTAAATATGTGCTGTTAATTTGCAGAAACTTTCTTCTCTCCTTCAACTTTTATTAAAATTATCTGAGACACAAAATAAGAACTGACAGTGGATAATAAATGCATTCATGCATACAAATACAGGTTTGTTCACAATGTGTTTCAACTCCAAAACAGTTCTGGGGTGATTTCACACTTCCCTTCCCATCCACTGTACGAGAAAGGAGCACAATCACCCAACGTTGGCTAGCACTCACACTTGCAAATTGCTAGTCACTTTCAGTCTTAGCCCTGTGCAATTGGTCACTCACCTGTGACCGATCCTGGGGCCGGTCATCTTCTGGGTGCTGCTATTTTAGTTGTGGCACCCTCCACAACTGCGCTTGCATCAGTGCCATTGCCATGATGATGTTGACTCTCTGTGCAGGTGCAGTTGCGTCTGGTCATTCCAGGGGCTGGCATGGCACCTCAAACCCCAGAGCACTGGAAGAAGTGCAAATGCTCACCACTGGATACTTCTGGTAAGTCAGTAAAGGTGTGGAGCACAATTCCATGCTCCACAACTAGTGAATAATTAGTGAACTTCTGGGAATTAGGGAAGTCTCTTCCAAGTGTAGTTGCCCTTCCCCAGAAGTTCTCTAATTATTTACTACTTGCCTAAGTGTGAAAAAGCCTCTTGTTTCAAGCTCATGACAAAACAATCTTGTTTGTCTGTCCTGTAATTTTTGAATGCCATTGTGGAAATGTGTTTTTCTTTATAATGGACCTTTTGTTTTGTGGGTTGAATGCTAGATAGAATCCATCACGGTATATTAACCAACCCGCTTAGGTGTCCATTGTTACCCATGGCAGGAACACTCAAAACTATTCAAGTTTTATTTGCTGAAACAGCAAGTTCAGACAGCTGTTCCAGTGAAGCATTTCAGGTGTTTTCAATATCATTCTGAGATCCAGGCAAAGCACAAAAATATGAGCTCTGTGTATAAGCCTGTATTTGCATGCATGAATTTATCACGCTAAGAAGATACCATCCACTGGCCTATCATCAGATTACTTATTTCAAAGAAGATATGAATATTCTGTAGCCGTGTTGAACAAAGATGATGGGGCATCTCTGACCAAGAGAATGGAACAAAAGCTAATTCCACCTGCTCTCCATAAAAATTTTGTATTCCTTTTCCTAGTGGTTTATATAATGGCTTCTTATCTAGCTACATTATGGTCTGATGATTACCAGCTGGCTTTTACTCAAACCAAACTGGGGGTGTTTTTCCACTGTCACTAGAAGTACCCATTAAGTACCCATTAATGGGTACGTAATGGCATTTTTGTACCCATTAATGGGTACTTAATGGGTACTTCTAGTGACAGTGGAAAAACACCCTGAATGTACTTTAAGGCAGATATAGGTGTAGAAGAACCACCACAGAGCTTGCCCTTGTGGTACTTTAGGAGCTGAGACTATGGACAGATATTACTGAAATGACATTTTTATAATGGATCATCTCATAAGAACATGTTAAGGTCACTGATAAAGTTGTTTGACAAAGACATTACTGTGCAGCTTTACTCTTCCATTAGCTGGCTATCTAAGAGAGGGAATAAGTTCTCAAATCTTGACATCTGGTATTAATATATATTGATCTGGGTATTGTGTTTTATGACTGAACTTTCGTATGTATTTGTTTTTTGCATCTATATTCTTAACTTGCTATGTTATTATCTTTGTATATTTATTCTTCTGTGAGTCTTGTGACTGTTGATAAACTCACAACTGCTACTGCATAGGCCTGTATTTGCCTGCCTGCATTTATTCATCATCTATTGCATGCACTCAGTTTCTCTCTCAGAGAATTTTAATGGAAGTTTAGTGTCTGTGTATTTTAACTGTATTTTAACATCCTGTTTTTGTTAACATCCTGAAAGGTCTCCTGAAGTGGTAGGGACATCTCTCTCTCTCTCTCTCTCGTACAGTTCTCCACAAAGTTTACATGTTGATCTGCAAATTTTAAGGAAAAGTAATTTTTAAAACAGAAAAGAAAGTTATGTGAAATTATGCTTTCAAAAATGTGTGTATGAGCACATGATTTTTAAAAAGACAGTAATTTTAAAAAGGCAATATTTCAAACTAAAACAAGAATACAGATAGCTAATATAATATGAAGACTCTGTGACAAACAAAATTTGAAAGTGTTGTGTTCCATGTCCGTGACCCTTCAAATGTTGCTGGATCATGTGTAGGTTGTAGAAGATATTGTCACTCATAACACTGCTTGGTGATAATACTAGGTCAGGTTCTCCTTGTGGGCCAGAATCCATCTTTTGTTTTGATGTCCTAGACTCAATTTTCTTCTCTGGGTATCATTTTATGCTGTAATTGCCTTAAGCTGTAGCAATTACAAGAACTATTATGGTAAGTCACCGGAGCTGTGAAAGAAGAACTTCTTTAGCTAGGCATTAGAATATTTCTTATGCTAACCTAACCACAAATATTGAAGGACAAATAAGTGTGCTGACAGAAGTGAAACTAGGAGCTAAAGTGGACTCAAAAGTGGACACTTACACAATAAAAATACTGGCCCTAAGAAGATGATAATAAACTGACCTTGCAGATTTTTTCTAAAGTGAAAACAATTGCATTTATGTAAGCAAGATCAACTGTCTAGGGCTGTGTATGACTCCATCCACATAGCCAAAGGCACCCAGGGAAGATGCCTCCATCTTCACAGCCTTGATGCAGTACTGCTATGGCCAGCCAAAAGAACTTTTCTGGCTCCACAGCTATCTGACCAGGCCATGTTTGGCATTGTCTGTTCCTGGACACACAGGGTTACCTCAGTCTTTGTGCACATGGGCAGACGTCCTTTCAGTCGATCCAGTCTGTTTCAGTAAGCTGTAGTAAGGACACATCTGGATGTGTACAGACCTAAGAGTTATTCTTCACACACTGAAGAATTGTCCTCTCAGGCCGTACTGATTTCCCAAAGATGCTTCAGCAGTGGGAGCAATGGAGACTGTCTCCCAGTAGACACAGCTGATGTATCAAACAACTAACAAGCATGGTCAGCAGAAACTATCAATTAATTATCATAAACTTTGCTAAACAAATCATAGAAGGAATTAGATGGGAACAATCATGCCAGGAAATGCCACCAATCAAAGCAGTTCATTCTTCAAAATTCACTGACTGACTGAAGGTTTAGGCCACAAATTCCTCCAAAAGCTGATAATTGGACAGAGTTTGATTGGGTGAGTCAAAACCATCAGATGCACTTCAATCACAAGCAGACAACCAGTGCTTCTTGTTCCCCTAATCTAGTTTAATGTTTTTAGAGATAAGTGGTTAGCCCATGTATGTCTGAAAGCACCAGAAAGCATTGTGGGCATATTTGCCAACCATTATTGGTTTTAGACATCATCATAGAGAACAAAAAGGTAGTGTCTTTCTCACACACATATTCATTTTAGCACAGCATTTGATATTGTCACTAGGGGCCATTAACTCATGGCCAATTCCTGGCTGACTGCATGGGCACTTCCACATGAGCCAGTTTGGTCTTGTGGTTAGTGACCTGGGTTCATACCTTGTACTCGGCAAATTTGATCCCACACTCCTCCGCAAAGCCAGCTAGGTGACCTTCTGGAGACAGACTGGGGATCGAACCAGCAACCATTTCCTTCCCAAGAAATTTTGCTCTACTGTAATACTGCAATATTATTGCTGGAAAAATACTGTTCACCAGCTACCAAATGAGGAGCATGGTAGAATCCTAAAGCCACCAGATTTTGTATACTTGGTGATTGTTATGGTTGTGTCAGCAAGAATTCTCCTTGTAGTGACATTTACTGTCCAATAAAAAATTGTGAATAGGCAATGCTCTATTTGCAAATTGGGAAGAACCCAAAATTTTAAAAAGGCATAGTTGCCAGGACAGGTAACTGGCAAGATTTAAATCTTGAGAGATTAGAAAACTCTTATTTCAGGAACTGAAAGGATTCCCTCCCCCTTCCTGTTCAGTGTCCTATGGTAATCCTGGACCATCATTTCAGGAGCATATGGTATTATTCTTTCTGGCAGCTCTTATTTTATGTAAAAGACCCTATACCTGGGGAAGATTATGATTTCACATATTAAAACACACTGGTTGAATCCAGAAATGTCAGCTGCAGTGCTCCATCTGAATTACTAAGTCCCTTCTGGTTCGATCTATTTCTTTGAAAAGATGTCCTGCAAACTCACAAGGAGATATCAACTGCATAAGAACTGTGCAGTATTGGCAGGGACCTGTTGGTGGGAAGCATAATGCAAATTTCATCGTTCAATTTCTGTTTCTTTAATAATGAATCTTAGCCTGAGGATCTTATGAAAAACAAGTGAAAATGGCACTTTAAACTAAGAAAAACTAACGCCCTTTCTACAGGGGCCACTATCATGGTTTATGAAGGGGACCAAGGGCTTCCCCTCAGCTTGGCCAGTCAGGATAGGGGAAATCCCACCCCTTCCTATCATGCTCCTTCTGTACAGACAGAGAAATCGAGCAAAATAAGGTGTCCATAAGGATGCCTTATCCTACTCTACCAGTAGACCTCAGCAGCAAGGTCTATTGGCATACTAGTAATCATGTTCCAGAACAGCAGACTGTATACAGAAGGTACACAACCTTTTTGTTCCAGGATATTGGGCAGGGTGAACATCTGTAGTTCATTAGAGAGCACCACCAGAAGCCAGCATGCTGCCAAAGGTGGCCCTCTCAGGAACTCCAAAGACCAGGAACAAAGACCTAGCCTTCAGAAGCTGGGTGCCAGCTCCATGTGCTGCCCCACCCTCAGATTTAGCAGCTGAGATGGGGCTGGCATGAGCTACATAGTGTGCAGAGGGCCTTTAGCTCACACTAAGACATCACTCTATGTATTGTGGGATAACATGGTGCAGAATGGCACCTGTCATGTGAAAACAACCTGAAAACACTGCCAGTTGGTCAAATATGGTTGTGTGAGGAACTGTTAACCATACTGTGCAACATATTTCAAAACAGCTTCCAGATGCAGGTACGCTGAGGGCAAGGTGAAAGATCAAACATTTGAATCTTAAACATACCAACATTTAACCTAAAGAAAAAAGAACTTAAGAGTCAGAAGTAGATCTTTCTCTGATTTGGCACAAAGACTACTGAACTCCGTACTAGGAAGGACTCCCGACTTCCAATTGTCTTAACATCTGTCACCTACTCTTTTGCACTGCCCAAAAATCTTCATCATCTGCTCACTCACTTTAGACAGAAGTTTTACAGCAGTTCAGTGAGTCTGTATTTTAAGATCATTTTGTTCCATATTTATAATCTGGAATAAAGCCCAGCGCAGAAAAAGCCTAAGATTCAACATTCTAATTTACTGCCTTGAAAATGAACACAATTGTTAATATAAACATTAATGTTAGTTTAATAACTGTATATAGAATATTTGTGACTTATTTTTCACCCCTTTACAGCTCGCCCCTGAGCCAGATGCTTTTATCACTCCCACTCAATAACACCTTATTAGAAGTCGCTTTTCCAGCACAAACCTACTTTTTTTGTCATTCTTTTCACTACCTCCAAACCACACAAAAGGGAATTAAAGAATGTTGCTAAGCACTGAATAGTGTTCTCAGAATGTGTTACCAAATGCATTTGTTCATTATTATCTAGGTCACTATGAGTGGGCAGGATGAATTTTGTTAAGCGAAGTCCCTTCATTGTACAAATATGGAGAGGAAAATAATATTAACAATCTTTTTTTTTCTGCTCGAACTAACCAATAAATTCTAGTTTGGGAGTGTTCTTCCCCTGCCCCAATCAATGGCATAAATGGTTTAGAGAAGCAAATTGAATGGAAAATTATTTGCATCTGCCTCCAGTATGTTCCAAACTAGAGGAAAGAAAGAGAGCTTGTGCAATATTTGGTATTAGCACTTTGGCTCATACACGATCTCTGGAAAATGAGTGATTATTTATTATCCAAAGAAAGAATGAGAAAGAGACAGATAATCAGCAATGTTCAAATTAAAGTAAATATCCTGGCTTTGTGTACTCAGGAAATTTTGAGGGCCTTGTGAGTCATGCCTATTACTTGGACTTTCGCTTTTCATCAAACCTCCTTAGAAGTATTATGGGTCTGCCCCCCCCCCAAATGTTGTTTGGCCTCAACACATTACCCTGCTTCCCCACAGAGGCAGGACACAGCCCACTGAAGGTGTGACCCATGCAAGCTGTGTATATATGGCAAGAGATAGGAATAGACACAGCTAACACATGGACTATGCCTCACTGGCAGCACAGGTGCTTCCTTTTCCTTTGTTTAGAGGGGCAGAGGGTTGGACATGCCTTAGAAGCCAGGATTATGGAGCACCAATTTTAATGCCAGAACAAAGTGGACAATTTCCTGCCTGGCATGAAATGTCCCCCTAAAACCTGACAAATACAGAAGGAAAAATCCACAGCTCTGAGGTTTCCAGGAAGCACTTTCACACCGGACTGGGAATAACCCAAGAAAGCTGGCCATCTCAGGTTCTGTACTTCTTTTAATAGTCTAAAATAAACACCATAATTTTGGTGTGATATCATCCACACCATTTTCTTGGTAGAAACAAAAGTGGTTTGCCATTACCACTTTCTGGGGAGATGCCAAGGATCAACTTTTAACCCTGTGCTTTGAAGACGGTTATCTGCCACTGAGGGGGTTTTCACACCTTACTTCCATGGGATACTATCCCACAGAAGTTCAGAGACAGTGGCTGGTGTTTGCACAGCAAGCAGCAAGACTGTCCCAAACTTACCTTGAGGCTCTGGAAGTGCAGACAGTCCATCTGAGACTGTCTGGTTTACCATAGCAATGGCTGTAGCAGCTTCCACCATGCACTGGGCTGTTGCTACAGTGATTGAGACATGGCAAGTGACTGTGTACCCGCAGCTGCCACACACTGCCCCCACACAGCATTTGCACACAGAAGCAGTAAGAATACTGCATCCAGGAATGTATCAAGTGCACCCTAGGTGGTCCTGGTAAAGCTGTGCAGCAGTTTTTACTGCTGATCACTATCAGGATAGTCACAAATGTTTTTGGGCCATTCCGGGAGGGAGGTAGCACTGTAGTGTACAGATGCTCCATCCTAGAGTGTGCTGGGCTGTCCTGATTGCCTAAGTGTGAACAGGCCCTGAGTTAGTAGTCTAAAACTTACAACATGTGATAGATGAAACCATGACAGATTATTTGTGGCTTCAATTAAATTTATTTGGCTTCACACAATTTAACTGTGACTAGGAATCAATGCTTGGGAAACTATTTTAGCCTAAAATAGTGTATATCACCACTTAACTCAGTTTTCTCTACTGGAAAGATTCTGGTGTCTCTTGGACCTGCTCAGTGTGTTCAAATGGGGACTGGTTGTCCTCCTGCCTAAATCTCTCTCCTGGCCTCTGTCCCCATCACCTGCAGGTAAAGGCATCTACATAAAAGAATAGACCTATAAACTGCCAGAAACTCTCTAATGGCAAGGGCTGTGCTTGGTTTCTGCACCTGAATTTTTTGTTTCTTTGTTTGGGTTTTACATGTAAATGCTTTGTATTTTGCATTTTCTATTCTTATTTTATTTTTAATTGATATTGTATTTTGTACTGCATTTTGTGTTGACTTGTGTTTTGCTCTGTATTTTGTTCAACAGTTTCTGTGTATTTCGTTAATTCCTTCTAAGTAGCATTAAACATAACATGGAAAGGCAGTATATAAATTAAGATGATAATGATGTTTATTTATTTATTTATTTAAAAAGGTAACGTAAAGAATAGCTATAAAACATATGCAGGTAGTTTAAAAGACAATATTAAACTCATAAAGCAAATGTTAAGCAAAATATCAAACACATTAAAAACCTCAGTAAAACATTATTCAAGGGGTGTTTTTTCACCCAGCTCCTTTGATCCGGATCTAAGGAGCTCAGTGTAAAAACATCCAAGCATAATTAAAATGGCAAATGTACTGCATAGCAGGGGGAAGGTATCTTCTTTCTGGTAATAAGTTCATGTTAGCTGAAGAAAAGATGTTCAAGAGAGCATCCATTGTTTTTACTTGGCAAGGGAGTCTGTGGAACATGGAAGCTTCAAATTTGCACTGTCTCCTAGTGAGAATTAAGAAAAAAAAGCTTGTTGGAAGGAAAAAGAGTTGAAGCCCATTTTAAACATATAATTTTTTTAAAGTGTGCGCATTGACACAAACACAGTTGATATTTCAGTATGCAGATCCCTTTGTTTTAAATAGGATAACAAGTAGAAGTCTTGCCATAAATATCTCTCAAGTGCTAGGTTTTGCTGACACCAGTAAGACTGTTTGTATCAAAACAATAAAAGTGGCTGCATTTCCACCTATCCCATACAATGTTTCATCTATACACTGTGTATGGTTGTTGAAGATGTTCTGAATTTCTGAGCTTTTAAGTCTTTTAGTTACACTTCCTATATTAAGAGTTATAATCAAGGGCACATGAAAGGACGTTTCTTTTCAGAACAGAAGTATCCTGAGGTAATGATGTTTTCCTCTGTATATTGACAATGAACAGGAAGGACAAATATGAAATTTTATTTTTAAATCCACAGTAAAGCTATCCATATGCAGACCACTGTCTAAAGTAACGAAATAACTTCATTTAATTTTCAAACTGGATTTTAAATTCGGAGAATATATTTTCCTTAAAATATTTTGCAAGTAAATTGAATAGGTAATTAAAAACAAGCACAGGAGAGAGATTTGATGTGATCAAGCAAGAAACTGTTTAATATTCTATAACAACTACACTCCAGGTCTGTTCACACTTCAGTGGGTTGGGATGGTGCTCCGTGTTCACACCACGAGTGATGGCACACACACACACCCAGTTACCTCTTGATGCTTGCAGTGCAGACAGTCCATCCCAGACCATATGAATCACCATATTACTTTCCATGGTGATTATAAAATGGCATACCACCATGCAGCCATGCCCCACACAGCCTTTTCACCCAGAAGTGGGGCAAACACTGTATGCAGGAGTGACCAGGGGCCTTTCTGCACTTGGCCCTGTAGTCTGCATGCAGTATACTCCCCAGATGGAGCATCTGCACTTGAAGAGGCCATTTCCAGCTCAAAAATGCTGTGTAGGAGCATACTGAACGTGGACTACATGAGAAGTATGGTGTTGTGCTCCACATCCAGACTTACCTTGTCCAGAGACAGCCAAACATGAGTTCAAGTATGCATCACATCACCATCATCCTGGTGATGGCGCAGGCACACGTGCAGTTGTGCCAGCTGCTGGGATGAAGATGGTGGTGCCTAGACATGTACCTGTACCTCTGGTAAGTCTGTGGACATGTGGGGGGAAGGATGGCATGCACTAGCATTTGCAAATGCTAATGCACACCAGTGGGAGTGCACTATTCCCATCCCCCAGACAGGACAGGAAGTGCAAAAAGGCCCTAGAAGCATACTAGACACTCCAAGTCAAGCTGTAAAGAAGGTTTTACTTTTCCACAACTCCAGAGGATCAGGGTGCTGGAGGCCGCTCTTGGATGCTCCAGGATGGAGGAGACGGCCTGGCAAGTGTATGGAGCATCCTGATACATTCCCTACACATAAGTGTGAACAGTCCCTTTGCCTATAATATCAAAATAATACTTGTAGGACTCACTTTTGTACATTTTCAGCTTCACAAAAATATAGCTGTGTATGTGAATCCATAATACAAAAATCAATTATTGTTTCCTATGATAAGTAGTCATTGTATTGCTCAATCTTGCAAATAATGGCAGATCCACACAGGGAGAAGGCAGGGTGATTTAAGCCTTCCATCTCCACCCTTCCACATCGGGAATAGGAAGAGTTATTTGTAAAACAGTGGTGTCATATCTGCATCTCACCTCCTGCTATCACAATTACAGCCAGGGTTTTCCTGACTCTGATCACGATGAGTGAAGACAATGACAGCTCTACCATCACCATCAGAACTAAAGGAAGAGGAAGAGAAGGAATAGAAGAAGAGTTGGCTTTTGACACTATAGATCACGGCATCCTCTTGGACCGCCTGAAGGGG
>MTQE01000401.1:303345-315273 GCA_014337955.1 Aspidoscelis marmoratus
TTTGCTTTCTGGCCTTGCAGGCTTCTTGCAAGCTGCATTAGCCAGCCTCTTAGCAAACAGCCTTTTGCTAGCCCTGGGTTTTGGCTGCAAAAAGGGCGGGAAAGCCTGTGCGGGCCCTAATGCAATGATTGGTTGCAGCTGTTATTTGGAGGGAAAAGCTGTCTGGGAATCTGAGAGCTGGAGGGGCTAGAGGAGGAGTTTCCACCAATCAGGCATGAGGGATAGGAGCTTCTATCAGGAGTCTCCAGCAGCATTTTATTCCAGCAGCTTTCCCCAGGAGGTGACAGCCAATCAGGGCCAAGGGGAAAAAGGTATAAAGGAACACAGATTACAGCAGACTAGGTCTTCATGCTGGGACAAGAGCTGAAGGGAACAGAAGAGAGCTGAACCTGAGAGAGCTGGACCAGTAGCTGACCACTGGTCTTGTGGCTGAGTGATTTCAGAAGGAGACAATCGTGGAGGATTGTGGCTCTGAGGGAGACTTCACCAGCAACTGACCAGACTGGATGATCGGTCAAGCAAGGACAGGCCGTGCCTTGTGATCATCTAGAGCCACATTCTGGTACGCTGGCTTGGCTTGAGCTGTGGCAGAGCTAGCCAGGGGGGGAGGAACATGGAGAGGTTTGTCTTTTAAAAAGGAACTATTTTCCTTTAGGGAAAGGGGTAGCTCCTAACCTTAAGAGACTTACTGATTTAAGCTAACAACTACCTGAACCTTATTATCTTTCTAGTATTGCTTGTGTGTTATAATAAACTTGTTTTAGTTTACTGTTCAAAACACTTGCTACCAGTGTTTTGTGTCCACACTGTAGTATTCACTCGGCTGTTGCACGAACTCAGCATCCTAACAGGGCCCAGCTACTCCTAGAGAGGGCAGGCACTTACTGGCACGCTGGGGATCGTGACACTGACCATTCCTAATGTGAGGAGGCCATTTGTCCTTCTGCAGTCCCTCATGTTTTTCTTATCACTGGGTTAAAAATCCAAGCACTTAGCTGAATTCAAAGAAAGGCTGCGTTGCTGAGAAGCACTGAGGGGACATCATGTTGCCACCTTGGGCTTCGAGGGACAATCTCCCGAACTAATTCAAGGCTATGTGGGTTGACTCTAAATGTGCTCTAGAACAAATGTATGAGCTTAAAATTCTTTAAAAGTGGCAGCTGATGGAGACACATTCTGAAATTGCCCTTCCAAATTCTACTTTCTAAATTTTAATTGGCTTTCAACTTCTTTGCACATTCCGCACATATGACAACACTTTCAGTGACACATATACCCACATTTAGTCTGCAGTAAACAATGGGAAAATATGTGACCAAGGTGGAGTGTTCAGTTGTTTTTGTTAGTTCTCCTTTTAGCCTCCAGCATATAGATTAAGCAGCAATATATCAACTGTTTATTTGAATATTAAATATTCAAATAGCAGTACTCACAAATGTAGTCAACAAAGTAAAAACAACTTATTTATCTACAATGTTTAAAGGAATTTAAATCTCATTCATTCTACCAATGGAGCTGGCTGACTCCCCCCGCCCCAACAAAAAGAAAAGAGAAAATATTATTTACGTTAACTTCTCCTGGGAACCAAAGCAAGAAATCTACTGCACTAGAACAGTGATTCTTTCTGAATTCACAAGTACCAACTTCTTCATGTTCAAAATGGACAGAGGCTGCATTCTGATGCCACTTACTTATTTCTTTATTTGGATATTCATGCTTTATTCCAGAATATCCAAATATCACAGAATAAGTAAACATCTGGATTCAGGTAAAGAATCTCATCCACTATTTTTTACCTAGCCATTGTACAAATACGAAGACTTACCAACTTAAAACAAAGCTTTTTGCTTTTTTCTCCCCTGATATACCAAGGTCACATGCAGTCCCCATATCCAAAGCTTTGCAATTTCAACAGATTTATCAAAGACGTTCTGGAAGGAAATAACTTATAATAGGTTCAAAGAACTTCCCTTAGATTAAATTGAAAAAAAAGGGGGGAGGCATCATTGTAGTTACCTTTTTAAAGGAACATAGTAATCAAGATATAGGTGCAACTCATGAGGAACACTGATAAACGACATGGAGGAAAGGGAATTGCTTCCCCATGTTCCTAATGTCAATGAGATGTATATGAGTTGTACATTGCCTATTTCCCAATTACTTCAAAAGGCATGGAAACTGTGAGGATAATATCTGCCAGTAATGTATTATGTATGAAACAAGAAGGCATATTAGGAAGGTGGCTGTCCGTATAACACCTTGGGTTCAGTCCAGAACAAATCACCTGCCGATGCCAGTTTCTCTAGACTCTGACCTTGTGACATACAAGAGTACATTTCCATTATGCATTTACTTCCCATTCAGCTTGCACATCAATGTCAAGAAAGGCCAAACAGGAAGGCTGCTTGCAACCCACTTCTCATGCGTTCTAAAAGTGTTCATTGGTTTTACCAAAATGTATGCATTCCTATTTTAATCTTTAGCACGTGGATCAAGCAGCTGCATAGTTTTTAATACTGAGTCTATATTTCAATGATTTGCATTTAAATGTCTTGTCAGAGAAGTTACAGAAAGCTTTAATAAACCTTCCATTTGCATTTTGATGCACATTTTAAAAATTTCTCAAGAACTCTTAATGGAGATGCAGCGATATCAGAGCAATGTTCACATTTTGAGGGAAAATGAGAACTGTCGATCTACTGAAAAGAACAACTCAAACAAAATTAGTTTTCTCAGATATCACAGCATTATTGTATTCAAACCTCCAAGTATTTTATCGAAGATGCAAGTCTTGAGGGAAAAGCAAGTGCATCACAAATTTATTGAGGTTTTCAACAACTTATCCCAAGGATTCAGAATGGATAACAACACTTCTTGTAAAGCCCCCTGAAATACAAAATAACACTCTCTTCTTCCAACTGACTTAGATCCAGCCCCCCAAAGGTAAGTTCTTTAAATCTTCTCCAAATGGATTGGGATAATTTCTAGTGAACACAAAATATGACATTTGTGAAGTGCACTTTTTAATGAGCCAAGGTATTTGGAATTTTTAGGACATCATCACTGAATGTGGCTCTGTAAGTGATATCAGGCTGCTTCCTGTCAGCAAGAGACACTGTGGGATCTAAAGAAGATCCCATATAGAGATGTGCATGAATAGTCATAACATTCAAAATTCATATGAATTCAGATGAATTTGAACATTTGAATTTGAATTCAATGTTGGCACATTTGAAGACTGATATTCAAATTCAAATCAAATGCTTCAGAATGTTCATATAAAGCTTTGTTACATTCATGAACCTGGGGAGGCGGGAAAGCGGCTGGACCAGTCCCATCTACAACGGATCCAGAGTGCATTTGAAGTGGATTCAAAATGAATTCAGGGCAGATTTGATGTGTCCAGAGCAGATATCGGATACATAGGGGAACTGTACGAGGTTCATACCAGGGATTCGAATCAAATTCATATCGAACATTTGTATCAAATTCGAATCCTTCCAGATTAGAAGGGGATCTATTTCCTTGCATTCAATTTGATGCAAATTGAACCCCCCCCCCAAATTTTTTTGCACATCCTTACCATAGATGCCTCTTTCTGCCTCTTCTCCCACCAGACCCAAAAAGCAGTCACAAAATTACCTTCTGGTCAGTCAGCGGCTTTCAGAATCAGCTCACTTTGGCCTATTCAAAGCCAGTCAAGGGCCCACACATTTCCTTACATTGCCTTTTGCATCTGACTGACTCTTGGTAGCCCCAAGTGAGCTGATTCCAAAAGCTTACAACAGACACAAAGATCAGCATTGTTATTACCAGAATCTGGACTCTGCCAAACCTCCCACAATAATGATATTACAGGGTTTTGATCAAGTAATCCAGTACTATATTGGGAATGTCATAGATATATACAGTATGTATGGTTTTAGCCTGCATCTGCAGGCACCCTCAGAAAGCTGATACATTCTGATCGCACTAAGTAACTTAATGACAATATTCTGTCAATAATCTACATCAGGAAGCAATGACACAGTATGAATTTGTTTTTTAAACATTTATTTCAAGCACAGATGTTCAGAATCACATCTTCTAATCTATGGCAAACTCAGGAAGATCTTGGTATTGCACCAGTTACTACAGAGCAAAACTAGTCCCATAACAACTGTCTGAATCATTATTACTCCTGTCCCATCTGAGTTCAGTTTTGATTTGTACATAAACACCCTCTTATCACAGCAGATGACAAAGAGTGATAGAAGTGAAAAGCAATAGCTTTTTATGCTAGAGCTAGTTCTAATTCTACTATAATCATATCCTGAGGTCTTATTTCCACACAGACAGAGCAGGCAACAGAGAAGGTTCTAGTGAACATGCAAGAATAGTGTTGTTATCATTCCAAGAGTATTCTAAATTCAGAAGTCTAGACATTCTTGCCAAAAGGGGTCTGTTAAGCCAAGGAAGCTGTAACGGTTGAACTCTAGACTGTCGCACCCTCTGCGTAGTACCCTGGTAGCGAGATGTGTGCTTGCATGCCGGCTATGCCACCTTCATTCAAACTTGCTTGGTATGCTAGGAATATAAAAACTCATATCCCAATACCGTTACAGAAGCCATGTTCCAGGGTGAGAGAAGAGAGAGGAGTCTAGGAGTCACATTGCAATTATAATGGGCACAGGGAGATATGTAAATGGTAGTAGAGAGAAGGACTATTAGACATGTTAAGGCTTTCACTCCTTCTACTCTGCTTATCAACCTGGTTAATAAAGGCTAGTTCAAGGAGTATTGCTGGGTGGGTCCAGAGTGTAAAACATGCTTCACCACAGAAGGGACAGATGACAGTGAAGCATTAAAAGGCTGCGGTATACCTCCTCCTTAAGATGACCCTGGATCCAGAAGTATTAAATAACTATCACCTGGTAACTAATATTGCCTTTAGGCTAGATACTGGCTACCAAGCTGCATACATACTTGGAGGAAATATATTATCTAGTCCCATTTCAACCTAGTTTCAGGAGGATCATGGCACCAAGACTGCCTTGATCACCCTGACGGGTGGCCTTTACTGGGAGAGGCAATGAAACCCTGCTGGTTCTTCTTGATCTCTCAGTGTCTTGTCATATCATTGTTCATGGTATCTTGGAGTGACTTGAGGATTGGAACTGGGGTGCACTGTTTTCTCTTCCTATCTCTGAAGTAGGGTCCAGAAACCACCAGTAAATTGTGAATTCTTATGTGGAGTTCCTCAGGGGGTGATTTTGTTTCCTATGCTCTTCAACATCTATCTCAAGCAATTGAGAGAATTTATTAGGGGATTTGAAGTGAGGTGCCATCAGTATGCTAGATTATACCCAAATCTATCTCTCCATTCCATCAGAGTTAAGGGAGGTATTTCAGGTGCTTGATCACTGCCTGGAAGCAGTAATGGGCTAGGTGTGTATCAATACCCTGAAAGAGAGATTGTGCAATCTAGTGCTTTTGGATTCATTGATATCATGAGGTTCAGGAGTGATTATCATCATTTCTGACTGGTTTGCCATCTTCAGCCTTTTCAGGATAGGAACAAGTTGACCACAGTAATCCATGCTCTGGTAACTTCCAGATTAGACTATTATAATGTCCTCCAGATTAGACAATTATAATGCCCTCTTTGAAGATGATCAAGAAGCCAGAACTAGCACAGAATTGAACAGCACAGCTACTGATGGGAGTCTCTAGCCAGACGCATGTTTTGCCAGGGCTAAAAAATGTGCATTGGTTTCCTATTCACTACCAAACCAATCTGCCTAAATATTAAGATCACAGGGAGAAAGCCCTATTGTCCACCACCCTTGGAGGCTCAAGGGGTGGTGGCACATTAAGGTCCTTCTCTGTGGTGACCCTGCTGAGAGAGGAGTATGGTATTTTATTTATGTTTTAAATCAAGAATATTCTATTGATTTTATTGATGATTTATGTCTTTATGCATGTTGTGACTTGGCCTGGGACCATTTGGGGAAAACATAAATACATGGAAACATAGTAACTAAGATTTATTCCTCTCAGTTTTAAGTCTGAAACTTTACAGTGAGCTCTGTAAAACTTAGGCCCATACATTACACTCTATATAACTCACGGCCCCATCCACATTTGCTTTTGATAGCAGTCTTCCACATGTAGAGGGATGTATTGTTAGCAATGTAATTGTGGAAACTATGGAATAATTCAGGGTGGAAATTCCCCAGATAGAAGGAAAAATAGCTTTGGAAGTATTTGTGTTTGCCTTCCTCTACTTATATTTATTTATCTAAGGCAGTTTCAGAATATGACGAGACCTGAAGCCAGATTGAAATGGCTCTAGATCATTTACTTCCTCCAAGCATGCCTGCAGCTCAACACCACCATCTTCAAAATTCATAGGAATGAGTTCACCACTGCCTCCTCAATTGCAGGTGGGAGCTTCCCATCCTGCTAAGAGACATTAATCATTTGCTCTACCTAGCAAATTGGGCCACTACAACAAGCTATTATTAGCCATGATGGACAAGGGTCAAGAGAATATGTGGTGAAATTAATGCCTGAAAGCATCTTGTCCACATAATAAGCTTGCAACAACTGAACATAATCTCATATAATGGGACTAGGTGGTGTTCTGAAATCTCCATAGAACTGCTGTCAACAATGGCATCCAATTGTAGAAAATTTGTTACAGCTGTCCTGAGATGGCTGCAAGCCTTCTCACCCCCTGAAAAAGTTCAGATGGACAGATAGCAGATTACATAATGGTAGCACAGAAATGAGGGTTTTTTTACCACCACCGCTACCTTCCTTCAGAAGGAAGCAGTTTAGATTAGGAAAAATTTATCTGCTTCCCTGTCAATCAAAATTTGAGGGTCCCATGTTTAATCTAAGAATCAAAATATTCTCAGATGGTGATGTATTTTTATGTCAAGTGTAATTTGGTCAATGGATTAAGGATTACGCTCTTGTACAAATAAAAAAAGGGCAAACACTTTAGATGTTCTGCTGGTCACACAGCTGGGCAGCCAAAGAAAGGGAACCTGCAAGCACCCTGTAGATAACTGGGATTCTCTGTACACATTTTCCCCCCAAAGCAACAAAATACCTTAGTATTTTGCTATTATTATGCTAACCACCATCACACACATTGCCTTTAAATAAAGGAAAACAATTATTGGTTTTTTCTGATTATCAGCTTGACTTCACTATCAGAACTTGCAATGCAGTTGGCTCACTGTGAAAGCTGTAGTTAGTGTCCCAGTTGTTGAAAGAAAAAGAGGGGAGCATTTTCATTTCACATTCAGAATGTAGCTCAGCGTAAGCTCAACTGGGGGTGAAGGGGAATATGAAATAAGAATTGTAGAGGCTGTGTCTAAATTTTTCAGGCTCTCAGTGACAGGAGAAACGATGGTGTGAAAACTTGCAACACAAAAGGGAGGGCTCTATACAAATGACTTTCATCATATATACACTAGAAATGCTTGCTTGCTCTTTTTCTAAAAATTGGGGACCCTTTATAGATTTAGTGTGAAAAAAGAGAACATGATAGTAGTAGGATTTGAAGGACAGTTTATCAATACTAAAATTAGTAACAATCAAATAAAGAGATGTCTAGTAATAATTAGAACCACAAGAAAAAATAATTTTTAATTATTAAGGAAGCAATTTTCATTTTCATTTTGCCATTTATGATCTTTATGTACCTTTTAAAAATCTGTATTTTTCTTCATCTGTATCTCTCCTTATCCCTCTTTTCTTTTCTTTTGGACATATTGCTTTATCTTATCTCTGAATGTTTTACGGTAACCTTATTAAAACACTTGAAAAAAGAAACGCTTGTTTACTTTCTTGCCTGCCTCCTTCCTTCTTTCCTAGCTAAGTAACATCTCAATTCATAACATAAAACAATTCTGTACTTTTCGGCGGCAAATGAAAACATGTCTTTTCACCCAGGCTTTACTGTTTAAACAGCGTCCTCAGGGTGCTGTCCTGTTAGGGAGTGAGGGTGGGGAGGAAGAGAGGGGGTTATATTTTTTATTATGTTTTATTATTTGATATGTTTTATTCTTATTGTAACCTGTCCTTGGACCATTTGGTGAAGGGCAGGATATACATTCCTTAAATAAATAAATATCAGCAAAGACATGTGAAATTCAGATTCTGTAAGTATTATTTCCCTGTTCAGTTGACTATCAGTCACTATTTTTGGGGAAACTGTTGTTTAAACACTTCAAGATAATAGTGACAAATGGCCACTGTTGTTGTACAAATCAATGGGGCAACTGTATCTGGAAAACTGTGTGATGTTTTCATCATCTGTTTTGTCCACAGAGCAATGCTATGGACTTTGCGTGTAGTAAGGCCTCGGGCTCTAGGGAACATAGCCTGAACAAAAAGACTTGTCCACAAACTTCTTAGATTTTCAAAAGCTTTACTGGTTACAAACACAAATAACGTGAAACTGATCTCTTCTCTCTCAACAGTCTTTCTTAAATACCTTGCTCTCTCTCCTTTGTTGGTTAACCTTCTGTTTTAGACTGTTTTCTGTTTCTTCTGTGGGCTTGATCCTTGTGGACTTTGTCAGAGGAAAATACTCTCTCCAGGTCTGACTTGGCTGAAAACTACACACAAAACTGAACCCAACTGGAGAGGCAGTATAGGACCCTAGAATTTCCCACAATCCTTTTCTCTCTTAAAGCTATAGATCTCTATTTCCCCTCTTGAACTAATACTTAGAAAAGCCTATAATATCTTTAACTAAATATATGTCTCAAGAGCATCAAAGATGCTCTGGAGGCATGACATCATCCATGCATCACAAAAGACACCAGTAAGGTTGGAGAAGGTTCAGACAAGAGCAACTATGATGACCAGTGTGCTTCAGAAGTTTCCCTATAAGACAGGGTTGCAACATCTGGGGCTTTTCAGTCTAGAAAGGAGACATGATAGTAGTGTATAAAATTAGGCTTGGTTTCCCAAATATTAGAATCAAAAGTCACCCTTCGCAAATTAGGACAGGCAAATCAGATTTCTCTTGCAGCTCTTTGGCCACAGTGAGAACAGACTGCTGAACTAGAAGGGCCAGGAGTCCACTTCAGTGGGGCAGTTCTTGTGTTCTTGTGATCTATGGTAGACTTAACTCAGCTGTTATGCTAAAAGATTGATCTGAAGCAACTCTGAAAAGTGCACAGTCAATGGTGATTTCCAAAGCATTGGAAAGAACACAGATATTCTCATCTGCCATCTCCTAGGTGATTGTCTCCATTACAGAATCTAAAAGTAGCCCACAGAAGAAGGTAATCCCTCTTTATTTACACTGAATTTACCCTCCATATCCAGAGCCCATTGGGAAAAGCCAGATATTTATATTAGCCTTAGTTGACAGTAATTCTGCTTAGTACTATTGTGATTTTTTTTTAAAAAAATGAAACAATCTGCCCTACAAATAGGAAATATATATGAAATTCACCAGCAATTTTGTAACCTTAGCCCCTTTCTTTTGAGACTATAGGAAAGATACTGCATTAAGCTCATTTTTAGTGCTAGATTTAAGGTGCAAGAGAACTCATGTCCCATTTCATTTCTAAAATTGTTGCCAATTACAGAAAGCATGTGATACTATTCTGACATCATTCTTACACAGCAGAATTATTCTGAACCCTCCAAACAGAATGCCCGGTGCTGATTGTGAAACATAGTTGTTTTTTCAAAGGAATCCCAGAAAGAAGGAAGGGAAAGAGAAAGACTATCAAAGGCACTTCTGTCATCTGAATGAGATCAATTCCCATAAATTTCAAGAAGTTACTTGAAAGACAATGCCTGTGGGATGCAGGGCACAGGATGAGTGTCTCTTGGTATCAGACAAGTGTGCGACAAGGCTGGCACATTTATCAAAAATAAATGATGAGAGGAAGCCAAAGTGTTTATTTTTAGAAAAGAGATCCCCTCTTTCCCCCCTACACATTGCATCTTTAAACGAAATTGATTCATGAGTTTAACTTTTAACAATCTTTGTAACTGACTGATTTTGTAGCTCTAGAATAACAGTTGCTCAAAGTCTGATGTGATATTCTTTTATTGGCATTGGCAGACAATCCAAAACCTCTAATTCAGATTCATAAAAATAAAAAACAAAATCCTAATAAGAAAAATAAAATGCTTGCAAAATCAAAATAGGAACGTAAGAGAAGCCCTGCTGGATCAAGCCATGGCCCATTTAATCCAGCATCTCACAGTGGCCCACAATTTGTTTCTGGACCTTTGCAAGTGGAAGATCAAAACGTCTTCTGCTCTCTGCTCCCTTCAGGTGGTCTTCAGAGGTATCCTGCCTGTGTCACTATTAATATATTAGTAACCATTAAAACATCTCACCTCCATGAATTTTCTAATCCTTTATTACAGCTAGTAATCATCACTCCCTTCTCATGTAATAAACAGATTTGATGATCCATTGTGTGAAAAAAATCATACGTTTCCTACTCAACAACTTCATAGAATGTTCCCTGGTTATAGTCTTCTACAATAAAAAAGTTTTCATGATCCACCTTTTCCATACCGTGCATGATTTTATAAGTTTCAACCAGGTCCCCTATTAAATGCTGTCTGTCAAAGCAAAAAAGACCTAGATGTTTCAGCCTAAAATCATAGGGGAGGTGTTCCAGCCCTTCAATCACTCTGTTGGCCTTTTCTGCACATTTTTCCAACTCCATTATATCCTTTCTGTGTACGCCCCCATGCTGAAAATAGTCTGAGGCAATCGTGAGGTCGTCTCGGGAGCATCTCCATGCAGAGCCCTAATTCAGGCTATGTGTGAGACAATATGTGTCAAAAAAAAAAAAAACCCTTAGCAAGTGTTCTCATTCCGAAATAGGGGGCCAGCACATATTTTCCTGTGGTCATGGGGACGCTCCCTCCCGGGTTATTGGGGTAGAGCTTGGCAGCCACAGTATTAGCAAGCAGGGTTTCGCCTCTGCTCCTTGCTCCTGCCATGCACGCTGAGATCAGAGCTGCTTGGGGATTTCTTTAAATAAAGTGTCTTTCTGTCTACATTTATTACACCCCCCTTCCCTGATAGCAAGCTATGTGTGAGTAATTTTGAGCTGGTTGCGAATGGGGGTGCCCACTGTCAGGCGGATGTGCACAGCTCCGCTAACCTGTGGTGGCCAAGGAAAGGAATTATCTGCTTTTAGTTATGCTTTTAACTATATGTTATAACTTTTGGTTATGATTTTAACTGTGGCGGCCAAGGAAAGGAATGAAGTGTGTTGTGTTCGTGGAGGTGCAACTGAGGAGTTTGCCTGTCATCGCTGCAGCTGTTTTCCTGTCATCACTGCAGCAGGTGGGACAGGTTATGGTGATGTCAACCTGGCTTCCTATCAGGGCAGAGGGTGGGTGGGGAGAAAAAGATGCGGGTTCACTTGACTTTATTCTGGAATCTATCAAAGAATAGGAGCCTGCTATCAACATGCCAGTGCAGGCTACAGAAAGCCCCAAATGAGGCCCACCAGAGTCTGCAGGCAGATCACAGACCCCTATTCTGGGAAATAGTTCAGAATATGACCAAGTGCAAACAGGCCCTAAGGCTGCACAGGTATTATAAAGTGCCTCTAGCTGGTCTAGCAGTGAGACATTCAAACACCTGTATGCCTCTGGGAAAGTGCATTCACACACACACACAAACAGAAAGAGAGAGTTCTGGGACTTTCCGAACTTATTTATTTATTTATTTACATTTATATCCCGCCCCATACCCGAAGGTCTCTGGGCGGGTTACAACCTTCAAACAACAGATTAAAACAGAATGTACATTAAAAGACTTTAAAAATTCAACAACTTTAAAAACAATACACATTATGTTTAAAATGATAGTGTGTGGCCTGGGTGAGAAATATAATCAACTCAGCCAAAGGCCAGGGTAAAGAGGTGCGTCTTCAC
>MTQE01000401.1:330570-346420 GCA_014337955.1 Aspidoscelis marmoratus
ATCCCCAAAACCCTTTTTTATTGTTTTTAGTCTCTCTTGCAAGCCTCAGGACAGGAGAAACAGGACAGGAGGTGTGCCATTCACATTGTTCACGCTACTGGTCAGTAACAGAAACGGTCCGATGCACACTATGTGAATGGCTGCAACCACCCTTGATGTTCACTGGCCTGGGATTGTCCTCATATCCCACTTCATCACAGTAAGTGTAAATTTGGCCATAGTATATTACATTTAAACCACAGGTCAAGTAGGGGGACTCGAACAATTTTAAAACAGTGACAAAACGGTCACTAGTAAAGTGGGAGGAGCAAGCAATTTGTTGCTGATGCTCAGTCATTCATTCGTATTGATTCTTAATAACCCCATTGGACCACAGTGGACCTGTCCATCCTCTCCTCTCTCTCAAAGTTTACGCAAGCTCAAGTGCACTGCTTCTATGATACTATCTGTTCATCTCATCCTATGGCATCTCTGTCTATCACGATCTGCCGCTAACTTCAAAGATCCACCAGAGCCTTTGATAGCTGCATTGCTCTCACAAGGGGTTTTTGTATGGTGCCTTTGCTAATCTCCGAAGGCAACTTCGGAGGGACTCCGGAGCCTTTGCTAATCTCCAAAGATTGCACCCCCTGTCCCCACAAACACCTGGGGTGACAGGCAGACTAGATCTGGATTAAGGGAAGTACCCATTCCTTTGATCCGGATCAAAGGAGCTCAGTGGAAAAACATCCAAAGAGGCTTATTTCTCCTGAGTAAAACTACACAGAACTGCAGCACTCTATAATCATGATGCACCTCAGTAAGTCCAGCTATGTTCTACCTGGATACACATCACTTAGGTTGTGAGCAAATTGTAAGACTTTTAAGCAGTCCAGCAATTTGAAGAGGAGTGTTGCAGACTTTTGAGCTCATTCCATCCTGAAACCCAACAGGGGTATTGTGAAGTACCTTAAATGTGGTCCTTAGGCGCCTTGGGTTGCCAATCTCCCACTGAAGATCACCATTGGTGAGCTAGCATCAGACAGAAGCCAACCAACAATGTAAATTGTTTTTATTTAAGCAGATACAGTATATTCTGGCATACAAGACTACTTTTTAACCCAGGAAAATCTTCTCAAAAGTCAGGGGTCATCTTATATGCCAGGGGTCATCTTCTTATATGGCAAGTATATCCCAAACACAATATTTTAACTGGAAAATTGGGGGTCATCTTATATGCCCAGTCATCTTATACGCCGGAATATACAGGTAGTTTTTAGACAAATAACTCAAGGTTATTTTTGCCAGTATCCATTATGCCTTTCTAAAAAAAAAAAAGCAATAAATCTACCACTGAGCCTCAGAAGTCAGACCAGTTTAAAATCAGGATCAGATCAATACCTGATATATATTACAGATTGAATGGTTAAGCATTTTCAGACCAAGGCATAAATGAAGCTGCAGTCACTACTTCAACAAGATTGCCCCTATTCCATCTCCTGTATATCTGAGAAATAATTCACTCTTGTAGCAGAAGCCCTTTATGATAACATTTTGTTACTGGATTGCTACCAGATATATTTCAGCTTAGTACTTTCAGGAGGTTTTTCATCATCACCTATTGATTCAATGTCTGCCAAGGGCCAAACAACAGTAATACAATTTTCCCCATAGGTTTTCAAGCTTAAAAGACAAACAAACAAAGAAAATCTCCAACAGTTGTAAAAGCCAGCTTTGGGAAATCTCTTTGAATCAAAGGCTCTTTCCGTGAGCACCTGGCCTACATCTGGATCAGTGGGTCTGGAATAACCCACTGATCCAGATCACATGGAGGTGTGGGCTGGATCAGTGCTATCCGCACTGATGGCACTGATCTAGTCCACACTTCCCTATAGTTGTGAAGCTCTCCCATGAGCTTTGCAGACACCTCCCCCTCATGCCTCCAAAAGCTAGGAATGAAGAAGGCTTGGAAGCAATATTCAATGGCAGCGACCTGATGAAACAGCATATGAAGTGGGCAAAAAAAATTAATGTTCATTTCACAATTGAATCAAATGTCGAAAAATTTGGTTCATCACTGAATCATCCATTCAAATATTTATATTCACTCTCAAATATTTTTGCAGCTTTTTTCTATTTAAAAAAGGCTATCTTTGTCAGTGAAATACTGCAAAAGTTTGAAAATTTGATTCAATTTTCATATTCAGGCATGAGGAGCATTGTTTGTTTTGTTCGAATGTCATTTTGACGCAAAAATTTGTGAACTTGAATATTCAATCAAATCTTCAAATCTTGTTTGTGCACATCCCTAAAACAGTGTTTCCCAAAGTGTGGTACGCGTACCCCCTGGGGTACAGGAAGAGTTTGGTGGGGGTACGCATTGCACCGGAGTTTGGTGGGGATCACATGGGAATATCCACTGCACCGTGCTTAGCTGTGCCTACAGAACAAGGAAAGAAATAGGCATGTATCACAGTTTACACGGGAACTGGGGCCATTGTACATCATATCGCAACTCATTATGGTGGGAACTTCTGCACATCCTTTGCGCAGCTCAGGTTCGGCCATTTTTAAATTGCGGGAACATTAACAGTTGACGTTGAGCCGCGGAGCTGTTTAAATGCCGGTCTTGTGAGGCGTGACATGGCGTGAATATACTGCACTTCGTTACAGAGACAACTTATTCTTTAATAGTTAGTTCCGGGCACCTGTTATCGTGCTTTAGTAAGTTCCAATGATTTTTATTATTTTTATAAAATACAATTTTTATCCCTAATGTTTTTTTACGAGGGATACTCAGCGTTACAAAAGTTATAGAAGGGGTACACACATGTCAAAAGTTTGGGAAACACTGCCCTAAAATATTTGTAAGTGATGACTAGAAAAAAAAGTTCCCCGACATTGAATTATACTGACTTTTACAGCACAATTTCATAGTTTCAATAAATAATGACAGTATAATATGTACAGTAATATGTAACTGAGTTCTGGAGAAGACTTCTCAGCTATACCATGGATAACTAAAAAGACCAATAAATGAATACTAAACCAAATAAACCTAAATAATCATTAGAAGCACAAATGACAAGGCTTAAATTGCTCTTTTTGGGCATAAAATGGGAAGACCGAATTCCCTGGAAAACATGGTGATGCTAGGGAAAGAAAAGATAGAAGCAAGTAGTAGAAGAGGCCATCAGGCTAGTAGTTGGATAGATTCCATTATGACAAAAATGAAAACCTCTCTAGCAAACCTTAAGAAATGCTTTAGAAGACCAGTCAGCCTGGAAAATTCAAGCCATATGGTCACCAAGAGTCAGCTATGATTAGATGGCATCAAGCTAGCAAGCAATATGTTCCAGCAGCTGGGTAGACCAACTCTTCACCGGTTCCTGAAGTTCTAATGATTTCACAATGTTAGTCAAGATCTACTTCAGTTAATTCCTAATAATGAAACACTTTAGTATCTTCTGACCAACAGGCAACATTTTCTGACCACAAACATTGAGACATGTTAGGTGACCCAAAGAGCAACATACACAGACAAGGCAGAAAGATCAGTTGGCCTGGATAAAACCTAGTTACAGAGTTACAAGAGATCTCTTAAACTTTCCAATAAGAACTAGATGACAATAACAATCACAAAATGAGCAAAGATGAGCAGAAGCTCATGGAGGGATAAGCAAAAGCTTATAGAGAAGGAAGTGACAGAATCACGCTGAGAGGGTGCACTCAAGCTGTAAAAAATACTTAGGAAAAAACCACAACAACCTCAGCTGTGGATTTGAAATTCTCATACTCTGGCTTTAGGGCATCACATTTTCCCCAAAGCTGCCTTCTAAAAATTGGGAGTGCAGCCTATAATCAGAACCTTCTACTGGGTGTATGCTTTTTTTTTTTTAAGGAGTTATAACTTAAGGATGCGACTTGTATTCAGATATATTTGGACCAATACAGTATAATCAAGGCAGGATTCACATGCCTGTGAAGTCACACTACAAAGAGCTCAGAGTCCTATAGCTGCTAATGAAATTTTCTTGTTGAGAATATGCATTACTTTTTTGTTATCAGTAACAGAATAGTTTCTACATGACAGCACTGAACAACATAAGATAGAAATAACTGTATGTATGCATAAGCTAAAGGCACCTCTGGGGTGGCTTAGAAATGGTTCACAGATGGGATCCTGAAAATTCTAGTCTAGAAAAGGTGGATTAGAGATGGGATGAGAGCACACTACAGTCTCTAAAGCATTTTAGAGACACTTTCTTTGCTGCGTGTGGAGGCATTCAAAAACTATATGTTCCCTATCCTAAAATTCATTTGCATGTGTCTAGCAGTACTGAAATATAGCTTTGTATTGCATATAATTAAGTATAAAATTATTACTAGTACCATTCTTCTATATGATCTGTCCAAATAAGCTGGGAAATACAATTTGACTAGAATTTTTTTCATCAAAAATTGAAGGAAATCTACTATATTCCAAATGATCAAACTCTTCAGATAATGCTAAGGAAGGATATAAGTAGTTTTGTAACCACTACTGAATGAGTTAGTGAAGGCCTGTGGGGATGGGGAAGAGGTGTAGGTTACCTAGTTTTATCTGTTTAGGATTCAGAAAAGAAGAGAAAATTGGAAGAAGAATTAAAGTGGGAGTTATTGTCTTCCCCCCACAAAAAATGTAGAGCTCCCCTGAGGGTGTCCCATTTCCTAGTTTGGATCAGTCCCTTGAAGTTGGTCCTTCCAGAAGGGCACACTTTAGTTAAGAATGACAAGGGAATCCTTTCTGACCTTCTCACTCTTTCAGATGGGATGGTGTGAACTGTACCTCTAGAGAGAGGAGTGCTGACAGCAGTCATGATGCATAGGGGAGGGGGAGAGAAGAAAGAGGATACACTTAACAGCAGTAGGAGTTATGGCAATGGGGGATAGAGCCTCCAGGACCCACACATCTACTCCAAAGGCAAGATCTGTTTTGTTTTGGGGGTTTTTATGAGGGTTTACTCTCCAGCTCCATGTGGCATTCCCTGTGTTTGAGGACATGATAGGGCTGCCAGCAGTGAACAAAGAAACTCCACTCAAGTGGCAGCAGAGTGGAAGCAGGACAACAGCCAACTACAAGACCAGTAGGAATTACTTTCAGAACTCTTCTACCACCCAGGATAGGGCCTTTTCAGTGGTGGCTCCCAGACTATGGAAAAGTATCCCTCCTGAGGTGCATCAGGTACCTTCACTCTATGTGTTTAGACGAACTGTGAAGACACACCTCTTTCCCTTGGCCTTTGGCTAAGTAAAGGAACAGCCTTTTCCTCCCCACATTCAGGCACTGCCATGGTTTTAATATGCTTAACATGTTATTGGCTTTTATGTGTTCATTTTATATGTTGTAACCCGCCCTGAGACCCTTGGGTATAGAACAAGATAAAAATGCAAATAAATAAACAAATAAAATTCAAGTTCTCTAATGAGCTCTTACAATGGTACAGAGGTGAGCCTGTGCAAATACCACCACCATCGAGAGTACCAGGTGTGCCAAGAACGAGCAGGGTCCCTGTTCTCTCTGGTGCCTTGTGAACATTGCCACTGAGAGATTATTAACATTGCATTCTGCACATATTCTTGGTCTCCAAGAATACACAATTTAAAAATGTATAGCTGGCTGATAAGCTTGTGGTTATTTATGACTGCATTGTGTGAATCTTCACAGCCTCAGTCTGCCTTCAAGGAAAATAAAATATACTCCAAATATGTCAGTTTGGTATTTATTATTGCACTATGCATTTATTTTATTTCACATAATATGGGAATAGAGCAGCTGTATCTAATTTGGTTGTTCTTGTTTTTACCGTTGAATATGAACTTGGCTGTTTAAAATTATCTTTCAATATGCTTTGAGGATATGATGGCATGTTTCTAATTGGGATCTATTTTCCCTGGTCTTCTGATATTCCAGAAGAGGTAGTGACAGCAACCAGCCTGGACATCTTTAAAACAATATTAGATAAATTCATGGAGGTCAGGTATATCAATGGATACTAGAATGGATTCCTAGGTACTTCCTCCAGGTTGGAGCAACAGACAAGACAACACTAAAGGCCATTTTCAGGGAGTCAAGAGCAGATGAAGGTTCTGCCTTCATCTTCTGCTTGAAGATGCCCAGGAGCAATTGGTGGGCCACTGTGCAAAAAAAGATGTTAGACTTAATGGACTATGGCCTGATCCAGCAGGGTTCCTTTTATGTTCTTAAGTTTTCCTGGTCACAGTCAATTGGCTCACTGGGGCAAAATGAGAAACCCAAGACCCAGGACACTTTTATGCTTGATAGTAATGCCACCGTTGGAGTGGTTTGACAACAAGTGGCCATGAGCAAGAAATGCACAGACACACAACTATTCTGAGGTCTGTCACCGGATAACCCAGGTGTGGGAGCTTCTTAAAGAGCTTTCATGCTACATTGACCATGAGCATTCTGCCTGCCCCTACGCAGCTGAAATTAGACCCATAAGTGGGCAGTGCAAACACTGCCACTTACCTTCCTCAACCACAGTGCACCACCGAGTCCACCGAGTGGCAGGCTAAGAATGGTGGAATGCCATTAAGATGTTGATACAGCCTTTATCACTTCTTAGAATGACATGTCCAGAAAAGAAGGCAAGTTTAAACTCTTGTGGAAATCTGACTATATCCTTGCTAAGGATAAAAAGCTTAGATGTCACGGATATTGCCCCAGAATAATCTAATGGGCACTGTATTTACAGTAGCGTTTTCATTAAATGAAGTAGGATGCAAAGGGTGCATTTTAGTCTTTCAGCTCCCTATCTTCATTCCTAATATCTCCTAGAAAATGCTTGACAAAATTAGTTCTTTGAACTAACTGCCTCCTCTACCAATTTCCTTGAGCTTTTGCTGAAGTAAGGATTAAGAATTTAGTATGCAGAAATTGCTACCTTTTATCATGAAGCAGAGCAGAAGCAGCATACCATTTATTCTATGGATTTCTCTTGATCAAATTGTGCCTTTCATTAAGCAGACTCCCTCCAAAGAAGCTGCTGCCGCCACACGTGTTGTGATTTCTCTCTGTGTGCCTCGCTTCAGAAATAATGCCATTGTGACACTTCTGCAAAAAGGAAGAAGCTGCAGTGAAAATGACCCAGAGAGTGAAATTTATCATTATATTGAAATCAAAGTATCATGCTTTTGACAAGTTTGACAAGCTGACGAACTGGTTACTATGATTTTTTCCCTCCCAGAATTTTGCAGCATCTTAAAGCAACTTAACTAGTAACCTGCAAAGAAAGGTTAGCGGTGGCTTCAGAGGTATATGCCAAAATAGCAATAAACCTGTGGCGATGGTGCAGTTTGCAAGGCAGAATGCAATTAGTTTCTCTTTTCAGTTCAAGGGAACTTTTGCAAACCCTGGCTAGTCGAGTATGCGGGTCTAACAAAATAAGCAGTACAGCACTGATTTAAGAAAGCAAGAATGTTGACTGGGGGATTGGGGAACTGAATATATACATACCAGAAGACCATTTTAATTTACACTCTGGAACCAATTAGAAATACGCATACCCCAACTTCCATTTAATTAGGCTGCGGCAAACAAAAGTATGAAAAGCAGCAAAGTTGCTTCAAAGGATGTGGTTAAATACACAAAGAGACAGACAAACACACACATATATGATTGGTTTGGCTGTTTTTCTTCCATTCCAGTAAGTCAATTTTTCAACTGCTCTTTTCAGGTAAAGGCTAGCAATGCCTGAACTGGCTTCATTTCCAACATTTTCCTTTCTGTAGGGGGTAGGGATGACCTTGAAACTTGTTTCTAATGATTTATTGTTTTTTGACCTAAGAGTAGGGCTAAAAAGGCTTTCTAACAATACATATTTTTAAGGTACACTCACTTGGAAATTACGTTGTTGGACATCCACTTTCCTCAGTTTTTTTGGCAGCGTTTGGTTATCATCTGGGCCTTTGCAACAGGAAGACCGATGCAAAAAGCTGCCAGACAGAGGAAAGCAATCACTATTATGGGAAACCCAGAATCGCTGAAGGATTTCCTATAGCAATGTTTCAGGATATCACCTTGGTGTCCCAGGATTATATTGGGAATGTGACAGATATATGTGGCATTCACAATACAGTCCCAGGAGAATCATGGGTTTTGACTCCCAACTGGAGACATATTTTCTCTCTCTCTGTTTCTCTGGATGTTGGCATATGCTAACTTGGCCTTCTACTTTTATCCTAGACTACCTGATACTTTGCTCACCTGATCCCCAGGGGCTTTCCTACCTTGTTGCACACTGTCTTTCCCTGTAAAAGTATCATTTTATTTCCACTTCAAGGTCCCCTTCTCTTTCATATGCTGTCAACTAGAACTGCTGATGGGATCAAGCAGAAAAAAAGAGATAAATGAACCCTTCAGTTGCTGCAATCTGATGGAAATGATAGAAGGCTTCATGAGAGAAAAATGAGCAAGCACTGGTGAGGAGTACTGTAGCACATGTTGGACCAAAGGGACCACTCTTTCTCAGAATGGTCATCCATGACACATACAGCCAGAAGACTATTTGCTTCAGTGATTTTAATTTTTCTTCTGCAGCTTGAACACTGCCCATCAGAAGCAGTGAAGATCTCCAGGGCATGAAACTGTCTACCTCTTGTAGTTACAGCTAGTACTTCTCAAGGATTTCTCAAGCATGTCCAACCCACATATTCAGGACAGAAGGAGGAGGAGCAGGAGGAGGAGAGTTCGCTTTTCTACCCTGCTTTTCTCACTCATATAAGGAGACCCAAAACAGCTGACAAAGCCTTCTGTTCTCCCCACAGCAGACACCCTGTGAGGTAGCGGGGCTGTGAGAGCTCAGAACTGTGACTAGCTCAGGGTCACCCAGCTGGCTTTGTGGAGGAGTGCAGAATCAAACCTGATGATCCCCAGATTAGAGCCCAGCACCCTAACTGTAAGACCACACTGGATCATCATTACTCTTAAACTACTCTACAGTGACTAGATGATGGCTAGTAAACACACAATAGCAGACTGGTGCTAACATTCCTACTGTATTCTTAGAGTGCCAATTTGGTCTAGTGGTTAGGGAGCCAGACTCTTATCTGGGAATACCGGGTTTTATCACACACTCCTGCACAAAGTTAGCTGGGTGATCTTGGGCTAGTCACAACTCTCTTCTGAGCTCTCATGGCCCCATCCACCTCACAGGGTGTCTGTTGTGGGGAGAAGAATAGAAAGCTTTGTCAGTCGCTTTGAATCCCCTTAAATGGGTGAGAACGGCGGGGTAGAAAAGCCAAGTCTTTTTCATTCCTGTCTAGCTTTTTGACATCGTGGCTTGTCCTTGGGAAAAAAAATAAATACAATACATACCTGCAAAAAGGAGGAGGAGGAGGAATGTCAGTAAGTTAACCCTCACCTTTTGCTTTCTCCTGGCAAGGAAAAAAATCAAAGGAGGATATCTACTGCTTTCTGAAAAGGTGGAAACGATGAATAGAAAAGTGGTTCATAAAACATCAATAAGACAGATAAAACTATCAGTTCCATTAAAATGTTATTTAAAAGGATGGAAAGGAAAGAAAAAACTATATCCTTGGACACCACCTATTCTAGCTACTGTACTTCTTTATTTAGGCAGTGAATGGAGTGATTAGAAGCTTGCAGGATCCCCCAAAAAAACCTCAAGGATGATGTTGCATGTTTGGGAGACATATTCATGAGTCCTGCCTGAGATCAGCAGTAGGGAATTTGATTCTTCAGCTGCTGAATTACAAGACTGCCACTGGTTCCAAGAGTTTCAAGTTGCAGCAGGTAGGGCTGGAGTGGGATAGTTCATCCACGTGCAGATGGCCCAATCCTGCTCCAAACACGATCTATCTCAGGTTGGAATGGGTTGTTTGTTCTGATGCAAGTCCAGAAAGGACCTAAATTTTAAATGTACCAAGGAGCAAAATCTATTCATGTGTAAATCCCAAAGAAATATTCTTTTCAAAGCCATTGACTTCTAACAAATAATTTTGACTATTTTCAACTCTTATCCACATAAGAATGGTAGATTCCTACCCTGAGCCATCTGGAAAACTGATTATTCTGCAGTCTATAATGCTACAGTCCAGTAGATTTAGGACACTGTGTTATTATTATTATTATTATTATTATTATTATTATTATTATTATTATTATTATTATTATTATTATTATTATTATTATTATTATTATTATTATTATTATTATTATTATGTAAAAGCAGCAGTTACACACAGCAAACAAGATCACTATGCTGGATTTTGTATTATATCACTAGTCGGGCACTTCACAAGCACCTAGGACTGCGTGATGTATCGGCAAATTATGCGAGCAGACCCCAGTAAAGTGGCTTTTTGTAGTTGGCAGATGGATATTTTGTCAGTGCCAATGGTTTTTAGGTGCCTGCTGAGATATTTTGGCACCGCGCCCAGTGTGCCGAGGATGACTGGGACCACGCTGACTGACTATTATTATTATTATTATTATTATTATTATTATTATTATTATTATTATTATTATTATTATTATTATTATTATTATTATTATTATTATTTAAAAGCAGCAGTTACACACAGTAAACGAGATGATCTGGATTCATCTGAAGCTCAGATAATTCATTTGCTTGGTTGATGCCTTAAAAATGATCAACTTTGCAGCAGGGGCTAATTTTCTTTTATTTTTAAGAGTTATTGGCTGTACAGGGCAACATAGTTGCCTCTTGGAAACCTCCTACAATTAAACAATTTCCCAGCAAGTTAACTCTTTCTTTTAAGTTGTCTGCACAGGCTCTAAACTAAAGATTTCAGATTAACAAAAGATTCATGGATTCTACCTGGGCTAGTTACTAGGGGAGTGCACAAAGTTTTTTTTGGCATTTGAATTCGAGTAGAATCCAATATCCGAAAATTCAATTCGATATGAATGTCAAAAATCCAAATTTCTGAAAATCTGATTTATATTTTAAAATACAAATGTTGACAGCATTTGTATCGGTTATACAAATCTGTGCACATCCAATTTTATTCCATATGCATCCCATTCTATCCCGTATTAAAAGCGCAAATATGCATAATTTTCATGCAAATTCAATTGAGATAGATACGAATCTATACATTCGAATTATTCAAATATCCATCTTGGATTTTCAAAAATCCAAAAATCAGTTTGAATAAATTTGAATATTGTTAAATCTGATTCAGATTTGAATGTTGATATTCATTGGATCTGAATTGGATTTTTGAATTTTTGAATATTTGTGCACATCCCTACGAGTTACAAGCTATTTTCTTGGCATGAATGGGAAATACGCCCCTATCCCTAAGACTTTCTGTTAATTTTAATGCGTTCTTATAATGGGGTAGAACTCTACCCCACAACACAAGAGTTCAGTTTTCTTTTTATACTCCCCAGAGGGCATGTAAAAATAGCTGTTATGACCACGTCAATGGCAATTTGGTGGATGCTTTGTTTTGGAGGTTTAAAACATACCAATAATATTCTTCCTATATTACAACAGGCTATCAAGTGTTAATTTTTTTAAAAAATGATACTTTTTCTGTTTCAAGCAATGCTTTTGGTTTCTTTAAGTATTCCTATGCCAGGATAAAGCCTTAAAATTAATATTTTAAAGCTACTTAATCTATCCATCCATTCAGAAACAGAAATGCAGACTTTCAAATATTTATGCTTCAGTGACAAAACATGGCACATTGAATTAGTGCATTGTGCTTCATCCTCTGCCACTGATTTATGGTTCACTCCACATCAGGTAAAGCTACAAAATTAGGAAGAGGGCTGTAAAAGGAAATGGTAAAAAGAGGTAGGTACGTTATGTATATTGCCTTTCTCAGAGCAAAATCTTTGACGGTGTTCTTACTGTATTTGCTTGTAACACAAGTATTTTAGCTCTGGGAGGAAAACCCAGATTTCTTATAGGCTTGAACGTTAAATATTACTGCTTAATAGAAATATATTGCTGGCATCCTTCTTATCTTGAAAGATAATAGAAAGAGCTTGGGCATGGATATATGGAAATTTTGAGTGCAAACACACAAGAAGAAAGAAGAGTTGGCTTTTCTACCGTGCTTTTCTCACCATTTAAGGGGATGACTCAAAGCGGCTGACAAAGATTTCTGTTCTTCTCCCCACAAGAGAACACCCTGTGAGGTATGTGGGGCTGTGAGAGCTCAGAAAAGAGCTGTGACTAGCCCAAGGTCACCCAGCTGGCTTTGTGGAGGACAGCAGAATCAAACCCGGTATTCCCAGATAAGAGACTGGCTCCCTAACCACTAGGCTGAACTGGCTGCAGAATCTTCCAAAAAGAAAGTAAGGAGTTCTACTCTGTGCTTTTTGTCAGGACTAATTCTTTTTAGCCTTTACTTTCCCAAGGAACCCACAAGTCAGTGATGCTATTTTACCCATTGCTGAGAAGATCCGCTAAACTTCCATAACAGAGTTTGGATTCCAAGAAAGGGACTCCTGGTTTCTAGCCCAGGGCTGTAAACTACCCTGCCACTATACATATGGCCCTCTAAAGCTATGGTGAAAATGAATTCCCTCTGAATTCAATGAAAGCAGTCAAAAATATATTTACATTCCAAAACGTACTTACTTTTAACAAACCAAATGTAAATATGTATTTTTAAAAAATGTGTTTATATCCCTGGCTTCTTTTTAATTCCTCATAATAATTTGCAAGTTTTTTATAATTTATTTTATTTGATACTGCTGCTTTAAATGTCGGTATTTTTCAAAAAGCAAGCATTCTCCCCACCAGAGACACACTCATTTCAAAAATTATGCACATCAAAGGTGTGACTTAAGGCAAAAATATCACTATTTGTGACAAAAATAATTAACTTCTAAAGTAAATTGTGGGACAAATGTAAGAATTTTTCAGTTTAAGCAAGAACTGACAAAATATACATGAAAATATGCAAGACATCATGGATCTGAAGCACGAATCCCCAACAAACTTCTGAGATTCCTTGAAGCATGCATTTTATCAGCAAGCTGCTGCTTCTAGCTTTTTCCAAATATACGGTACATACTACCCAACTCAATAATTTAACAGCAATTGCTTGGGAATGTCAGAGCACATAATGCTTGAGTATTTGTCCCCCCTTTTTTCTTTGTATGTATTCCTGACATACTCCAAACACTCAGAAAAACTGGGCTGAACAGTATTAGAAAATGCAGGCCAACTAGTGACTCCTGGACCCAAGATCCTAACAATATCAGTGAATATGGAAGAATCAGAAACAATGAGCTTTGGGATGTCAAGCTAAAATATTGCTTGTCTCTTGGGGGGGGGGGGAGCTTATCATTGAACCTATGATACTTGAAATGTATACTACTTATCATGCTACCATTAAAGTAGGGATATTCTGTAATAATCATTTTCTCATCACAGTGGCATGTTTACTGAGCAATTGGCAGCCCTTTATTCTAGTATCATTTCAATGTTACCAGATAGCTGGTATCTTTATTCTGGTATCATTTCTGTATCACTTTAGTACAAAAGGTCATTTCCACATAGCATGGGCTATCCAGCATTATTCTGGCCCAATCCAAGCAGCCCAGCTTACAATGGGCCAGGTTGCTGCTGGACTGCTCTAAGGGTTATCAGCATCATTGATAGTCCATCTCAGCCCAACTTCAGAGGCCAGAAGCACTTTGTTGACCAATTGCAAGTCAACACAGTGCCATTTTCGTGCCACAATCTGTTTTAATGTCTCATCCTGTGTGGATGAATCAGGCTACTGCAATGTAGTTGGCACATTCCAGATGGTCCCCTGGGCCAGCATGGACGTGGCCAAAATTTGGAACTATTCTAGATAGCAGTGAAAAGAGTCTGAGGGGAGCAGAGAACTATTATTGTTGGCTTATCCCCTAAATATAAAACTTAAAATATACAATTTGAATTTTTGTTTTATTTCTGCTGCCCCAGTGAAGTTTCTATCCAGGGAAAGGGTCCTGCTTTGCACACACTCACATCCAGCCCTGATTCCACACCAGAGACAGATTGATCCATGCTTATTTAAAAGTTGACTGGAAGAGATCAATGCCAGGGCAGAATTCCTAGATCCTGCTCATTCCATATATGTCAAAGAAGGAAGGCTCATTTCCATATAACTCAAGAAACATTCCCAAGCATGAACTCAAGTAACATAAAGAAAATTATGTTCCATGTAGCTACCAAACTTACTTGAAGAAATGGGTAGTTACTTGAGTTTCAAGGTGGACATGAGGTTTTCCCCTGAGGGCATGGAATGCATTTTGGAGGTAAAGCTGTGGACCAGTTCATCATTTCTCAATCCCAGCTGAAACCCAATTTCTTCCCTGTGCCATCTGAGTTGGATTGGGATTTAGTCAGTAAGTTGAGCCCAAAGCCATGTACAGAATATAAGGACAAATAAGCACCAATTTAGGCAGGCAGGCGAGCAGCCTAGCATCTGATCAACTAGTTTTCAGTGCTTTCTGGGGAAGACTTCACCCTCAGAAGGTCAACATTAGACCCTCATTTGGAATCCTAGGAAGTTACTCCAGGAGAAGTGGCTGCAAAAGGCATCCTAGAATAAGTGCTCCCCTCTAATAATTGGATCCCAATTTCCAATAAATATGTCACAAACAAAGCTTGGCCCAAGGAGAATGCAAAGGGCACTTTTTACCAGAAGGCTAACAGACTAAATCCACAACATTGACACCACTGTGCAACATCAGCTGTAGCAATCTCAGTCACATTCTCCTCTCCATTTACCATTGTGAGAGCTTTAATACGTCCAGCAACAAGTGTAGACTAATAGTACCATTTGGAAGATAGAGAAGATACAAAGTTTAGGTGTCTTTGAGTGGGAGTGGGCCTCTTACTACAAAATTGCACAGTAGGGGAAGCTATACAAAAGTGGCTGTCAGACTGACAAGGAGAAAAACAGGAATCAGAATAATTTATACCTAACCTGCTTGGATTAAAAATAACAAGAACACGGGTTCAGAACTCAGGCTAGCTGCATCTCATAAGTGTTTAGCTTAAATCCTGAAACCATCTGTTCAGCTGAAATTTTCCTACTGTACCAGCATGCCAAATCACAATTATGCTAGGAAGGATAGCAGCTTCCTCGTGTACAAAATTACTTGCTACTCTGTTTGAATGAAATGAGGCACCAAGGGCAGCCAACTCCAAGAACAACAACTTGGCAGGCTTATTGCTAATACTGAGACAGAATAAATAGGGGACATGATATCAGAGAAGCCTAAGTCACTGGCATTTTGACAGCCAGTGCATCATGCTGTTAAATGCTACAGAAAGCCACACAAAAACTAAACAGAGGCTTGTACTTCTTGGTTGAAAAGACAGCTCATGCTGCATGCTGAACACATGCATAAAAGTAAGAGAAGGTGTGCAAGGAACTTTTATTGTCTCTTCCAAAGCAGACTAGAAGTATGTAAGTTTGCCGATCCCAAGTTTCCTTCTTCATGATCACATGTAATACTACTCATCTCCTAAGGATTCCTTCCTGCCACAAGAACAAAGAGGTTTGCTTCCCCTCTAAACTGTGTCACCTTCCTTAATCATGTCCGTATGTAGAGTGTTCTGCCCCAGTTAAACTTATGCTTCTGAGTTCAGTCTGTACTATGACTTTGGGCAGAGGTCTTGAACAAGAGAAACTCCTCACACTCTGAAGAATCCACAAGTTGTTCTTGATATAAATGAACTATATTATTTATTGGAACAGTAAAACAAATATAACAACTTTCCTAGTAAATAAGAGCTTATAGTTTCCTTGCGGCTTCTTAGATCTTTAGGTCTCAGTCTTTGTGGCTTCTCCAGTTACTTTC
>MTQE01000401.1:352694-364763 GCA_014337955.1 Aspidoscelis marmoratus
GGGTGTGAGCCAGATGATCCCATTTCCACCATGGCACCCATTTGGGACCCCATTGTTTCCACTGCCGTGGGGGAAATCCGGATCTAATGGCTACATTTTGGCCTTTAATCCGGATTTTCTGTAGACCCTATTAATGGGGTCTACAATGGGGTCTTCTGCCGGAAAATCTGTATTAAAGAGAGCCTGTTTCCACTGGAAACAGGCAATGGGGTCCAAAGGAGGCTAGGGGGAGGGGATGCACCCATTGGGCCCCCCTAAACCTAGGCTCCGAAGTCACTTTGAAGCCACTTTCAAGCCACTTTGAAGTCATTTCAAAGCCACTTCAAAATGATTTCGAAAACATTTCAAAGTCATTTCTAAGTCTGTGCAAAATAGCTATGGAGTGCCTTTGAAGTCTGTGCTGATCTTCGGAGTGAACTTCGGAGTGACTTCAGAGTGACTCCGAAGTGACTCCGAAGTCATTTTGAAGTTCACTCCAAATATCAGCACAGACTTCAAAGGCACTCCGGAGCTATTTTGCACAGACTTCAAAGTGACTTCAAAATGACTTTCAAGTCAATTTGAAGTGGCTTCGAAGACTGCATCCCCCTGCCCCCCGAAACACCTGGGGTAACGGACCGACCCCTTGGGGGTGGATCCGGATTCCTCGCATGGGTGCAAAGCTGTTTCCATAGCAGGGGTGTTAACATTGGGTGCTTCCCTTAATCCAGATCTACTAGATCCGGATTAAGGAATGTACCCATTCCTTAGATCCGGATCTTCTTAGATCCAGATCTAAGGGCTGCAGTGGAAAAACACACCTGGTCTCCTAGAACCCATAGGAACCCAGGGAAGGAATGTGACAGGCCTGCCTGCCCCTGGGTCAAATTTGACCCAATGAGGGGCAGGCCTGGGAGTTGTGTCCCACCCCCCACGCTAGCCTTTTTGGGCTAAGCCACGTGGGGACAGATCCCCCTTTTGCATGTAGGCAGGTAGGAATGCATTCCCACGCATTCCTTACCTGCCTAGGTGTGAATGGAGAAAGCATCCCCACGTGGCCTAGCCTTACTGCACTACAGCCATTCGGCTGTAGTGCGAAAAGGCCTCTGGACTCCAAGGCTCTGAAGTTGCCTGGCCTCAGAGCCACTGATGAACCCACTTCAGTGGCTCCCTTTGGTGCACTGCCAAAATGGTTCCCCTGGTCGACTGGAAAACTGAAGTGGCCTTCTGCATGCCTCCAAGTGCCAAATTAGGCTGCATTGGTTCTCCAGTTGTCCTTGATGTCAAGAACTACAGGTGATCCAGTTCAAGAGCCCCTTGATTTGGATTACACTCTGTCATATGCAGTAGGAGCAAGCCAGTCTTCGCACAAATGTTTGGGAGGCCCACAATTCCCCTCTTAACCCCTCTAAGGGTGTGCCCAGTCTTACTGATACTGCACATTTTGATGCGCTGTCTGGGCGTGGGTGTCACACCTGATGCCCAATACTGCATAGCAGTGGCATATTATTTCAGATTTACCTACTGCAGAACCATGAGCACTTGCTCCACAGTTTCAGGTAAATTTGAATGCTCCTGCCATTCTGGACAATAAAGAAAGAATGGCAGGTTCAGCAAATGGGAGCTGAACCTGCAACACAGCAAACATGAGCTGAGCCTGCAACTCAGCTCCCATTGGCTGCCTCATCCCACATGACATAGACTTCACCATGCGCGCCATGGAAGTATCGCAGCTTTCTCCGAGCAGTCTCTAAGCCATCTCAAAATTTATGATTTGCTTTTTGCGCCGGGGGGAGGGGGATCTAGAAGCCACTAAGCTCAAATCCCCACTCATTCATCTAAACATGCTGGTTAGCCTTGGTCTCTTAGCCTTAACTTATCCCACAGTGTTGCTTTGAGGTTAAAATGAACGAGAAGAGAATAATATGTCTGATCTTGAAATCTTCAAAAGGAAGGTGGGCTATAAATAATGATGAATGAATGAATATTCCAGATTGCACTAACACCCAACAATTATCAGCATAGCAGGTCCAAGTCAGTCTCAACTGGAAGCCATTAAATATTTAATTTACAGGCGTTGCTTCACTTTGCCTGGATGGCAGACTGAAAGGGAAAACAAGAATGAAATGCATGTGTGTATAGCAGTGATGGACACTAATGGGGACCCTACAAGATTTTTTTTATACTTTCCGGTCCCATCAGCTGTCACATCCCAAGGCAAAATAAGCTGCTAAGGGAATCTAATTGGTTATGAAGTACTGAACTCCCGAAGAGCTGCAGGAGACACCTCATTCAATTACTTCTAATTCTTATCACTTATGAACTGGAGGGAAATCTTGATCATTTATCATCACAGGAGCAACTATCCAGATAATATTTTAAGACTGAGATTTCCCTGCTTAACTTTGTCTTGCAGATGGGATGTCAGCCCATCTTTTTATAGTGACTTCCCTGTTTCATAACATCACAGCCCTAATAATTCATTCACTACAGAACAGCTGCAAATCGCTGCGCAAAATAAAACTCTGGACTTGACACCCAGTTCTGATTTTCCATTACTGATTACAAGCAATAGTCTTCCATAAAATAATCTTCTCAGTTCTATAGCCAAGCTTGAAATGAGGAAAGTATTAGGATGGACTGAATGGTTTTGGTTGATTGTTGTCTCTTTGCAGCCTTCAAAGATTGACAAAGACTGTGGTTTTAGTTCAAACTAATTCCAGTACAGTTACACTATATATTTAGCAGAGGTATCTGGAGTTTTGAGTTTTACTCCTTGAACCTTTTATTAGCTACAGTAGTTGCCCAGCAGTAGCTGAGGTGATGATTTAAGGATATTAGAAGGGCTGGGACAGTCAGTGAAATTTTGTTCTGACCTGACTTTTTATATTTATTGGCTGGATAAGTATGCATTAAACCCAATATCGGAACTGGATGCTCAAGACTGAAGAGGAATTAAATGTTCAAGAACAGCCATAAATATTAGAAAGAAGAATCTGAACAATAGGATTGTAAACCTAGAAGCAAAAAGTCACAATGACTGGCCTTAAATTCCTGTAGGAATGCAAGATACAAATGAAAGACTTGAATAACAGCATGAAAGATTCTGCTTGTGAAATCAATTACCCAAAGAAAAGTCAGTGGCCTTTCCAATATGTAGTTAGGTAGATATCTCTTAGAGAGGCTTTGAAATGGATCCTTGCATGGAGCAGCAAGTCAGACTCAATGCCCTAAATATTTCTTTTTAATTTGGTGGCTTAGTCAATTCTTTACATGTCATATCAATTATAAATCATATTTGAAGGAGGTAAGTCATGAGACCAAATCTCATTAAAACATTGAAGACTGTACATTTATAGTTCTAAGCAGATGAGAAAAGAAGTGGGGAATAGTTTTCCAAACCACAGATAAACACTAACATGGTTGTTAATTCAGCGTCTGTTTAAAATTTTAATAAAGTTAAATTATAAGTTATAAAAGTTACTGTATTTTCAAGGAGAAAACATGACTCACAGTGTTTGAACTTAAAATTCTTTCTTATCCAGAGAAGAATTAGTCAGCTAGTTAGTTAAAGTTAACCAGGAAACCTATTAGATTTATTTTCTAGGCATGGCATTTTAGAGATTAAAAAATTTAGAGATTGTCTCTATTAGATGGGCTAATTGACATTGCTCATGGATTGATCGGTGCAGTTCTCCAACTGGTCATTTTGCTTTACATTACAAAGAATCACAAAGCTCAATTGTTTAACATGCAGTATTTACAGCTACAAATGTGTAAAACAGCAAAAAAGAAAACCTCTGTCAGAATCATCCACCAACCAGCCACTCTCAAGCCCCAGTCTAGGCAAGGAATTCACACACACACACTTCTGCCATAAAGTAGGCTCTTCCATTTACTGAGCTAATAGCAAAAGACAAGGAATGAAGAAGAGTTGGCTTTTCTACCCCACTTTCTCACCTGTTTAAGGGGACTCAAGGTGGCTGACAAACCTCTCTATTCTTCTCCTCACAATACTGTAGAACACCCTGGGAGGTAGGTAGAACTGTGAGAGCTGAGAAGAGAGTTGTGACTAGCCCAAGGTCATCCAGCTGACTTCATGGAGGAGAGCAGAATCAAACCCAGTGATTCCTAGACAAGAGATCAGCTCTCTAACCAATAGACCAAACTGGCAAAGCAAGGTTACATCCAGCAGCTACAGGCATATCTGGTTCCCACAGGTTTCCCTTCTAAGACCAAGGTCACACTGTTGTGAGAATACAGATAGCTAGGGTAGTCTCCAAGGAAATGCAGGATCCAGCAGACAGGCCAGGAGGGAAGGCCTGGTTTTAGTGAAAGCAAAGAATGACTAGGCTGTGGCTCCTAAAACTTCAAGCACCCATTTCTAGCTTTACCTCACATTCTTTTCCCATCCTTCACTTTCTTTCTAGGCCCTTTTCAATATATGTGGACTTCTGGCCCTGGTTCCTCATGTGCCACTGAAAATGGACCCCCAGTGTATTCCAGACCATGGGGTCATGTTGTCTACATGACCTTTGTGGTTCGGAATACAAAGCCTGGTCCAGTGGTGGGCCTCTTTAAAGTGGCCTACAATAGGACTATGAAAGAGCATCATTTTGGCACCCTATCCTGACCCACAGCTTTGTCCAATATGGAAAAGGCAAAATAGGAGAGGGCTAAGGCCTGATCATTCTGCAGTAGCACTCATAAGGGAAAGAGATGGCACAGTGCCAGGATGGAGGAAACCAAATGAAATCCATTCTTATGAGTGCACGTTTGGCATCTCTGTTATCTTTTGTGAATTTTTTTTCCTGCTTTTCCCCTGCTCCTTCGCCTTCTGCTCTGTGCTGTTGGTGACTAGACAAGGAAAGTGGGTGTGAAGGGCAGATTTATGGAACACAAAACAATAAGGCATTCTGAAGTGAGCTTAGATGGGGGAGGTCAATGGGGGAGCATATTGTGTGCGCATTTGTGCTCATGTTTGCATGCACTCTACCTAGCTGAGTGGATCTTTAGGGAGCAAAGCTATTTTTCGAATCCTACAGAATATCTCAAACCTTGGAACCCCCCTCTCCCAAAAAAGAAACAGAAAAAAAAGGAAAGACCTGGTGAAGGGGAGGCAAAGTGTCTTTTGACTCTGGAGTAGGAATTTCCCCCTAGAAAATGTGTCAGGAGAAGTCTCAAAACCAGTAGCAAACACTGAGATGGGTCAGGAACTTCCCACCCATGCATAATTTTAGGCCAGGTTTTATTAATGAAAGCAGTTTTTTAGTGGACATTTCCAGCACGGAATGGAGAAATACTGTTTGGTTAACCTTCTCTTTTTTGTGTGTCATTTAAAAAACACTTTTTTATCTTTGGATGTGAAAAGGAGGGAATTGTGGAGAGAATATAGCAATTCACTTACTTCCCTGGTTAAGGCACTGGGACTCAGACCATGGTCACACCTTCACCTTAAACCTTCTTCAGTCAGTCTTTAGGTCTGACTGCTCACACCTTTTCATTTCTATCCATTTTAATTCTGGACTTTCCACTCTCCCTTTGGACCTTCCTGAATGAAAAGCCCACAAATAAATCAAGATAGAAATGAAATGGTGTGAGCAATCAGACCTGAAGATCAACTGAAGAAGGCTGAAAGTGAAGGTCTGACCATGGCCTCAGATATCTAAGTTCTTTTGGAAAGGTAGGGAATCAGGAGAAAGAGATTCTGAAAGCAAAATTATGAAGTGGCATACTGTACATTCACACAAGCATGGAGGGGAGACAGCACAGCAAGTGTTCAAAAAATCACGCAATGTTATGAGCTAGCCAGACTATTGCATAATTAAGTCATGGGGGAAAAGCAAAGATATGTGCATCACACTGACAACATATGATAGCAAGGAGGAGTAGGAAAGGGGTATATGAAGGATTCTGAGGAGGAATAATGTGGTCATTTATGTGTTATAAGCTATAGAAGTGGAACAAAATACAGAAACGGTGGGAAAGAAAGAAATGAAGCCTCAGTCCTAAAGTGTCTGCAGTCTGGCATGTGATAACCTGGAATTATGATTGTATGTTTGGACAAATAGGTATAATTCCAGCAATGTTTGCTTTTGGTTCATTTTTTTAAAACAGATTTCCCAGTTATAGCAGTATAGGAAAGCAACAGATGGAGACACCTGTAGTCTATGCCCAATGGTGAAACGATAGGCTTAGACTTCAAGCAACAGGCATACACATGGCAAGCCAAGGAAGGGAATTCCACACTCTCATGCCCCGTCTTCATGGCATCGTTATCTCGAATTCAAAACGTTTTGAGTTCTCCCAGTTCAGACGGCAGTTCGGCTTAACACGCTATTTCCATGTTAAACCACGTTAAAACGTTTTGAAATAAATCCTGATTTAAACAGGTCTCACTCCGGATCGTGCACTTGAAACGTGTTTAAGGTTTTACTATGTGGACAGTACCGTTTCAGGGATGAGATTCCGTGTTCAGGCTGTCCCTCCCCCAATCGCACTGTATCCAATGGCTGTCCCTATTCTGGGCACGTCATTGCGCCAGTGGGTGTGTGTGTTTCCCTGCCTGATCTGAAGCAAACTTTTTTCTTTGCCGCTCTGGCTGCTGGTGGAGCCGGCCGAGGCTCGCTGGGGGCAGAGGGCGCAAGGGTGTGCAGGCATGGAGGGAGCACAGGGGCCCGAGCCGAAGGAAAGGAAAGGAAAGGAGGGCTCAGCTTCAAAGGCGCTCTTGCCTACCCGCCCTGTCCTTCCGTGTACTTCTTTCCTTCCCTCTTTTCCTTCCTTCCTTCCTTCCCTCCCTCCTTCCCTCATTCCTTCCTCCCTCCCTCCTTCCCTCCTTCCTTCCCTCCCTTCCTCCTTCCTTCCCTTCTTTTTTCCCTTCTTCCTTCCTAGGGAAATCCACCTCCATGAAAACATCACCCCCCAAATGCTTGGGTGGCTTACAGGCCAGCTGGCCGGTCCCTTCTGTAGCAGTGCTACAGTGTAGCAAGGGAACCAGCTCACTTTCTTAACAATGTTGCAAATGTGCGCAATTTCAAAACTTCAGACCTTTAGAAAGCAAAAGAAAGGGAAGCAGCTGAGATTCTGTATTACTGTTTAAAGGACCGGGAGCAGGCAGGCTTTCATGACAGCTATAAAATCAGACACTTTTGCTACATTCCCCCCCCCCATCTCTTGTTAAATCTCCCTCCTTCCCCGCCCATTTCAACCAGCCTCATCAGCCGGGGAAAGGTCTGGGCACGTCATTGGGGTGTGTGTGTTTCCCTGCCTGATCTGAAGCCAACTTTTTTCCGATCGCTTCTCTTGCAAGCCTGAACTTCTTGGAGCATCCTTCACACAGCAGCGCTACAGTGTAGCAAGGAAGCCCCTTCACTCCCCATTAACAATGTTGCGATTTTGCGCAAGTTCAGACATTTAGAAAGTGAAAGGAAGCAGCCTTTTCTCTTCTTTTTCCTCCCTCCTCAGACTCTTTGCTCTATTTACCTACCCGTCCTCCAAAATTCATCTTTTCCACATAAAAAGAGACATTGGCTGTGGCCACACTTAAGGTTTAATCCAGCTTCGGTCCACTTTCAGAGTGAGAGAATACATCAGCAAAGTGACAAGCTGCTTTCTTTCAGTGTTAGATATCTCAGAAAATTCACCTTTGGGGCAGATAATGTGGAAAGGAAATGATTAGTCACTTTGCTGATGTTTTCCCTCGCCTTTAAAGTGGACTGAAACTGGATTCAGCCTTAGGTGTGACCACAAGAGTTGGCTTTACTCTTGAGTCTTCATGGTTTCTTTTCTCTCCATAAATATTCAAAATGCCTACCAGACTAGACAGCACAGTTCTCTTCTCCTCCGCCACCTTCTTGGGGGCCATTTGTTGAGGATTTCCCAAATATCTCTCCCCCCCCTCCTACCTCAGATCTGGAATTAGGAGCAGGAGTCACACAGAACTTTACTTGCTGCTGCTGCTGACCAATGGGAAAGCCCCTAGGTCCCCTCCAGCCCAGCCTCTCGGCGCGAGGGAAGCACGGGTGGGAAAGGGGGATCCAGACTTCTTCGGTGGGGGTGATGGTGGGGGAGAGGTCTGATCTCTGAGGGAACACCAATCAGAGAGTGGGTGGTCACCATCATGACTGGCAATGGGCAGGGAGGACTTGCCATGGGGCCTCCGAGGATTGAATCCGAGATAAGGTTGCCGGAGGGATGCCGGAGGGATCCCGCAGACACGGATCAAGTTGAAAGCCGTGGAGACAGTTTCGTTCCGGTTCAATTATTTTGGTTTCGTTAAACCGAATTAAGTCATGCCGTGCGGATGCAGCTTCAGAGTACTCGAACAGCATTCTCTCCCTCCTGCACAAGATCAGACCTTTGTCTCACAACCAGTATCAGCACAGCATCAGAGCAATCGGCCATAAATCATGCTGTGCAGCTCCAAAATACCATGCAGTGCTCTCTGAAGGGGTCTGTTGTTGTGGGAGGTCACTGCCCCTTTTACTAGTCCATCTACTCAGGGCCTTAGAACTATCATGTAATCTTCAGGATCAGGAACTTACAGACAAATGAAACAGCCCAATTAGATTTATCAGGTTTGTAACAAATGTAATTCCTACAGAATTTGAAAATGTCACAGAATCCTAGCTGTTTTCATCTCCAATCCAAGCAACCTTTCAAAGGCTATGCATGAGAAGTTCACACAGCAAGACAAAATGCAGACCAACGTTGATAAGAAATGCCATCTGTTTACATTCCAGATGTTAACATTTTCTCCCAAACACCATATTGATTTACTACAGATTGCCTTTGAAAGGATTTTACAGGGTTACCAATGACAAAAGCCACCTATAGTCTCACATGCTTGGTGTAATCTTAGGCACACCTTTCAAAGCACAGCCTAACCTCTCTGATTCAGAGATGTAAGAAAATGAATCAATTCTCCTTGCTGTGGCACTTGGGACATTGGCTTTATTCATAATGCATCAAGGTTCTTACAGTGCCATGGCCTTCCTGGAGTGGAAGAACTCAAATATATTTCATCAAAATTATGCTGATTTTTCTCCGTGTATTTCTCTGTGTTCTTACCTGGATAAACTGAAATTTGCCCTTTTGGGACCACACAGAAAACTGGGTCCTGGAGCCAAAATTCCTAATGCAGTGCTCCATTGTGCTAGTACCAACGTTTGAAAGCTAACAAGGCAAGAACAAGATTTTGGAGGTTCTAAATAATTTGGACCCTAAATATCTAAAGGCAAATCTTTCCCCATGTTTTGAGATCAGCAGGGGAAGCTTTCCTGGTAGTTGAGGGGATGGGGACCTAGCATAGAGCCTTCTCAGTGGTGGCCCCAAGCTGTGGAACAGTCTCCCCCTGAGGTATTCCAGGCACCTTCAGTTAATTGTTTGATTGAAATAAAATATATTCCCCACCCCAGATCTAGTTATTTTTGTATGTTATTATTTTAATTCATTTATTTTATATTTTGTTTACTACTGCTGTCACCTGCCCTGAGACCTTCTGGTGTAGGATGGGACAAAAACGCATATAAATAAACACCATGACACACTGACTTTAATCTAAAACAATTTAAAAAAATAAGCATTAAATACTTTCAAAAAAGCATCAGAAGCCCAATCCAAAAGATCATATAATAAATACAGAATACAAAATTTTGCTTATCTGAACCCTTCAGTCCCATGGCCAAAATATATCTATCCCAGCACCTCATAGCCACAATGGCCCCAACCCACTTCCTCTACCAAATATTCCACTGTACCCTTCCATTTCCCTGTCAAATGCAGATGTTATGTACATGACAATCAGGGATGCATTTTTAAAAGATATAATACCCCTTCTTTAAAAACCTAGATTTGCTTAAAGGCAAGGCACTAGTCTATATTGTTCCATGTGTTGTTACTCTTCTAAAGGTAGCTCTTTTCTAAACCTGACTTCAAAAATTGGGTTGTTAACAGTGCAATCCTAATATGTAAATTTGGGGGGATGTATACCCAGTGACTCTGGGTATTGCTGACCATGAGTCATCATGTAATTTCAAGCTGCCTTTTAGACTGTGGTCACATTTATGGTTTAATCCAGGTTCAGACCACTTCCAGGGTGAGATATTGTATCAGCAAAGTGACAAGCTGTTTTCTTTCAGTGTTAAATAACTCAGAAAATTCACCTTTGGGATAGATAATGAGGAAAGAAAATTACTGGTCACTTTGCTGATGTGTTCTCTTGCTCTGAATGTGATCTGAAGCTGGATTAAACCTTAGGTGTGACCACACCCTTAAGGATCACCAACTATATATATGCACATACACACACACACACGTTTAATGCAATTCAGGGTGTTTTTTTACATTCCTCTTTGGAAAAAAGATACCACTAAAAAAAAGTAATGAAATCAGATTTGTTTTTTTTATGTAGAACATAAATATTCCAAAACATAATTATTTGCCAGGGAGTTTCCTGAAGGTATAGATAACTAGCTTGGAAAGCAAAGAATGTTACAGTACTACGTTGCAATAAGACTTTAAGAATACCTCTTGTAAGCTACTTGGTAAAAAGGTAACAGTGATTACTAAATGTTTCAGATTATCCTGTGGATTTAAAAAAAGAAAAAGCATCAAGTTTGAGAAGCAGGAAAATTAGTTATCAACCCCTACTGATTTTTACTCTGTATTCTGTATTGATTTGCTGAGGTAGAATGTGCAATTTTCAAAGAAAACTCCCCTTTCAAATGCAAACTAAAACATACTCATAAAGTAACTGTGTGCTATTTTCATCTGCTGGTCCAATTTGTTACACAGTTTCAAGTCTTTAGTCTGTCTCCTGCTTTTAAAACCAGGACATACCTTGTAGCACTAAGTGCTTTCTCCTCAGGAATTAAGATGTGATGCAAAGTCATCCATATATTCCACACTTTAAATGGATTGGCTTCAGCCAACTACAAAAAATGTCTCTTAATCCCAAGGAGCAAACTCAGTGGTACTTTCAATGAATTTGAATGCACCAGAAAAATTAGAGGGAGTATAAAGAATAGGTAAATAATATATTTAAAAACTAATTAAAAACAAAGATCTGGCTGCCACCTAGAATCAGCATGCATCTAAAAACTGTCAGCCACTTTGCATCAAGGAAGATTCAGCAGTAGCCCTTGAAGAAGGAGGGGGAAGGGGAATTAACATTGGTAATTTATGTACCAGCCTCCTCAGGCTGTTTGTCTCTTATAGCTCTATGATTTTACATCCACATCAAATATACAGTTTGTGTATGAAAAGCTATTTTATGTGACTTACACTCATTGAGAAAGTACAAACAGAATGAACAGAGCACTTTTAAGGAATGGCATATGTTCACAGGGCCAAAACTCTTACCTCTGAAAGTCAATTATTTTATTATTAATCAGCCTTATGAACTACTGGAATTCTTTTGGCTGCCTGTCAGGATGGTTTATCTCTATGTTGTCTTTAGGACAGAGCTAGTGTCAGCGTTGTCTTAGCAAATAACATAATGCCAATCATTTATCCCTTGGAGGTTGACTTCCGGTGATTGCCATTTTCTTCTTCAAGGAGATGCTAGGGATCAAATCTAAAACCTCTGCTTTTTATGCAGAAGCGATATGCACAGCTTCAGGTTCTAAGGTTCGGTTCAGTCTAGAACCACAATCAAACAGATTGCAGACAGTATGCAAACAGTTTGAGTTTCATGGAGATACACTTTTTAAAAGCCTTTACTTAAAGCGAAAAGTGTGGTCAAGCAACCCTGGTTTGGTTCGAATTAAATTGGTCCCTTTCTATCAGAGCTGTTTCAGTTCAACTTGAACTGGTTCAAACCAAGCGTTCAAAGCTGCTCCTTTACTAAGTATACCTACTCCTAGTCCCATTAATATCATAACCATGGCAAAGCGAGCACTCCCAATGATTGTTCTGTAGTAGCAGGTTAGTAGCTTGGTGTCCATTATGAAGAAAGTTATTTACAATGTAAGCATCAACTCCAATGGGCCATGTGACACCCACCATTGTGTTACTGTATTTAATGTGTGTTGAAAGCATCATATTTTACATGTGTGTACTGTATTTGTTCTGTTCTGGCTGTATTCCTTG
>MTQE01000401.1:366034-377598 GCA_014337955.1 Aspidoscelis marmoratus
GAGAAAGGAAAAGCTGTGGTGGACTCTTTAGCCTGTGGGGGCTAGGGAAGTAACGGCCAATGCTTTTAATAATTATAAAACCAATTTATTTTTGAACACTCACTAGTCAGAGGAAGGGAAAAGTAACGTCCTGCCCACGCTGAAGAGAACTCCACAGGCCACATCCAGGAACATGGATAACTGAAACAACCTACTACTCTTGTTGTAGTGTATTGTTCTGAGCCTCAGAATAATATCTATTTTTGCTTTGTCATTAGAAAACATGTGATTTGTTAAAAGGGAAGTTAGATAATAATCTCTAACATTGTCATATAGGTTGCAGTCAAGAAGGAAATGTGCTGGACCTTCCAGAACAAAATTCCCAGATACAAGCTTCATCCAGACAACACTTATTCTACAAAATCCAGAATAAAGTATGGATAATCCAGAAAAAAATGTGCCTGGATGCTCTTTACTCCAGATTATCCAAATAATGTAGAATAAGTAAGTGATACCTGACTGGAGGTACAGAGTCTTTTTATAGCGTGAGATGTTCTGTGGATCAACCACAGAGTCATCTTGTACCAGATCGTAACATCAAGTCCAGGATCTTGTTTTCCCCCTGGTTGGTTCCACAATTGCTCTGAGGAACAACTGTGTACTACTTTCACAAATTTTATCTCTCTCTCATGGACTTTCATCCAATCTGAAACAGAGTACCTGAAGTCCCGCATTTTAACTACCATACCTTTTTTTAGATGCCTCCATGATCCCACTTTCCAAATACTGATCATCCTTGAGAGTTTGGTTAGGAGGATTATAGCATGTCCCCAATAATAGACTTGCTTTCTGGTCTGGTATTATTACCTACAAAGGTCCATGGAAGGGTCTGGTTTACCTGGGCTACCAGACAGGTTTTATGATGCTCCAAAGTCCCTGCAAAGTAAAGCCCAATATTCCAAAGTAAAAACAAAAAACTACTTACTTGAGCATCAGCTGTGGAGTTTCTCTTTCCTCCACACTTTCCCTGGTGTTTGAACAAACTCCATGAGATCTTGCCAGTTTGCACTCACCCAAGAACATGTGGACCTATCAGGGAGGGAGGGACTTCCATATGGAGTCACCCCAGACTTTCCAATGCATAAGATTCTCTCTCTTCTTTAATGTACAAGGCTACAACACCCCAGATTTCAAATGGGCCAATAATATCTATTTTTTTCATCCATTACTAAACAGTTCAGTTTCCCTATTATGGATTGGAGGCTTCTGACATTAGCCTTCAGAAATCTGTACACATTCCTCTGATGCAAGCTCATATGAAATCTTAGACTGCCCTTATGCTGTTTAGCTTGAATATTATTGAGTAGTCCTCCACTCCATTCAGAACCATCTGCATAATTGCAACCGTCTTCCCTCATATTTGCATTTTCCTAAACCAGTTGCTCCTCAGACCGTCAGTTTCCCCTTCAGAATCAGTTTAGAAACATCTCTGCAACTTTTAAAATGTTAAATGCCAGCAGTTCCAACTGGGCTCAACTGTAACTCACCCCTTTTTGTATAGGTTTGGTTTGTCCTAGAATATTCTAAACTGTTCCTCTCAACACCATGGCATTGTCAGCACATAATTTTATTCCTTGCAGATTGTGTCTACTTGTATCATATTTTGATGTCTCTTCTTAATCCTTATGTCATGACTGTATTTCATGCTATTCAACTCATTACCCTCTGGTGAAGGACAGCACAAAACCAAAACAAAACCTTAATCACCATGAAAATGGCAGTTTGTACGCCTCAACCCATTCAGTTTATACATACCTATCCCTACCTAATTTAATCTGCTAAGTGATAGAAACTTCTTGTCAATAATTGACTCGCATTAGCTGGGTGTTTTGTTTTTTTTATTATTATTTTTGCCTACTATGACCCCCTCTGGAAGTGCAGTGCAGCATCTTTTCAATTCAGCTTGCATTAAGATCATAAACAAGGGAAATTCTTCTGCTTAAGAGAAAATCTGCCCTCTGGAGCAGAGTGTTTTGGTTCCATCCATCCCCATCCTGTTCGCAATCTGTCTTGCACTCAGGGACTGCATGAAGCCAACAGCATTTGAACTTCCTCCCTCCCACTCTTCATCTCGCCCACTCTGCGTACTTCAGAACTCTGGCTCTCATGAGAGATCATTAAATTTCAGAACAATCAGCAGTTCGTTTTATATATTCCATTGTGCCGTGCTGTAACTTTTAAAATGTACTTTTCTGCTAAACAATACCACGGTCTATTAAGGAAAGGGGAATTGCTGATCTTAAGATGATTCTGTATGAGGGCTAATAATATAATAGTGGGACCATTACATGAGTGCATTTCAATCAGAAGCAAAAGGTGAAGTCAAGGAGCCTTTTCGCACAGGGGTTTTTCAAACGCATGGAGGGCACGTTGGGATGCAGCATTCGCTCTTGCAGGCGGCGGGATCCATTCTGGACCGGACCGTTCTGAGCATGCTCGAGGCGGCGGCCCCTCATTGGCTGGGCACCCGCACATGCTCAGATGGGCAACAGAAGCCAGGCAGGTGCCCAGACAATGAGGGGCCGCCCCCTCGAGCATGCTCAGAACAGCCCAGCCTTTCTACACAGAATCGGGCCTGCAGGAGAAGGTAAGACCCTGGGGATGGGTTGGGGGCTTTTGGCTGGGGTTCCTGCCCACCCCCAGAGCCCGATCTGGGGTTCGGGAGTGAGCAGGAGCCCAGGGACAGAAGGCAGCCGGGCTGCCCACACTGGCTCCATAGGAGCCAAAGGGAGCAGCCCAGGGGAGGGTCTTTCCCCTGAACGGGTTGAGAGCACTTTCCCGTTCGCACTGGCGGGTAAGAGAACTGCTCTCAAAGCGTTCCTTACCTGCGCTTGTGTGAACGAGAAAGTGTTCTCAAACCGTTCGGGGGGAAGCGTTCCGAGGCATCTTCGCCTTAGTGCAAAATCGCCTAGGATTTCACAGCATTCTACTAAAAGAGATGATTTCTTGCTTTCTGCCATTGTGCATAAATTGGGTAGGATACATAAGTCTTTCAACTTACGTGAAAAAGAAGATCATATTAAATATTTTTTTAATTGGCTTGATCACTTGGTTTTTGATCTTTTGATTTTTTTAAAAATCAAATGAAACTTGTTCTAGAGCAGGTGAATCCACTGTTCTGTTCTGTTCCCTCCCAAGAAGCTAGAGCCACTCCTTCAATTAGCACATGCCTGTAATGGATTCCATCATTCTATGCAACAGTCACACTATGCTTTCACATGGTCTTTGAGGCTTCCTGCAACCCTCCATAATGTTTCCCCTGGGAAACTTTAACCATCTTTTATTGCAGCTTACCTACATATGTGCTCTTTTCACATCCCTACTGTGTTTTCTAACTACATTATAGCAGCTTCACAGTTTGTAGCTTCAAAGTCATAAAATCCTTCTCATTTTAAGAAGGGTAGACAGTAGATTTTTATTCCCCTCCAAAAATGCTGCATTCACACCTAAGTTTTAATCCAGCTTCAGTCAACCTTCAGAGCAAGAGCAAAGTGATGCATAATTTTCTTTCCACCTTATCTATCCCAAACATGAATTTTCTGAGTCAGAGAATACCAAACGAAAACAGTTTCTAACTTTGCTGATGTGTTCTCTCACTCTGAAAGTGGACCAAAACTGGATTAAACCTGAATTAAAGTATGTGTATTTTACATTGACAATGCTTTTTTCTGCTTTCTAATCAGTACTGCCCTACCACTGGTTTAATCCAGTGAAAGGAATTTGCTCTCAGAGTTTTTAAAACAACCACACCACCTATTAATGGAAAGAAAACACAACTGATCAATTAGTCTTCCTCTCTTTGGTGCTAGGTCTCCCCCTTAGAATTTGCCTTCTCTTCTCTCTAGCTTTCCAGGCCACTTCATACATCTGATGAAGTTGGCTTGAAATTACAGGAGAAGGTGCCATCATAGATTTAAAATGACACAGAACTGTTTGTCATTCCCTTCAAGCATCACACCATTATGCTGACAATGCTGTCATGTTGCTACACCTTATTTGAAAAATCCACTTATAAGAGGTTAAGTCTTCATACATTACAATTTAGTTATATATTGAATATAAACATCCACTAATTAAATGTTATCTCAAGCTTTGTTCAAATAGAAATAGTGTTGGGGTTGCCTAAATTAATCTTAAGGTAAAGTGTGCAGTCCAACTATTTGCTTCCAGTATCTGCAGTGAATTCTAAGTAGTTGGCAATTATTACACACATTTTGTTTAAGCAACAGCTCCTACTCAATAGCATACGTTCATTTAGCCATACATAATTTGATGAGTACTCCATAAGTATCTTTTAATATTCATAAGAGATTTGAACAGAAGAATGAATAAGCCAAACAGTACTTTGTCATAAGGGAAAGGTGAAAAATGGGGCCACAGCCCACAGGGCATTGACTGAATAATAAGGCAAAGCAGCTGAGAACTTTAAGGCTCACAAAGCCCTGTCAATTAATTCTGAGCCTACAGTAATTTTACTATCATTGTCCCTTTGAACACTATAGTTACCCAAGATGCTTTGCATGTGTGGTCACTAAGGCAAGGTAAGTGAGCCTTAAGGAATTTTGCAGAATAACTGCAATTAGAATAAAGGAAGGAAGGAAAAGAAAAGAACACACTCATTCAGACTTTTATTTGAAATCATTCTGCAAAAGGTTATTAGATCAATTCAGTAGGTTCCATGGATCCTTTTCATAATCTGCGTAAGTGTGTAGTGCATCTGCCAAGCATCCCAGCAACAAGGCATTTTTAAAAAGAAACTGTCATTTACATCTGCTAAATGGTATTTCATATTTTAAATGCACATTTTCCAAAAATAAATAAAATCCTACTTTGCAATATGGAGGAAGAACACACTAGCCCTAGCAACACAAATGAGTTTTATATTTGAATGAGCAAACATGAAAATCTTTAACAAAACATGCTACAATTTCCTTTGTAGAGAATACTTGCCATCACTGAAAACATGGGTGAGAAAAGAGATAAGACCTCAAGAGAAAGGAAAATAGTAAATAGCTTCTATGCAGCCTAGTCAGAACAGCAAAGGTGCAAGAGCACAGCAATTGGAAGTAGGTTCTTCCCCCATTCACGGACATTATAGGGTCCTTTGTGGGCAGGCCTATAGTAAGAATTGGCATTCATGCATGTGATGCTAACACGCATGTGTATGACATCATTATATATGTGACATTACTGAATATGAACAAAGACCCTAGTACATGTCTGTGCATGTGCAATAATGTCACACGCATGCACACTGCAGGCCCTTTCATAAAGCGTATTATAATGAGAGCAGGTCTGTGTCTGTAAAAGTTTCTCACTCTGCACATTCTACTCAGGAGTAGCTGAGGGGCACTGAAAACAACCATAACTTTTAGGCAAAGTCCCTAACAGTCCTTGGCCCCTATCAGCAGTAAGCATTCATCAAATAATAGAAGAGCACATCCCTAATTCTACACTTGTTTTTACCTACCCCAGATCAAATTTTGGGCAAGATGTCCTGGGATACAATTCAGGAATGTAAATACAAGCATTCTAAATCACCTAACAGTCTCATCTGCACACCCTCACTTCATACATGCACACACACATCAGATTAGTAATCCTCCAGAGTTCAAGATAATATCTGGAATATATTTTCATTCCATTCCATCCTGTTATGATATCAGCTTGTCTGCTTTGCTGCCATCTTTGTCACTTTCACACACAAAACCTCCTCTTTTAGCTTTCATTACAGAAGCTGCCTTTCCTCTTTGTGGAACCTCATATTTGCTGATAGCACTATGACGGAAATTACTAGGGTGTTCTGTGAAGCCAAGGTTGTTGTAGTCTGAACCTGCCACTGCCTGTGGCAGTAGGGTGGGAAATGCTGTAGAAGCATGTCATTCAAAAGCTGAAGAATAAAAAACAAGAGAGGCAAATCATGGCTGAGTATGCCACAATCTTTGCCATGGTTTTCCCATGATTGTCTTGATCACAGCATTAAGCCACTGACAATTCACAGCTGAACCCCCAAAATGTTAAAGGGATGGACACAACTGGCAGTCCCTTTAGAGGGACAAATAGCTATTCTTTAACTAGTCACCAGTAAACACCACTCAGCTAGGGTGTTGGGATCCTTCTTTGCTTGCCGCCACCTCTGCACAGCTGCTCACCAACACAGTGGAGAAACCAGCCTTATGGCCTCTAGTTATCCCAAAAACCTGGCCAGGATACCAAGCCTGCATCCTCTGTTAAACTTGTCAAGGGAGCAAGATCCGTAAAAGCTATGAAAGACACCAAGTTACCTATAGCCCGTGCTACTGAATTCCCAGATTCTGCCAAGTCTTTCTCCAGTTCAACTTCCACCAGCCCAATTCCAGATTCAGGAAACAAGCCAGTCCAGCAGCTGTTAAAGTGTCAGATACATGTAAGTGAGATACAGATTCAAAGCCCCTTTCAGCTATGGAAGTTACTAAAAGAGTTTGTGAGAGAACATTTTGGGCTTCTTGGAAGAAAAGGAAAGGGAATGCAGGGACAAACACACACACACGTATGTTCAGCAGGACACGGATCCTCTCAGTATTGCTCCAACTTACAACAAGTTCTTTATACTCTTGGAATGTTCCTTTTAGCTTGTACTGAAAATAAAAATTCTTGGAAGATGCCTGTTTAGTGATAACTTCATCAGCCTTAATTAATTGAATGCAAACACCAGTGGGAATGAAGCAACCTTAAGGAGTGATCATCCTGACTTGTCATCCAGACATTCAGATTAGCTTTAGGGAACAGGGAACATTCAGCTGGAACTTATTGCAGAGAACAACTGCCAGACCCATGTTCCATTTTGAGCAGCAGCTCATCTCTGAACAGACTTTTTTTCCCAACAGACACCACACACAAAGAGCTTGTAATCCCTGGATCTGTTAAATAATGGACCCAATATATACACACAGGCACAGCCGGCCTCCAAATTCCCTCTTGAGCTGGCCTAGTTTAAAGCTGGAACAGAGCCCAGCTGCACGGAACACACACGTTGTACCGTCATCCTACGTGTTTGCTCTTCAGCCTCCATCTCCAGACATCCAACACAGCAGAAATAGTTTTGCTGTGCTGGCATCCTTCAGTAGCTTCTTTAAGTTCAACCTGAAAATTAATCTCCTGCTAGGAATTTTGGAAAAGTATATATACCAGCCGTGAAAAATGGCAGAATTTACTTCTCTCCTCCTCATTTGATATAATATTCAAAACCACCACTATCTAGTCCTATTCATTTAAGGTGGACATACATTTTTCCTGTATTTTTCCCCTTTAATCCACCTTCTGAAATAGGTTTGACAATGCATTAAATATTTTAAAACCACCACCATCTAATGGCTTAATAGCAACAGGAAATGTCTAAAGAATTACAGTGCTTGTTTTGTCACTATTTTTTATAATGACATCTTTCAAACAGCTTCCCAAATTCTTTATGTGCTTGCACAGGAGGTACTTAAGTTGATCGGCAGCTAACATCTTAGTGTGTTGCTAACTAGTTGCTTTAGAATACCTCCCACTGTTTCAGCCCATTAACCCAAGCACAACAGCTTGATAAATTAATGCTTATATAGGCACAGTTGGCAGCTTCTAATTAAATAATTATGGCTATGCAGCTGCAAAGAAGCTGGAATGTCCCACTGGAAAACCAGCTGTCAGTTTATTGGTCTCAAGAGTTTCTGAGGGGAAAAAAATGAAGGAAAGAAAGAAATTTGATGTGGCTACTCTGGACACTGTTCATATGGATGCCCAACATTTTAAAATAAGAATGTCCAAGAAAGAATTGTGCACATGTATCTGTATTTAAATGCCACAGACAAAGAAATGCATACATTATTGCAGTCACTACAAAATTTTAAGTCACCTGCTGCTGTATAGTATAGGGAACAGGGGAAATTATTTCCAATTCTTGAGTCCAGTGAAGGACAACAGCAAAATTTATAGGGTCAAGATACTTATTTTTAAGCAAGGTATTGCTACTCAGCATGCCTGGAATGCACATCTGGATCTGGCATGACCATATGACTGCCATTTGCTCTACCCTTTACACACACAGCTCTTGAATCCACAAATGTTTCCAAACCTAAAGGATCTCAGGTCCATTCTGCAGTGGACCTTATTTTGGATTGGTATATCCTGAAATAGGGACCTGCCATTTTCATGCTCATGCAGACTATGGCAGGCTCCAGGTCCATCCTGCTGTATTCTGCATCAGCACGTGAATGGCAGGTCAATATTCTGAGATAGTGTATAGTACATCCAGGATAACATCTGGTGCAGAACAGGCCTTAGATTCAGCTTTGGAGAGTCATACAGCACTGAGAGAATCAAATGAAATAACTGCAAAAAGAACACAATCCCTGAGGGTGAGATAAAAATGTAAATAAATAGGGCTGGTCAAGTAAAACAAGAATTAATAAACACTTCCAGTTAACTCATCACAGGTAGGATCCCATGACATATGACAGGCACCTAAGCATATCTTAGTCAAGCACAAAATAGATAAGGTCAGGAAAGTAGCACCTTGGACAGTTCCAAGCTGGAAGTATAATACTGTTAGCAGAAGGCCTACACCTGAACACAGAAGGCATTTGTACACAGGAAAGGAAGGATATCATTATTCATATGCAGAAAATTCTCTTGAGAATGCTTCACTCTTAGGCTTCAAGAAGCAACACAAATCTGGTTACTTGTCCTTGGAGGTGAGATCTGTATGAAAACCCGGTTCTTATGCACACGTCTACCTTATTCTAACATCTGCCGACCAACTGAGACCTTCCACAACTTTGGGGAAAGATATATGCCTCCAGACTCTGTACCACTTTTAAAGGTGTCAACTTGTATCATAGAGGCTAGTACATTATCACCTCTTATCTACCCTTACCTTCCATCTTGCCTTTCCTGGTGAACAGGCACTAAGGAATACGAAACTCCTAGACAGATTTGTTAGAGCTCTATGGGTGTAGCATTTTGAGGAACTCTGCTTACAGATCTGATATGGGGACTGTGTCTAGAATCTCCAGGTATCGCAACACTGGTCTTCCTGTCTGATCTGGTTCATCCTCCTCCAGGGTGCTGGAGACACCATATTGGGGCCCAAACTTATTTTAATTAAATATTATATAGAGAAGAAACAACCTACTTGGACTGACTGCCTGGAGTGAAATAAAATTATAACTACCTTGTTTGGTATAAAGAACAATATTCCCCTCAATTACTTATTTCATTAATAACAAAAAGCTTTCTGATTTTGCCAATATTCTAAGGAAGCACAGACGTTTCCAGGCATCAGCATGTGAAAGCTCAAAGAAAATAGAATGTCAGTGTCTGAGTGCATCTGAGTTCAGACGGGCACATGCAAAAAACTGTTAAACAGGGACATCTCATGGATCAAGTTGTGCTGTATGTAGAAAGTGAGGTGGAGCCTCATTTAGAAGCCTCCCCTTCTAAGAATGTGCAAGAATATTTGAAATATTCACTATTCAGTTGAATTTGGCTGAATTTGGACATTCAAATTCAAACACTGAAATCTGAATCAAATGTCCAAACATACAGTTTTTAATATTTGAACAAATATATTTCAAATCATTTGTTTGAATAATTCAGACATTCATATGTGTATGGATACATATGTATCTTATTCGTATATGTACGCATCTTATTCATATTCATACACATCTGTACGGATATGTATGGGTTGAAAATGGGATGCATACAGATGTGTAATATTCGTACCAACAGATACGAATGGATTCCAATTGATTCTAATGTTAATACATTTGTTTTTTCTCTATTCATATAAATTTGAATATTTGATTCTAATCAAATATTGGAAATTTCATTCGCGTGCACCCCTATTCCCTTCTGCTGAAACTGAGCTGCAGGGTACCATGGGTTGCAGTGTGGTAGGACAGGTGACACTGAGGCTTCCAAGCACCACCTTGCCCTCTTCCCCTGTTCCAAGACCCTAAACTGAAGTGAACTCAAGCAACAGTTCTTAGAAATAACAAGAAATGATCCATAAAGTTCTGCTCACTTGGACAGCGTGCATGGCATATTCAAACGCTTAAAAACCCACTGCCAAACTCTGAGAAAAACCATATTTATACTTTTAGATCACACCATTATTTTTCTATGCGTGTTATGCTGATCTGGCCTTCCAATACATTGAAACCAGCTGTGTCTACTTTCCCATCAAAAGCCTAATAAATCCATACAAAATAATGAAACAAATCATTACAATTGGCTTACTGATTGGAGATTCCCACCCCCCACCCCCCACCCAGCCAGTTCCAATTTAAGAGATTTGGAAGAGAACCATATCCACTATCACAGACAAATTCTAAAAGGCTTACTCTGGATCATCTCCATGTACTCTGGAACACACAGCTTTTTTGGACTTGAAAAACTGCACTATCCAACTTCTGTGCCATTAACTGTTGTTAGTCTTTCAAGGGAACAAATTGAGCCCCCACATATTTAGCACCTCTTCTTATTCCAGAGCTATTGTGAGCTCTGACTGTTACTGTTAATCACCCCAAATTAATAAGGAGCCCAGCTGGATCAGGCCACAGCCTATCTAGTCCAGCATCCTGCCTCATACAGTGGCCCACCTATTGCTTCTGGGCATTTTCAAGGAGAAGACAAGGGCAAAACCTCCACCTGTTCTCAATTCCCTGCAAGTGGCCTTTAGAGGCATCCTGTCTGTCTCTCAAACCTGGAGGTAGTACCCACATATTCATTCTAGTAGCCATTGATACACCTGATCTCCATTAATTTGTCTTATTCTTTCTTAAAGCTACTCAGACTAGTTGCTACCACCACTTCTTCTAGTAGTAAATTTCATAGATTGATGACTGGGAGAAAAAATATTTCACCTTGTCAGTTCTTACTGTCCTGCCCATCAGCTTCATAAAGTGTTCCCTGGTTTTAATGTTGTGTGATTGGGAAATTATTTTCTCTTCAGCACTTTTGCTGTTATTACTATTATTGTTAAGGAAACAAGAAATCAGGTGCTGTGAAATCTCTGCGATCCAAGTATTACTTCATCTGGGGTTTGTGAAGTCTGCCTGAAAAAATGATGTATTCAGTAGACTTATCTCCAGAAACTTCAGTTTCTCCAGAATGAAAACTTCTGTTGTCTTTCAGTGTTTCATTTTGCTCCAATTTACTTTTTATATCTGTCAAATGACAATCGGTGAGGATTGTTTTAAATTTTCATTTAAAAGAAAAATAGGCCATGTCTTAAAAAGAGTCAAAACAAGTAAAGCAGTGTATTTTTTTTAGAAAAGTCTGTTACTCTATTGCTTGAATCAGATAGCATCAATTAGCAAATATAATTAACTTCTAATGTTTTCTAATCATCTTACAATTTCAGCACTAACCTTTGGGCAAAGGAGTGAGAACACCAGCAACTTTATAAATCTTTATTTATAAAACTTTTTTAAAAACCAAGAAATTAACTAATAAAACAAATATTATTTGCACTTTCCATTACAGTACTTCCCCCCCCC
>MTQE01000401.1:377690-394212 GCA_014337955.1 Aspidoscelis marmoratus
ATAAAACAAATATTATTTGCACTTTCCATTACAGTACTTCCCCCCCCCCCAAAGATTGTTTTAGGATGGATGGTATTAGAATTCATTACCATTCAGGTATCTTCCAAAATACACATCTCTGTACAATTCCACAAAATACTAAAACTTTAATACCAGTATTTGTAGTTCTTGCTAAGCTTAGCTCTTAGACCCATTTTTAAAATTTCTCTACTATTTTCCAAAACAACTGTAAATTTCTAACTTAAAATAGTCTACAGTAGGTCAGCAGAATAAGACATCTCCCTATTTATCTTCACAAACACATTTAAAGAGGACAATGGGAAGTGGGTTGTGATAAAAGACAAATTAATCCTTCTCCCTTCCAAAATAAACCTCGCAAAATATACTATAGCCTCATCCAGATTTTAACAGGGTTTGGGCCTTTCATTGGATTTATGAAATCAAAACTATCCTAGTGTGAACCAGACAGACCTTTTCTTGGACAGATGTGATACCAAACAGCAGTGAAAATATATGCAGTTTTTGTAGTGAGAACCCTCATTCTTAGGCATCCACTATCTCTTAAAAACCACAACTCAGAGCTTGTTTAAAGGAGTGGAGTGAGCAGGTTTTACTTTTCTTTCTGCGAGCATCTCACTTTGGTGACAAGATCCCTCGGCTGACTGTGTTGCAATTATCACCAACTCTTTAATACTCAAAAAGATTTCCTGTAACTAATCAGCTGAGCCTTTTCAGGTTCTGTGTCACACTGAACAAGCAGAGGACTCCATGCGTGCAAGATACAAATGGCTAACTCTGGTGTGATAATTACAGCTCTACAGGGGTGTGTATGTGCTTGTGTGTGAATACGTACTGGAAATAATAGAGGGAAATTCTGTCAGTCTGTGCTGCCACCTAGCCAAGTTCACACCATATCAACTTGCATGCAGAGTTGTGCCAAACACATCCCCTTTCATTCTGTTCTTCCAAGAAGTCTGAACAAGTTAGGGAGACAGCATAACTGCCAGACAACATAGCCCCCAAACAAACACACAGCGCGTGTCAAATTCAAATTTGCACCACACTCAGTGCCTTGTATACTTACGATAAAAGACGTATTCTGTATAGCTGGACCAAACTTTGTCATCAGTGTACTGATTGACAAAAGAAGCCGTCACTGAAGAATTGCAGGCTACCATGTGGAATCCGCATTCTGACAACATATCAAAAGCCCTCTCCAGGTGTCTGAACTTCAGATAGAACCTGGAAGTATATCTATCAGGAGCACGGTCTGGGTCTCTGCTCTCATTTAAACTTTCTCCAAAAACTTCCTTGACTAAAGCGATCCGGCCGCAAACCAAAATCCGTGGCACTCTCCTGAACTTGGCATCTGCTTGAGTCTCCCGGCCCATGGTGCATGACCCCCTGTAGCCAAGGGTAATGAAGCCCCACTTTCGGTCTGAAGGCATAAGCGAGGACGGGGCACATATTCTTGTGTCACTGCTTTGGGAAACCTCCTCGTAATCACTGTGGCAGTAGTCATCAGGACTTTGCTTGACTTCATCAGGAGTCATAAGTTTGACCAAGTCGGGAAGCTGAAAGTATTCGGCTTCTCTTTTGAGCCTTCCTCTTTCGGGAAAGTGGTCTGGCAGGACCACCTGCTTGTCCCTGAGATAGTCCAGAATGTAACGGAACAGGAAGCCATCTCGGTCAATAAATATCCTTCCTTTGGAATCCTTGGCGAGTTCATTGGCCGACTCTCTCTTGGAAGTGAACATTTTCCAAAGAAGAGAGTGGGGGATGCCTGTTAAAGTTGACAGGCGGGTGAAGTAAACCTGCCCACCCACATTCAATTCTATCACCTCCGGGAAAGAATGTCCACCTGCTGCCTGGTCTCTGCTAGGGAGGTAAGTTCTGCAGTTTCCACTCAAGGCCATGATAGTTTAACCAAGCCAACCTCAAGGTGTGGCAGAGCTCACACTGACATCCAAGGGTTTCAAGGAAGGCTCCGATAATGTGTCACCAGAAGAGTTTCTGAGCATTTAAGGAGACCCGGATGACAGATGGGATGTGATGAAATGGAAGATCCACAATCTTATTTCAGTGGTCCAGACAGGATGACTCCAAAAGCTGGCAAGAGATGGGCACACAGGTTGGGTTTGCTTCACATACTGTAGCTGAGGAACCACATCCTCCATCAATGGCAGAAAGGGCACTAGGCTTGAGCAATAATTCCTATGATTCTCAAGCCTGTTGAATGAGAAAAACAAGGAAGAGAAGGTGAGCCGCCGAATTGCAGAGCAGCCGAAGGAGTCAAAAGGGCAGCCTGGCATCCGCTTCGGCTCCACAAGCGTCTCATTTAAAATATCCAAAGGAGGGATGAGAGGCGCGAGCCTTACCTTGGTTACACTGATGCATCCTTAGGAAGGGGAGAAACCTTTCCCAACCCTCTCCCGACAGCACACCTTGGCGGGACCGTGGCGGAAGAAAGCAAATCCCAAAGCAGGAAAACAGAGAAGCGAAGCGAAGCCCCTTTCGCCACAGAGTTAAACCGGCACAGGGGAAAGTTAAGTCTGAACGGACGGGCACCGAGGGGCAACAAATCTAAGCCACGGCAGCGCAGGCAGAGAAAAGAAGGCAAAGGCAAAGGCGGCGGCGTAAATCCCAAACCGGGACCCTTCAGGAGAGGCGGGAGGAAGGACCTTGGCGGCTTAGATGACTTGCAGAAAGCCAGCCCGGATGGTGGCCACGGCGCGTTTCAGGGATGGCCCCACATACTGGTGCCCTCAGCGCCAGGAAAGAGGGAGCCGAGCTGTTCCCGCGTCGTCGTCGGGGCTGAGCAAGTGCAGGCAGCCCCGCGGCAGAAGCAGCACTTGGGCAAAATACGCCCAGGGAGAGCTCAGCCGCTGCCCTGGTTGCTGAGCTGGGTGGCTCCGCGGTTCCCAGTGCAATTCGGCGGCTGTTGTTTCAGCAGTGCGGGGAAGGAACCATCCAGGGAAATGGCTATTACATCATCTTAAAGGAATACGGCTGTGAGAAAGCCGAGCAACCTGGAGAGGACGGGACTCGCTAGGTCGTCTCTCTCTCTCTCTCTCTCTCTCTCCCCCCCCCCCAAGCTCTTTTCTCCCTTTCCTTAACGAGTTGCAACCAGGCAACTCCGCCTAAGCCAACAACCGGCGGTGTAGCCGAGGAAAGCTTTTCGCGCCTCATTTGCTGAGGGAAAACAACCGGTCCCGCCTGCCGTCGTTTGCAAAGCTCTCGGTGGATGCGCGTGCGGGAAGTTCTGCCTCGTTTGAAGGCAGGTCGAGCTCGCTCGCAGCGATCCTGTTGCGCATTTTCCTGCCTTGCTCAACCGCTCTCCGCGGTAGCGTTGGCTTGCCTTGCACTACTATCGCCCTCACAGCCGCGGAGAAAGGAAAAAGGAAAGAAAAACCAAACTGCACTAGTATATGGATTAAGCTTTAATCTTCCCCCCCGCCCCCGCGCGCGGCACACACACATATGGGGAGGAAAATATTAGCCTTTCTCCATTAGCTGTGGTGTTTGGAAAAGAACCAACTGATGGACCAAAACCCAGTCAGTCTATGGAGTGTAACATTTGAACGGTGGTGGTGACGAAGATGAAATGCCAATTGTCTTAGGATAGTTTAGACCCCAATTACACATAAAGGGTGTTTTTCCACTTAGCACTAGGGGTGTTTTTCCACTGTCACTAGAAGTACCCATTAATGGGTACAAAAATGCCATTTTGTACCCATTAATGGGTATTTAATGGGTACTTTTAGAGACAGTGGGAAAACACCTCAGAGGACCCATTAAGGACCCATTTTGGGTCTTTTTTCCACTAGCATTTTGGGTGTTCTTCCACTAGCACTAGAGTACCCTAGTGCTAGTGGAAAAACGCCCAAAATGTATGGTCCTAAAACGAGCTTTCAAAACTAGTAGGTGCTTGACCACTTTAAAAATGAAAGTCCAGTAATATATTTTTAAAACCCTCTTAATTTTATATTGCTGCTCATTTTTCAAGCTGATCCTGTTACTGCTGATGTCTTTATAAAGACTGGTTTAAGCTGTTAATTTCAAACCTACCCATTCTCGTGATCATAATGTTTATGCAGCTGGGATTGATGGGGATTATAATCCAAGCCATAAATTTTAATCAGGCCTTGGTGCACTTTCAGAGTGGAAGAACACACCAGCAAAGTCATGAATCATTTTTCTTTCTACATTATCTACCTTAAAGACAGACAAACAGCTTGTCTCTTTGCCAGTGTGAGATCTCACTTTGAGGGTGGACTGAAGCTGGTTTAAAATTTAGGTATGAATGCAGGATAGTGTTTTCTGCAAACGCAGCAAAAGCAGCACTCAGTGTTCACATTCAGCTGCACATAAATTATGTAATGTTGGTACTAGCAGTCCCTTAGATTTGTATTTTGCTTACTGTTGTGTGATCTCCTTTGCTAAAATATCCAATTTACACAAGTGGGTAAGAAAGAGGCTAAATGGAATGGAATGTTTTAGTACTGAAACATGCCTACACCGTTCACAGATTCATCGTGGTTTGGGGCCCATAGATCCATAGTGAAGTGGAATTAGATTTTAAATATGTTTTAATGTTTCTGTCTTTGTATTGTATGACATAAGCCACCCTGGAATATTCGGGTAAACGGCAGGGTACAAATGCAATAAATAAATAAAATAAACATAGATTAAGAATGCTCAGTAAATCCTGTAAAAACTTACATCAACAAACTTCTGACTATGTGTTGAATTTAGGTCTTGCTGTGACATTACCTGTTGGTAAGATTTTTGCCCCAGCAAAAGAGCAATGTATGGTGGGTTTTATTTGGCATGTCCACAGCACCACCTAATGGCTCCATAAAATTATGACAGAATTGCTAAGAAAATTCAATTGGGCTGCGTCCCCAAAAGACTTATTTACTTCTCTACTGTCACTCTACTGTCACTGTTGAAGTGGACTTTAAAAGTGCCATGCAAATCAGGAATAAGCGTCCGCATGAGGCTCAGCAAAATGTGCGTTTTTAATGCACCTTCCGTCCCCATGGGAGCCGTGTTTTCTTTGCGCGCATCTTTTTCTCCCCACCCCTGCTCTTGTTAATAGGGTGCCTGTGGGAATGGGCAGGGACTGCGCTTGGTGCGGCCACAACCAGGAAGATAATCCCTGACAAATCCAAAGGAAAAACAGCCATCGGTTCTCTGTTCGTCTCCCAGATCTTCCACCCCCCAAAATGGCTTCTCGTGCCAGCAAACATTCACTCTCACCATTTTCCCTGTTATTGCTGTCAAAATCCACCCCTAGCAATAATCCACCCATTTCACACCTCATAGTGATTGCAACAATGTTGCAATTCTGCACGATTCTGGCTCTTTAGTTCTGAGCTTTAGAAAGGGAAGCTGCTTGTGTTACTGCTGTGTGTGCAGGCGACAATCCCCGCCCCTTTTGCCACGGAGCGTCCCCAAGGTCAATGTTGTGAGGAAAACCCGCAACTTCCAAAAAGAACTCTGAAAGTCTTATTTAAAGGGCACTTTTTTGTTGCGGGTTTTCCTCATTTTGTAGCTCTGGAAGTTCGTTAAAAACCCTGGCATGGGGGCGCTCAGAGGCAAAAGAAGAGTTTTAGAAGACTTTAAATTGCTTGGGGACAGGGCCTTGGTGTAACTTTTTTTTCTGTCTGAATAAATATCTTCTTTGTTAGAAAGAAGTGTCACCATAAATTAATTTAGTTTGCACATGTATACAAGCACATGATATCAATATATACATGAGGTGAAACTCATTATAGCAGGAATACATTCGACTGTAGAACTGTGCAAATCTTTCCAGTTTTCCCTCCACTGATATTTTTTCCTTTTCAAAGAAAAATGTTAATTGAATTAGACCTTAGAGAAGCCATGATATTGCTGCCATGATGGGGTAACCACACATACCTGTGGCAACACCAGTGTAGTCCTCTTCCCCCCCCCCAAAAAAAAAAGAAGAAGAAGAAGTGCTAAAAGCTGCTGCTGGAAAACCCAGCACTGGTTCAGGGTATTTTCCTACCTTGGGGATGAAGGCACCACATTGCTCCCTCCACTGTGCCTGCATGGGGGCTGAAATGATGGCCGAGCATGCATGGTGGTGGCAAAACACAGTTCCAGGTATTCAGTACCGCCCAAATAACCAGTTGTGTGCATCACTAAAACATACAAAGACAACACTGTGGCTGTCACTGACTAGGAAGCGATAAGGGTGAGATAGCAACACCCCTCACTATTGCTTCCTAGAGGATTACCAGCCACCACCTGAAGGCAGTCTTATTTCTGCAAACCATGCATAAACTAGTTGCATTCCACTTCTAATATGGTTGGATGACAATCATACATTCTAGCTAACCCCCAACCTACCAAATTTCACTAAGCAACAGCTGCCATTTGGTTCAGTCAGTATCATGAAAAGTCAGAAATAAAACTATAATTCACCAACAACTGCAGGGCTAAAGGTTTGCTGCTTCTGATTTATATCCCAAAATGCAAATCAAGTAAGCACCCACCAGGAGATTAGGTGAGTCATTTTGTACCATAACCTAAAATAACTTGGAACAGAGAAAAAAATCAGTTTTTCTTTTTCATAAAAGTAGCCCAAGACAACATACATAATTTTTAAAATTTGGGAACCAATTTTTATCTAGGTTAAAAGTTATTTCTTGTTTATAAAATAAAATCATCCAATCATCTGTGTTTTGGGCCAGGCCCTACTAGTATGCGGACAGACCTCGATATTGAAATCTACCAGCAATCCAAAGCAAGCATCTCTCAGTCTGGATTATTCTCCATCCTGTGTAAACAGAGCATACCAGCAGTGGGCTGGGCCCCTAATCTTCTGCACTATAACACTCTAAGGAAGGTTTGAAAAGAAACTAGACTCTGGGAGTTTTTTTTTTAAAAAACTGTCCTCCAAACTTTTACCAACAGCTGCAGAACACTGGAAATTGTTAATAAAACTGTTCTAAAATGACCCTATCTGGTCCTTTTGTCTCTGCTTTCCCTCCCTCAAAATATTAAAGATCCAACTCCTTATGTCACAGCTGTAGCTTGATTGGATCACCACAATTCACTTGGGTGACTCTAATTGAAATTTGTGTGGAGAACAATTGATATTGAGGAGCAGTAATCGATAGGAGACTCAAAGCATGAACTCACAGGGCAAGAGTTCATTATATTGAGGGGCTCCAACTTGTGGCACCATATTCATACACTTATCTTCCCTGAAAAATCTGACCGTGTTTTAAGCAACAGACTCTGGTTGGCTGGAGACTTCTCTGTGCTTCTACAAATCTAGCTGAATTCTGTTCTGTTTCTATAAAATAGCTTTTAGAATTGTGAACTTTTCCTTTTGTTGCTTTGCAGCACTTAACAGTAAAGATTCTTCCACTTGATACAAATTTCTGTTTATTTAACTTGAGAACTTCAGTCTTCAAGTTGCTGCTCTATTTGGCTAATTTGCCCTACTGTGAAGTAGTTCCTGCTCACTGTGCAATATTGCTATTTCCTGTGTGCCTATTACCTTCAATAAAATCAAAGTTTGTTGCACCAACTTTGCATTTTCATCTCCACAGACATTTTCAATGTATTTCCAAAGCCATTGTTTTTGTGTTTACTTCATATTCATTCATCATCCAGACCTTCTAAGTTCCAAGAACTAATAATCCTGAAGTCACTGTTGATAACCTGATTCAAAGCTCTCTCAGGATCATTAAGGATGAAAACAAATATTAGTAAGATTAGTTGGATGTTCTTCTAGAAGGAACTTAACCTCATTTATTTAAATGTGTAAATGTATAATTATTCCACAGAGATAACATCCAAGGTCATTTCAATCAGTTCATTTTTAGTCACTTTATAGGTCAGGACAGAAATGTAAGTAAAGGCCATTTTTCACCTACCTTCTAAGTGCACAGGAGGGACACTTCTGCACGGTGCCCCCACACTGTGTGGAGCCATTTCTTCACTAGAAATTATTCCGCATGTGCCAAAGCATCCCCTGTATAGTAGAGGCAGGGCTGGTATAGCCCTGCAGACTGCAACTGCATCTGCAGTTGGAAGTGCTGCAGGGGGAGCATGCGCCCTAGCAGTTGTGCTGCACAGGTGCACTGGCACCATTGGGGGGACTCTGTGATCACTGCCTTAATGGTGGCAATTCGTATTTAGTACCAGCTAAGTTATGAGTGTTTCAGGCATACATGCATGAATAAATAAATAATAAAGTGCTGTAAGATCTCAAAAATAGAATGCTTTCCACAGAGAAAGACAACTGTCTCCTACATTTTTAGATAGCAGAATGAAATACGCTTGTTTTCCCTGACATATGGAATGTTTGCTGCTTTTACACCATTTTACAGGGTTATACTTATATTTTTAATTGATTGTTCACTGATCTGTTGGCCTTCAGATGAAAAGATAATATGTAAATCATATAAATATTTTAATATTCTTTTATTTTCAACAAAATGTTAGCGTTAAAGCATAGAAGAAATAGGAAAACAGCTACAGACCATCAGAAAATGAAATAACACTATTTCCCTTCCCTTGTCTTTCTAACTGGCAGATGGCTTCGAATTAACTGTTTCTAGAACAGAGCTGAAAATAATTTTCAGTCATTCAAAGAGGAAGAAAGGACAAGCAAATTCTCGGCTTTAAAATGGTGCTTCGAAATCTTCCTAAGGTTGTGCATGATTATTTATTTTTTTTTGCATTCGAATTTGAGTTAAATCAAATGTCAAAACATTCAATTTGATTCAAATGTTTAAAATCTGAATGTCAAAAAATCCTATTCAAATCAGTAATATTCGAATCTATTCCTTTGAATGTTAGATTCTTATTTAAGAATACGAATGTTGACAACATTTGTATCTGTTATACGTATCTGTGTGCATTTTGTATGCATCCCGTTTTATCCCATATGCATCCCATTTTCATCCCGTATTATAAGCACAAATACGTATAATACTTGTACAGATATGTATGTAATACATACGTATCTGTACATTTGAATAATTTGAATAATTCAAACGAATGGTTCGGAACATCCGAAATCCATTTGAATGTCTAAATTTGAATGTTATTAAATCCAATTCAAATTCGAATGTCAACATTTGTCAGATTCAAATCAGATTTTTGAATTTTTGAATATTCATGCACATTCCTACCTAAGTATGCATGATGTTTTGAACAGAATCAATCAAAAGGAAGATTCAAGTTAAAGACAGTAATGTTATTTCACAAAATACTTCTTTAGGCCTGTCTAGCAAAAACTGCATTGATGGAAAAACACAGACATACCCAATCCCTAATAAATTTGATGACTGAACGCTCAGCTGACATACAAGCTATTCTTAACATAGGGTGTTTCTGCACTAGCCGCTGAGAAACGGATTAAAGAAACTTTGTTTCCCAGTGATCCATCCTCCTGAGGATCTGCCCAAAATAGGGACGGATCCAAGGAGCCCTCCCATGTCTGCACACATGCAGGGAGGCTGGATCCTGCTGGCTGGATCTTCTGGGTGCTGTGTGGAGGCCGAAAGGCAGCTGGCCTCCCACACCGCCGCCGCTGCCTCCAGAGCCACGGGACCGGAGCATTCAGCTGCTAGTCACTGCACATTTCTGCCAGTGTGCAGAGCACGGGGGAGGGGCTCTGGAGGCAGACCGGCCTGCTTCCACCCTTCCCAAGATGGCGGCCACTAGCACATCCATCCCCTCACCTCTCCATGTGCGGAAGTGTCCTGCTTCCAAACGGATCGAGGTGAGGGGACGGATTGAAGACCTAATTTTCCAGGTCTTCCCAGAAGCCAGATTTTTCAGCAGCGAGATCCCATTAGGGTCTGATCTCATGCGACGGTATGCAGAAGTAGCCACCTCGAAGGGTCCTCCAGTGCGGAAGGCAAGTTTTCTATGTGTCTTGTATGTGTTTTTAATGTGGTTTTACGGCCAGTGTGGAAACACCCATAGAATAATTTAAATTCAGTTAAGCATCATTGTGCAGATCTCTCAGCTTCAGACGCTGCATAACACTCATTCTAAATGTAATTCACAAAAGCACAAAAGTTCGTGGTTGTCTTCATAAAATACCTTCTTTCTCCTTTACGTGTTTGCAATTAAGTGATCTGTAAGGTCAATTTTGATGTGGGTTTGAAAATAACTGCAGCCTTACCTGTGGGTCTCTCTTCTGTACATTAGTGTAGAAGATCGGAGGCTCAACCCACTGCTGGTATGCTCTGTCTATATAGGATGGAGCATAATCCAGATTGAGAGATGCTTGCTCTGGATTGCTGGAAGATTTCGATATCGAGGTCTACTGGCATATTAATGTGGCCTGATCCAAAACACAGAGATGTGCAGAAAATTCCCATCTGCGTGCTTTTGTTAAGGGGGACTCATTTTGTCAGTGTGCCTTACTGCACCACCAAAATGAGCCCCCCCCCCAGGGCTCTGAGGCCAGGAATTCGGCTGTTGGAGATCTCATCAGAGGACAATAGCAGCACTTGAATGAGGCACAATTCTGCAGCCAGTAAGCCAATCATTGCTTTAACTCCAGGAAACAGATTTGAAAAGGGAGGAAGAGGATTCCTTTATTTAGTTGTGCCTTTATGTAGCAAAATTATTAGCATATTCAGTTGGAGTTATTTTCTGTTGAGAATGCTAAGTATGAACAGAAAAGGGTACACATTGCTATCGGATACAGTGGCATTTTTTTTCCAGATAATCTGAATTTGGAGTGCTTTACAGCTGATTAAAGAATAAACTTTGGGCCTTGGCTTCATGGAATATATTAAAGAAGGAATGAATCTGAATATTTGTTTCCTGAAAGAAAAATAAGAGCCAGCAGAAACACAACAACCAGAATATTTGGTGGTGCGGAGAACAGAAACTCATGTTTGGGAAAGGAGACCGGTATTATTTGAATGGCAGGTGGGGTGAGACTTTGTAGTTAGCCCACCAATCATTATTGTCAAGAGGAGAGAGTTGGGGAAGAAATGCTTCAGAATGACAGAACACAACCATCTCCTTCCAGAAATCATCGGTCTTCCACACAGTATTTCCATTTTTATTTCTAAACTAACAAAATAACAGTTCCATGTAATACAAATCTGTAAAACATGTTTACAAATTCTTTATGAGATGAGGATTCTCTAACAGAGCTTTGTGGTAGCATGAAATGTTCCTGTATTCAGTTACCAAGAGGGGAAATAAGCAACCAGTTTCTTTCAGTCAAAGTAATATAAAAATAATTTTGCAATTTTAATCCCCCCAGAACTGAATCCCAAAATTTTTCCTATAAAATAAAAAAATTAACTGACCAGTCAGTACAAAGCAGTGCAATTATCTTTCACCCAGGGCAGAGTTCTATGTTCAGCCCCAAGGGTCTACTCTAATAAATTTGAAAACCTCTGGTTCTTGTCTCCCTTTTTATGTTTCCCATTCTTGTATTATTTTTTATCATTTTTCTCCTCCATTTTTCACCTGGAGCTTACTATATTAGAGTGCGAATCCTAGAATTATAATTTGTCATTCTAGAACCCAAATCAACAGTGCAAATGAAGGACCAGCATTTAGAACCCAAGGATCCACTCTGACCAATAATGTATACTATTTGTTAACTATGGCCATGGTTACACCTTTAGTTTAATTCTTCTTGACTCTGTTTCCATTGAAGTTTTTAAGTGAATTGAATCCATTTTCAGAGCTGAGCATTCGCAAAGGATTAGAAGAATCCATAGTTTCTGAGGATTAAAGGTCCCCAAATGCAGACTATCTATATTCGGATAAAAAGTAGCCTCGCAAGGAGGTTTAGAAATAATCCTCACTTTTTGTGAATGGGAACACATATGTTTTTGGAGGGACAGGAAGGGGCATTCTTTTCCATTCCCCCTGACCCAATAATCACTCATTAGTTCCCTCCTTTTTCTCCCAGCTGCAGTGGCTAGAGTAGAGCTGGCAGCTTCTGTTGGAATGTTACAAGAGATACATTACATTGTAACAGCAGGGAGATTCTGACAATGGCAGAGAAGAGGGACTTTTTTTTATCTCTCCCCTCCCAACCTCTTGCTGCTTCATGCGTGGAGAGTCTGATTTTAAAGAAACAGCAATCAGAAAGCCTTTGCCCTTTAGTGCTGAGCCGATTACGTGCAAAGGTGGTGCCTACTTCATCTCTCCTTCCTCATAACATTGTATATGAGACTATACTTCACCCCTTGCCTTCCTTGCTCCCTTCCCCGTAGCTATCTCTATTCTATGATCTTAATCAAGAGCAGGCTTAAATGGGGGATGGGGTTTGGATCCCCCCCCCATACAGTCAGGGTATGATGCAAAAGAGAGGGGGGAAGGGTTTCCCCTCTAAATCCACAAAATAAGCAATAAACATGGAAAAAACAGAGCTCAATGTGGATAAAATTTATCTAGATTTAAAAACATATTAAATTGTGCAGTAGGGATGCAGCCCCTCAGTCTGTCTTCCAGCCTGATTGGTTACACCTTTAAGAGCTAAGCTGTTTTCCCCCCAACCTTCTTCCCTCCATCCGGGTTTTTCTCTGTTTGAACCAACACAGCATTTAATCCCTTTTCAATTTGAAGGGTGTGATTGGGAAGAGGATTAAGGGGGTGGCACATTCAACAATTTACTTTCCATGATAATTTAGAAACAGACTTTGGAGCTCTGACCATTTGCTGTACCATGACAGCTGCTAGTATATGCCTGCTCTCTCAAATTTATAATGGATATGGTTGTTGAGGGCTAAAACTTTTACTGGTTTTAGTATTTTATACAGTTTTGATAAGTATGTTTTAAATGTTGTGAGCTGCCCAGAGACCCTTGGGTATGGAACGGGATATAAATACAAATACAAATACAAATACAAATACAAATACAAATACAAATACAAATACAAATAAATAAATAAAAAGAGACCGTTTATGTCATAAGTAAGTAGAACTTTCTTATAGTCATAAGCCTATACAAGAAAAAGAAACATAAGTAAAATAAGTTTTACTGTAAAACTGTATAAAACAAATAAAAGCATGGCGTAATTCATTTGGGGAAGGGAGCAAAGTTAACTGTAGTTGGTTTCTTTCTATCATTCAGGCTTGTTTCCTGAAATTTCCAGTCATGAATCTCCAAGGAGCCAATACGCAGTATAATTGAAGACTGGCATAATGCAGAATTTTTCTGCAGTTACCAAGAACTTAAATATTGCAAAAGCTTTTAGCTTATTTCATTCAGTTAAAAAGAGTTTTCAGTGTCATTTTAAAGATCTTTCTGAATACAGTATACTTTCATTAGAGAATCAAAGGGTGTTTTTCCACTGTCACTAAAAGTACCTATTAAGCACCCATTAATGGGTACTCAATGGGTACTTCTAGTGACAGTGGAAAAACACCCAAGAAGGTCCCTGTGACATCCTTGATTGAATGGGCACATAATGAAAACATGAAGTCTCAGATTCTCATTGGCAAAGATGTAAACATTGTTCAAGTGATGGTCTTGGAACTAGGGATGTGTACAACTATTCAAAACTTTCAAAATTTGATTGAATTCAATTGAATTCAAACCAACACAAGTCCCTACAGCCAAAAAAACCCAAGATATAAAACCAAAAAACCAAACAAAAGGGTTCTGCCAAAAAATGTTGACAAACAAAGTAAAATATGTCCCACTTCCAAATATAAATAATAAAAAGGCAAATATATGAAGAAATAAAGAAATAACTGAACTCTGGAGCAGAAAGCCAGTATTTCTAAAGGGGTATCAATACCCCACTGAGAAATGTACAAATACTGAAAATAATCAAAATCAAATAATATAATAGTAGTAAAAATTTCAAAACACAAGGCCAGACACGTTTCGACTAGAGTCTTCCTCAGTGCCCTGTAAGTATTCAAAATAATAATATATATATTATATTACAATGTGACTCTGGGTGTTTTTCCACTGCAGCCCTTAGATCTGGATCTAAGAAGATCCGGATCTAAGGAATGGGTACATTTAAGGGAAGCACCCAATGTGTTTCCACAGGAGGTGTAGCACCCATTAGAAATGGGTGCTAACACCCTTGCTGTGGAAACAGCTTTGCACCCATTTGGTGAATCCGGATCGACCCACAAGGGGTCGGTCCATTACCCCAGGTGTTTTAGGGGGCAGGGGGGGCAGTCTTCGAAGTTGAGTTCATGCTTCGAAGTACCTTCAAAGCTGACTTTGAAATAGCTTCGAAGTGAATGTGAAGTCAACTTCAAAGTGACTTCGAAGCCAATGTTGGGGGGGGGTCAAAGGTGCATCCCCTCCCCCTAGCCTCCTTTGGACCCCATTGCCTGTTTCCAGTGGAAACAGGCTCCCTTTAATCCGGATTTTCTGGCAGAAGACCCCATTGTAGACCCCATTAATGGGGTCTACAGAAAATCTGGATTAAAGGCCAAAAAGATCCGGTTTTCCCCCACGGCAGTGGAAACAATCGGGTTCAAAATGGGTGCCATAGTGGAAATGGGATCATCCGGCTCACAGCCAAAAGGTACAAAATGGGTGCAAAAATGGGTACAATTGACAGTGGAAAAACACCCTCTGTTCAATTCAAAGGTAATAATGTTCTTCTCCTGCTCACAGAGTCTCTTATATATCCAGCTGAACTGGTAATGGGATCGATCCTGCCAAGACTCAAGAACAAGAATGAAAGAAAATAACTTAGCAAAAACTTAGGGTATGGAAGGACAATGAAAAACTCAAACTAACCAATTCACATTTTCATTTAAGCCCACCGGGGATTCAGATTTCAAACAATGGATCCATTTGAGTTCCAATGTTTGTAATTGCTTTATATTTCTAATAACAGATATCCCATCTATGCACCAGAACTTGAATGAATCAAAGGAATGATGTTCATCTAGAAAATGTTTTACCATTGGGGCTTCTATTTTATGGTTTTTGATACAACTTCTGTGTTCAATAACAGAAGACCAATAAGAACTCGTATAAGACAAGGTCTTATATTAATTTTTGCTCCAAAAGAAGCGTTAGGGCTTATTTTTAGGATATGTCTTAATTTTCCATGAACAACAATCTAAATTTATCCACTGTAGTGTGAACTGTAACTAAGGCTTATTTTTGGAGTAGGGCTTATATTTTGAACATTTTCAAAAATCCTGAAAAATCATGCTAGGGCTTATGTTTGGAGTAGGACTTCAAGGAAACAGGATACATTCGTATCAAATAGAATCCTATATTTGAAAGGGATCTATTAGAACGAATACTAATTTTCTTACATTCAATTTGATACTAATTGAATGCAAAAAACCCAACAACCCTAGTGCATAATTTAAAAAAGTGAAGACCTTACGGCAGCCAACAATGTCAACTTAGCAACGGGTAGTGGTGGTATATCAAAATCTCACATTACCCCTTGCTAGCAGGTTATTCAATCACCATCTGTAGACTTCCTAAGGGCAGAAAGGCCCTATGAGTTTGCTCCCTTTTTAAATTGCAGTTTTTTATTTTTGAGTTTTCCCAGCCTATATAAGCATTTATTATTCCAAAATGTGCACATAAGGATGAGAATGTACTTTGCAACTTTATTCCAAGTGAACTGTCATAAAGAGGAAATTGCTTATTTAATTTCTGGCATAAAGGCTTTCATTTCTTTCTTTGCCCATAGAAAACAAAAGCAGGAGAACCTGTCTATGTTTTCAATGGTTTGTCAAAATACTGAAAGAGATGAGAGTTAAAAAGAATAAACAGATGGCCAGCAGGAAACACAGGATGGAAACTGTTGTTCTTTTGTGTTTTGAAAGTAGTTATATAGGGTGTTTTTTCCACTGCGCTCCTTTAATCAGGATCTAGTACAGTGATGGTGAACCTTTTGAGCTCGGTGTGTCAAAATTCTCAAGAAAACCTAGCTTAACTCGGGTGCTGTGTCACATCTAGAAATATCCATAACTTTGTGATATTTGTAGCTCTAGTAAAAAAGTTATATTTTTGAAATATGTATTTTATTAAAAGCAAAAACAAATAATTATTTACATTAGTGACTTTTGTTGCTAAATCTTCAATAGAAAGTTGGTATTTCATACACTTCAAGAACAAGCAAGCACTACATGCCCAGGTGCCAGGGTGACCATGTGTGTCACCCAAAAGGGCTTGGCGTGTCACCTGTGACACGCGTGTCATAGGTTGGCCATCACCGATCTAGTAGATCCAGATTAAGGGAAGTACCCAATGTGTTTCCACAGGTGGTCTAGTACCCAATAGCAATGGGTGCTAGCCTGCCTGCTGTGGAAACACCGGAGCACCCATGTGGCAAATCAGGATTGGACCACAAGGAGTCTGCCTATCACCTCAGGTGTTTTGGGGGACAGGGGGTGCAATCTCCGAAGTTGCCTTCAGAGATTAGCAAAGGCTCTGAAGTCCCTCCAAAGGCAATTTTGGAGATTAGGACAGGCTCCGAAGACAATATTAATTTGCTCCTTGCTTGCATCTCTCCTGTGAGCACTGATAAGTCAGCCTCATTAA
>MTQE01000401.1:413900-427717 GCA_014337955.1 Aspidoscelis marmoratus
TACCGTGCTGGCTGCTGATATTAGTAGCCAACACACAGGGAACGTAATTCTCTTCCCTGGTTCCGTACTTTACCCAGGCAGAATACCTCTGGAACCAGGTTTACTTGGGTGTAGCCACGTGGTTCAGCGTCCGGCTGGTGACTGTACTCTTTACCTTAAGCAATTACCTCCGGCCACCAAACCTACTGACCCCACTATACTGTGGCTAGGCTCACTCAAATACTTGGGCTGACAGCACAACAGGTCCTTACAAAGTACCCAAAGCCTTTACCTCAGGACCTGTGCCTGCTTGCCCGTACCTACTAGCCCTCCCTGATGTCTAGCACACACACACTTCAGGGATGGAGGAGTTCTGACCCACAGGCACTACCGTAGGGCTCTGTGTCCAGACACCAGACTCATTCACAAAGGAGCCAAACTCTGGCTGCCCTTCTCAATCACACACAGTATTGCTTGCTACAGTAGTATTCTGGCCAAAGCGGACTGAATCAAGATTCGTCCCGAGGTGCCACCAAATTGTCACGATGCCCAGCGATCCTGTAAGTGCCTGCCCTCTCTGAGGAGTAGCTTGGCCCTTTTAGGATGCTGAGTTCGTGCAATGGCCGAGTGAATACTACAGTGTGGACACAAAACACTGGTAGCAAGCATTTCAACAGTAAACTAAAACAAGTTTATTATTATACACAAGCAATACTAGAAGGAAAATAAGGTTCAGGTATTTGTTGGTTTAACTCAGGTTTAACTCAGTAAGTCTCTTAAGGCTAGGAGCTACCCGTTTCCCTAAAGGAAAATAGTTCCTCTTTTAAAAGACAAACCTCTCCACGTTCCTCCCCCTCTGACTTGCTCAGCCACAGCTCAAGCCAAGCCAGTGTACCAGAACGTGGCCCTAGATGATCACAAGGCCAAGTCCGTCCTTGCTTGTCCAATCATCCAGCCTGGTCAGTTGCTAGCGAAGTCTCCCTCGGAGCCCCAATCTTCCTCGATTGTCCCCTTCAGAAATCACTTAGCCAACAGCCCAACGGTCAGCTACTGGTTCCAGCTCCCTCAGGATTCAGCTCTTTTCCTTTCAGCTCTTTTCCCAGCATGAAGACCTCATCTGCCGTCTTCTGTGTTCCTTTATACTCATCCCCCTGACCCTGATTGGCTCTAGCCGCAATAAAATGCTGCCGGAGACTCCTAACAGAGGTTGCTGTCCCTCCAGCCTGATTGGTGGGAACTCCTACTCTAGCTCCTCCAGTACTCAGATCCCCAGACAGCTTTTTCCTCCAAAACCTTACTCCAGCCAATCACTGCAACAGGACCCGCACAGGATTTCCCGCCCTTTTTGCAGCCAAAACCCTGGGTTTGCAAAAGGCTGTTTGCACCAAGGCTGGCTATTGCAGCTTGCAAGAAGCCTGCAAAGCCAGAAAGCAAAACAGTTTGCAGCCTGTACCCAGAAACCGTCACATAATGCTCATAGAAAATAAATAAAAAATGGATAATTAAAAAAAAAGAACATAAGAGAAGACCTGCTGGGTCAGGCCACAGGCCATCTAGTCCAGCGTCCCGTCACACACGGTGGCTCACCGAATGCTCATGGGCATCTCAAGCAGAGACAAGGACAAACCTTTTCCTGCTCTGGAATCTGAACAAATGGCATTAGAAGTGTCCTGCTTTCCCCCTCCTCCCCAGCCTGAAAGATGTACCTGGGCATTCATTCTAGTAGCCATTGATACTTCTGTCATCCATAAATTTGTCTAACCCTACCTTAAAGCCATCTAGACTGGTAGCTGTCACCACCTCTTCTGGCAGCAAATTCCATAAACTGATGATCCTCTGGGTGAAGAAATGCTTCCCCTTCTCAGATCCGACTCTCCTACCCATCAGCTACATAGAGTTCCCCCTGGTTCTAGTGTTGTGTAACAGAGAAATATTCTCTACCCACCTTTTCTATACCAGGCATAATTTTATATACTTCAATCAGGTCCCCTCTTAAACATTTTACATATCTCTGTTTTGTACTTCTCCTACAGCCACCATCACTAATAACTGTATTTTTGCCATGTTGTTCTAGCCACAGGCACGTGGCAATGTAGCTCCCTAGAATCTGCTCCAACTTGGGCTACAATCCTGCAGCTTATACCACCACCTGCTAGACAACTGGTCCTGTAATTTCAGGGAACAATGGACAAAGAAAGTACAGTATTTGTTGGTCTGTTAGATGCACCCCCCCCTCAAACTGCCCCTAAAAAATGGGTTGCATCTTATGATCCAGTCGTAGACCTTTTTTAGGAAAATGGTCAGACAGATGGGGGGGGGGGACAGACATCTGGAACATCGACAGATGTACAAAAATAAAAATTTCCCCAGACACAGATAATTAGTATATCAAATTCTTCCCTATCAGTTATTGAAAAGGAGGTTTTGGAAAAGGGTCTTTTGTTTATTCCCACTCCTCGTTACAGTTCCTTTAACACTATGCGTGAAGTGCATGATCTTCTTTGTAAGATTAGACTGGCTAATTTTTATTCAAGAAATGGACTTGCGAGTGTTTATTTGGGACGTCCTGACACACTTAGATAGAACAACTTTAGAAAAAATCTAATTTTAATCCAGCCACAGATAATCCTTTTATTAAGGTCTTCCAAGAAAAAGTACTGAAGGATATTCAAGCCATTTCTACTTCCCAATCCAGATGTTGGCATAATTTAACAAAGGCACAAAAAGAGGCCTTAGACAATTTACACAATAGACACGACATAATTATAAAACCAGCAGATAAAGGGGTGCTATTGTGATCTGGGGTAGGGATCATTTTATATATGGATCATTTTGAACAATCGTACATTCTGAGTAATGGGGTGTTTTCTCCATACATCAAAGTTTGGAAGATATTTTTGGACAATACCTTCTGTGTTTGGATGGGACCAGAGTCTTCTCTTAAAGAATTTTTAATCTTCCTTAATGGTCTGCAAAACAGCATTAAGTTTGATATGCTATATGATACAACATCAACAAACTTCTTTGATGTCAGTATTCAAAATAGAAGTGGAGCATTCTACATGAACCTCTACAGGAAACCATTGGATGTGAATTCATGAGCTGTATATTTTATGGATTTTATTAGTTTGATTATCTATAGTCCACTGAAGAAGACCCAGGTTGAAACATGTCTTGCCTCTTGTTTTGTCTTTTATAATATTATTTGGAACATTATTAAACTATTATTCTTACAGCCTGTTCGCATTACAAACTTAAAACGGTTTGGAAATTGTTTCAATCTTCATAGTCCCCATGTCAGGTTGGCTTAACACCCTTTCCGTGTGTTAAATCGCCCCAAAGCATTGTAAATAAAACACTCATTTCAACAGGTCTCATAAGAACATAAGAGAAACCTTGTTGGATCAGGCCACAGCCCATCTAGTCCAGCATCCTGTCGCACACAGTGGCCCACCAAATGCTCATGGGCATCTCAAGCAGAGACAACGACAAACCTTCTCCTGCTCTCGAGCCCCAGCAGATGGCATTAGAAGTGCCCCAGTTCCTCCCCCCCTCAGCCTGAAAGATGCACCTAGGCATTCGTTCTAGTAGCCGTTGAGGAACATGTGAAACTAATCCCACACTTAGCTCAGCATTTTCTGCATATTTCCAGCCCTCCTCACTTGAGGGTGTGCTCTCCCGAACCGGATGCTGCCCAGCTCCTGTCGGCTTTCCCCCAGGGATCAGTTTAAAAGCTGTTCTGCAACCTTTTCCTCTGCTCCTGTTCTTGCATTCTAAACGGTTTACATTTCTTACTGTGGGAACGGTACCATTTTAGTGGGATGAGAATGCATGTTTAGAGTTTCCCTTCCTCAATAGCACTCTAGGAACTCCCCGCCCTTGTCACATCAAAAATTTTGCGGCAGGAGGAACCCCAATCAGAGAGAGGGAGTGGGCACCATGACTGGCAATGGGCGGGGAGAAAAAGATACGCTTTCTCAAATGAAGTTTTCAAGCACTTTCAGAATCAGGATCAAACGTGATTAAAGTTGAAAGTAATGGGATCAGGCAAATTTGTGTTTGCATCCAGTTCTTTTATTTCGGTTTAGGAAAAGCGTTTTAAGCTTGTAATGGGAACGGGGCCTTAGTATTTTTAAATTGATCAGTGGGGTATTGTTACCCTTTTGGATATTACATTGACTTTTCTGCTTCACAGCTTTGAATTTTGTTATATATTTGCCTTTTTACTATTTACATTGGTCAGTGGGGTGTATTTTTACCCTATTAGTTTACTTTTATTGGCAGAACCCTCCCTGTTTGGTTTTGGGTTTTGCACTTTGGGATTTGTGCTGTAGGGATTTGTGTTGGTTTGTCCAGAAGCAGCTACACAGTGGCTTCCAGGGTCTCTATGCAGCTTCTGGTTTCCTATCTCTCTGAGGAGAAAGGAGTACACAGGGACTCTGGAGTTTTAAATGTATCTAGAAGCACTTTAGCCACATCAGAGATGCTTCTTTTTGCTGTGCCTGATCACAGCCACAGTTTCTCTGTGTCTCTTCTCTGTTCTAGCATAAAACTAACTAACTATCTAAAATAAATAAATAAATAAATAAATAAATAAATAAAAACTAATCCTGGTTACCCATAGATGTGGAAAGGAACCAGGAAAAAAAATCCCCATGCTATTTCTCACCACACAATTCATCTTTTAATCTTAACTGCCTGTCTTGTCAAATTAATGTCCTTGTTAAATGATATCCTAGCCTTAAGTAAAGGTAGAACAGGGACTATACTGCAATAGCGGGACTCAGCACTGGCCCCAAGAATAAAACTTTACCTAAGCCATCTAGGCATCAAGAATACTGGCATCTGGTTTCACAGGAGAAACTGCTGAATCCATAGGGCAAGTCTGCTGAAAGGCTGGTATAGCTCCATCCTCTGCCATACAAAGAATCAAATATACCAAAGTAAAGTTTGCCTTTATTTTATAATACTTATTCCATTACAGAACGAACCACAGACATTAGCCCACTGGGGTGCTGCTACAGCTCTCAAGTGAGGGGAGGTCTGAGAATCTATGGCATAGAACTTAATTCCAGTCGTTCATGCTTGAGCTAGATGTCATCTTTAATTTTAAACTGAATTCCTGTTCTTGTGCAACACACATTTTGCTTGCTTTGCACTTTTGCTTGTTGTGTTCCAGTTTACCACTAGGTGGTCCTCCAGCACATCAAATCTCACCTGCTTCACAATTTTCTCATTCACAAGCTGAATCAAATCTGCCCAGGCCCAGCCAATACTAGCAAAGATTTATGTTCGCCTTTCATTCTCAAATCTGTCAGGAGGAATCCAGCAACTGAACTGCTAAACTCACCATTTTAGCAATTCAGTCCTCTGTTTCCTGAAAATCACAAGGGATTTGTTTCAATCATGGCCTTTCAAATTAGCACAGATGCTACTGCAAGTCTTGTGAACAGAGTAACCCAGGTGATGGGTGAAAAAGCATTACGGCTCTATGGTATGTGCTTAATGCTTCAGTGTTTGGAGTTTAAGCCGACATTCAGTGTCTCCTGTAAAGTCTGCTCATTTCCATTCAAGAAAGAAAAAAATATTTTTTTCATTTTTTCCTTATTTTGTCTTTCCTATACATCCAAATATAGGGAGAAAGTCTCAACTTTCTTTTGAAATCATTATAGAGAAAGAGTTTGTTGTGGGTGTTGGTTTTGCATATATCATACTTCCTTCTCAGTGGCAGCACTACAAATATAACTATGCCTACTTCCAAGTCAAGTCTGTGGTGCCTTCTCCTTAGGAGAATGAGTTTAGACGGCCACCTAAAAATTCAGGAGGGGGAGGAATTAAAGTCATTTTGCCAGACACAGCCATCCCTCAATCTGTCACATAGAGTTGTTGCTTCTCCTACCAAAAATTACATCATTCCTCTCTCTCTCTTTTCTGTAGCCTGCTCTCCCTCCTCAAGTATTAAACTAAATCTCATTCAGTAAACATAAAATTCATATTCCTTCTAAGAAGAATGCAGGTATCAAGTGACATGAAGCCCTTTTGGGAAGGAATACATATAAGTCCCTGTTTCACTGTGATTATTTTAGTTTTTATTTCATTTATTTGCGTTTTATCCCCTGTCTCATATCTGAAGGTCTCATGGCAGGTGACAGCAATAGAAAACAAAATATTTAAATGAACAAATTGAAATAATAAGATGCTAAAATAATAACTGAATGTCTTTTTATGTCAATCAATGGCCAGGGTGCATATTTGTGGTTTTAACAGTTTTCTCAATGCATTAACTGAAGGTGCCTGGTACACCTCATGGAGACTATTCCATAGTCTAGGGGCCATCTCCAAGAAGGCCTTATCCTGGGTCTTTCCTCAACTACTTTAGATGATGCAATGAAGAGAGCCTCCCTTGCAGATCTCAAGGTGTGGGCAGGTCAATACAGGGGAAGGTGTGCCCTTAGCTAATTAGGGCCCAAGCCACTGAAGGATAAAACCTTGAATTGGGTTCACTAGTAAATTGGCAGTCAGTACTGCTCTTTTAAGACCAGCATAATGTGCACCCAGGCAGCCATTCCAGAAAGCAGCCCATGCACAAAGCCTGATTTTTCCATCCCTGGAAATACATAACCCAGTTTTGACTTAGGAGTGTTTCAATCCTTGGATATAATTCTCATCTTCTTTAGGAAATGTAAAATGTCAACACAAAAACAATACCCCATCATTCTCATTGGCCCTGCTGAACTTCAACAGCCATCAATGCAGCCGTGCTTAGAACTCAAGTTATCTTCATAGAATAGAGTATGGGGTAAAATGTCCCACCTGAAGCAATTTCAAGGAATGAGTTAAGGAGGAAATTGAGGGGAAATGTCTTGAAAAAAAATTCTGTCTTATTGGTAGTATTCAAACATTTTAAAACTTCTTAAATATCTATATTTTCTTCTGTTTTCACATTAGGTACAGCAATCTGGAACATTCATAGCATTCATATTTCTCATACTCTGTGGTCTTCCATCACTTCTAATTAGAAGAATTTTCTGGTTTTGTGCAGAAACTGTGAATCGACAAAAATATTGTGTTCTTCAGCACTTGTTCTATCTCCATTTAAGAACAATTAGTAACAAAGGTCTACCAAGTTGGCAAGAAGATATTACTTTGAATAAAATTTCTGAAATAAACATGCACCGTACACGGAGAAAAAAACCAAATCACTTGACTGTCTCAGAATTTAACCCTCATTGATAAGGGTATGGTAACTTTGCACCCAGCCAAGTTATGCAGTTCATATGCAATCTTAAAAATATGATTAAGTAGTACAACATTACACATAAAAGACTCCCTTCACAGAAAACTCTTTGCAAAATTCAGACTAATACAACAGATGGCTTGGCTGCTGGGATTAAAAATGAGTGGGATACTAAACTACTCTACATTTTATATATTGCACCATTTCTTCCCTTGACCTTTGTCAAGCACAAGCATTAGTGTATTACATTTGTCACCCATTTAAATTATTCTTCCAATTGAAGGAAATGCATAACTTTTTTTTTCAAAGGTAGTAAGGATGACTAATAGGACATTTGATAGATAAATGTACATTACCTAAGGTTTGTCATGTTGACCTCAAAGAATCATTGCAAAATTTGTCTAATAAAAAATACATGCCCTGGTAATACTTTTATTACATCAAACAGTCACTAAATACTGTAGTATATGAGCTTTCAAACTTTTTATATTCCTTCACCAGGCAAGATGCTAGTGAACCAACATGGGAAGAGGGCACTGATGTAAGCTTGGAAGAGTTTCAAGACAGAATGTGGACAAATATAACAGATAGTCATGTAGGATTATATAGATGCAGTGCAATTTCAGGTTGCCTCAAGCTTTTTATGAAGAGAAAAACACATATGGTCTACTCTTCTGGCGCTAAAAATTAGAGGTGGGGAAAACTGCTTGAAATGCTTCTCATAGTGGTCCTACATATATTGCTGGAAACCTTTGAGGACCAAGGGAAGTTCACACTTTGCCACTTTGCTTCTCATCTGTGGGAAGCAAGGTGCAAACTTGCCCACATGTGTAATTGGACTATTTTAATCCAGATTGCCCTGGCAAGAGCTTAGTTCACATGATCTCTCCTCCCATGCATCCAGACACCAATCTCAAGTTCAGATGGTGTCCACACAAAGTTGCTATGGGGGGAGCTTCTGGATGGAAGAACCCAGTTTTGGTTAAGAAATGGCTTCTTCAAGTGTAGATGCTCCCTCTTGGAGGTCGCCCCCCACATCAATTAGTGAGCCAGGTGTGGAAAGCCCCCTGTCCAGATGGAGAATAAATAGTTCTACTATGGCTCGTATCTGTGGCAAATCCAACATAGCCCTGTTATAGCGGGGTGAAAACTCACTATAACATATTTCAGCAAAACCCTATTCTGAACACAGATTTTCCCAAAACAGTGCTAAATTTTATCTATCTGGACACTGTCACTGGGAGCTCCCATCTTGGATGAGGCCACAATCTATATGTGGGGCTTGAAAAAGACAGCCACATGTGAGTGATGGTGGCAGTCATGCAGGTATTTTGCACCATCAAAAAATCTCGATGTGCACATCACTGTATCACACACAAACAGCTCTAGCCCCACACTGTCTAGTCGACAAGAGATTATTATTCCAGATGACCTTTTTTTCTGGGATATTGCTTGTTAGGACAGGGTTTTTTGGGGTGGTGGTAATGGTCAGGAGTTGGCCTAAGTTATCAGGCACCTCGGAAGGCACTAGAATCCTATCTGCCGTATCCTAGAATCTCCATAGTCCATATTGGAGGAGTGGAGCAATGATTGGTGAAGCAGGAATTGAGACAGTGCAGTCACAATCATGTCATCCAGTTGTATCATACTAGACACACCACCCTGTCACTCCCCTGTGAATTCCAGAAGTTCAGAGGAGGAGCAGATTTGCACCCAGTGAATTCCCTAGGGTTAAGTAACTGCAAATCTGACAACTGTAAATGCAGATTTTCCAGCACCATCGCAGAGCTACTTCAAGCTACGTTTCCTAAAAACACAAAATCTAGCCATTAACGAAGTCCCTTTCTGCACTCATTAATCAGGATCAAGGCAATTGTAAGAACATATCATCTACACGAGGGTGCATTAGATCTCAATCAAAACTGTACTAAACTAGATTAGTGGTAGACATGGACCCTTTCTGCACTTGGCCTTATTCTGGAATATATCTCTGGATAGCCATCTGCTGGCCAGAAGCTAATATAGACTATGGCAGGGCTCACCTTGGCCTTTCCATAGTCTGCACTAGCATGTGGATAGCAGGGGCCTATTTGCACTTGGCTTTCTTCTGGAATATATCCTGGAATAGGACCCTGCTGTCCACATGATAGTGCAGGTTACAGCAGGCCCCAGGTGAGGCCTACCAGAGTCAGCATTAACATGTGGGCCACACACCCCTATCCTGAAATATACTCCAGAAAAAGGCCAAGTGCAAAAGATCTCAGGTCCTTATTCTGAGATATATTCCAGAATGAGGCCAAGTGCAGAAAGGCTCCAAGTAAATGTGGCCTATATCAATGCTGGCACTCTTTAGCACACATTTGCTGTTCTAAAGGTCATGCAAAGCAGATGTCTCTGCTTGTGGTTGATCTGGATCTAGCTAATATGGATCTACTTAATATGGATTAACTGAGGTAAGTGCAGAAAGGGCCTAACTTTCTCTTCAGCTCTTGAGCTATGGTCACACAAGATTTAATCCAGCTTCAGCCCACTTTCAGATAGAGAGAATACATCAGCAAAATGACAAACTGTTTTCTTTCAGTGTTAAATAACTTAGAAAATTCACCTTCGGGATACGTAATATGGAATGAAAATTACTGGTCGCTTTGCTGTTGTGTTCTCTTGCTCTGAAGGTGAAATGAAGCTGGATTAAACCTTAGGTGTGACCAAAGCCTTGATGAACAAGACAAGTCCTTAAGAAGTTCCAACACAGATGATTCAGACAAGTGGAAGAAGGAGGATTCTCGAAGAAAGAATAGGAGTCTTTAACTATAAACAAAGGAGCTATCTTAAAATCAAGAATCTAAAAGCTGCTTTTAGATGGTGACTTCTAGATCAGGAAAGATTAGTCAAAAAAGTGACTGAAAATTCTGTTTTCCGCACTTGCTCTAATAAGACAGCTGGAGGCTGCTCCTATGTGGAGCATATACATTGCGTGGAGCCCCTTCTGTCCTGGAAGCAGCTCTACACAAGTTGGAGTGTTCCCCACATATATAGCTGTGGAGCATAAAAACATGCTCTACAGTTATACCAGCCACCAATTAGTATAGCCCAGCAGGGCTCCATTCGCACATCTTCCAGGTGAACAGAATGTGGTGCAGAGTGGCACAGCAGCAGCTGTGTACCATGTCACCCAGTTGCCACAGCAACAGCACCACAAATGCCCACTGCCACAGTGAGGTGATCCCAGCGATCACACTTACCCAGTGCTTGGGGAAGCCACGATGCTGACATCATCCAATGCCTTTTTTCCTGCACCAGGACCCAGTGCTGTGGCCAAAATAAAAATTTCCCATTGCACCACTGCTTGTCTTCAGCCATCCTGAAGTTTTCATCTGTGCTCCATTTCTGGCAAGATGCTACATAAACACTCTTAATATTCAGTGACTACTTTCTCTCCTTATTTGCCTTATTAAAATGCAGCAATTTTTAATTTATTTTTTCATCATTGCTTCAAATGTTAATAATAATAATCAACAACAACACAATTTCTAGCTTCTTACGAAAGATTAACTACTGTGGCACCATCAGTGAAGCTGAAAATATTTGCATTCAATACATTTTTTTTCCACAGAGCTCTTTGTCTTACTTAAAGTTCTTGTGTAACAAAGCATAAAGCATTCATACTCAGCCACAACTAGTGACAGATGTCACATTTTTTTCCCTACACATCTTTGTGGCTCTCTTCCCAGATTCATTTTATTGCATTTAGGCAAGGAATTAATTTGGTTTCTGTTTGTATGAGACCCAGGTTGGCTCTTGAAGTTTCTCAGTATATATAATGTTCCTCAAAGGGAAGCAAGAACTAAGCAACTATAGTGAACAAACCCATTATTCCTGGTTCTCTTGTAAATTCAAATTTCCTTCTGCTAAGTAGGAAAGAAAGAAAATAAATTGTGCCAAGTGGGAAAGTGGCATCTTTGCTGTATTTCAGTCCTTATGATATGATATTTAATGCAAAATTTCTTACTGGCAAAACTCTTGATATAGATGCAGCAATGTGCAAGCTATGTAGTTTTTAACACTTAATATATATAATTAAACATCTAGCCTAGGTAGGAAATAAATGCAAATCACTTTATTTCTTTTTAAAAAAACTTTCAATGGTGAATTAGCAGTAATTTATCTCTGAGAAGCAGAATTTAGGGGTAGGCAAGGTAGCTCCAGACACTGGTAACTTTTGGAGGGGAAGAAAATGTCAAATCCTATTTTTCTGATGGCCATGTATATATCCAACAGAGCCAGTGAAAAACAGGACTGGACCTCCAGCTGCACATGATGAAACGTACATTGAACTGGATTATGAACATAATTATCATTGAGATGGTTGATATTTTGACTATAAAATGAGTCTAGATAGAAGTAACTATCAAATGAATCATATGCATTCTTGTTAAATTGCACATCTTACATATTATAGCTACTGTTTACTTTCCCCATATTTTGTAGCCTACTGGTATATAGTTGTTCAAGTACACATTAGCTCTTCTGTGCTTCATGTTACGTGGTGCTTGTATTTAACAGAAATATGAATTAGCAGATTCTGCAACTCTGGCTTATCACAACTCCGCACCAGGTCACTAGGCTTGCTAGAGAACCAACCTGAGCATAAAGTTTCAAGGTTTGGCTCACTAGTGAGCAGAAGCAACACAAAAGATCTATCAAGAAGAGAACTAAGGTCCTTCTAATATGAAATAACCAATAAAAGCCCTGATTCCAAAAAAGGAATATAAAACCTTATTATAAAGAATAATTGTAAATTTACTAATAAAAATAGTATATCTTATAAAAGCTGGTAACAATATACAAAAGAAATAACAATATACAAAAGAAAAAATAAGGGAGGATGGTGTATAACAAATGTCCAGCAACGAAAGAGCACCAATCTGAGAATCCTTAGAAAAGATAAACAAGGAGTTGCGTCGAAGGTATATACGTATAGCAAAAAAAAGGGGGATCTTGAGCCAGATGTGTTTCGACTGATAGTCTTCTTCAGTGGCTCTTCCGATCTTCCCAAATGAAGATAACTCTTTTCAAATCTATATGATTATACAAAGTAAAATTAAGCAACGTGTTACATAAGACCATACTCTCAGATACTAAAGGAATTTACATATATAAATACATTTAACCATCTCCTGTTTCTCAAAGTGGACATAAAATGAACAGTACTTACATGCCAAAAGGGGGGCTCTAACACATACACCAAATGTAAAACTTTTATAAAAGGCAACTAAAAAACAATCATAAAATACAAAAGTTACATAGAATTCAAAAACAAATAATAAGTCAATAAGAACATAGGTGTAAATAATATACACAGAAAAAACACAAATATACTCACATAAAACACTTCTTTCACTCTAAAACAATGTAAAACTATCTCTCTTGGAACTATAATGAAACGAGGAAACAAAACTCAAAGAACTAATATACACAGGGCAAATCTTGTAGGACTGTCATGGTCCTAATTCTGCAGATACTCATGGACCATCTTGATACAGAGGAGATGGCAAGTTAAATATACCAATTGACTTCCTCATTCAGACCAAAGGGTTCAAGAGTCTTTAATTTGTGAATCCAAAAAAGTTCCTTTCTGGCCAGTTTTTCCTTGCATTGTGCATCGGACTGTACCTGGTCAATACACCAATATTTTAATTGAGTGGCTTGGTGGGATGATTCCAGAAAGTGTTTTAACCAGGGGAGCCTGTATTTTATTGTTTCTGATGCAGCTTTGGTGGTCTAGTATTCTAGTTTTGACTGCCCTGGTAGTCATACCTACATATAACTTTTCGCAGGGGCACTGGATAATATAAACAACATGAGAGCTTTGGCACATGAAGAAATGTCTAATAGAGTAAGTTTTTTCATCAAGTGGATTGATAAAGGTTTTTCTTGTATAACACACTTCACAAGCCTTGCAATCTCCACATTTGAAATGGCCAATGGGGGGAGGCAAACTGAGAAGTAATGACTGAGACTCTTTAGGGGGAAAAATGTTGGATCTAACTAAAAAATCCTTAAGATTCTGGCCTCTTTTGTAGGAAAAGACAGGAGGTGCCTGGCAACCTGGAACATCTTCAAGAAAATGCCAATGTTTGAGTATTATGTTCTTTACTAAAGTAGACTTTGTACTGAAAGTAAGGAGTACACACAGTCTATTGGCATTTTTGGTGTTTTTCTTCTTATACCTTAAGAGGGATTCTCTCTCTTGTGTAGATGCTTTCTCCATTGCTTTGTGAATGGCATTTTTAGGGTAACCCCTCTGTTGAAAATTATGTGCCAGCCCTGGAGATTGATACACAAAGGACTCTGCCGTGCTGCAGTTTCTCTTGTATCTCAAGAACTGAGAATAAGATAAATTGCATTTCAGTTTAGAAGTGAGGAAGCTGTCATACCTTAAAAAAGAATTAGTGTCTGTGGGTTTTATGTAAGTTTGTGTATGAAACTTGCCTTCACCCAAGGAGACTTCTATGTCCAGAAAGTGAACTTTAGTACTGCTGTATTTCATATCATAAGAACATAAGAGAAGCCCTGCTGGATCAGGCCTCAGCCCATCTAG
>MTQE01000401.1:443127-471480 GCA_014337955.1 Aspidoscelis marmoratus
AACTCAAAACGTTTTGAATTCGAGATAACTATGCCATGAAGATGAGGCCTGAAATTTTTAGTTAAATTGTGTACTAAGTTTCTAATGGCAACTACAGACATACCCATTGATTGTTTCATGCTGGAACAGCTCCATATGTAATTGTCCTCAGCTACAGCCTTAAAGGAGTTTCATGAATTGGCAACATTTTGCATATTCAACACAAGATTTCAATTGTGAAAGTGTTGTACTGTCTGCACATAGCTTTCCCCTATCACTCACACTTTGCCTGGTATTGTCTGCACATTCTGCTTGGGGTGCTCACTTTTATGCAGTCACCCTTCTGAAAAAGCATCCTTTGTGAAATACCCTATATCACATCACTTCCAGTCTGAGGATCACATAAAAGAAGCTTTTCAGAAACAGCCTCTAGTAGAAATTATGGTATCATTTTTCTCATGGTTGGATTAAATTTTCCTAGCATAAGTACCATTTTTAGAAACCAGCCAAAGAGATGAAGTTACAACAGCATGTTCTAAGGTGTGTATGAATTTGCAGAGGGTACAATTCGAAAATCAGCAGTTCTGTGGGAGAGCAAGAATAAAGAGATGACCGGCTGTGTCTGCACTATCTTTCCCAGGATAAAGACTTCCGTTCTCCATCTATGCAAATGTTGTACTATCAAAAGGGTGTCTCAGTATGGAGACTATGGGCAGTTCTGCACTGGCTGGTATACTGGACCATCAAGTCTATTTATGCTATCTAAGGGGGTATGTTTGCTGGTCTGGTATACTGGCCAATGCTGAATTGTCCTTTAACCTGCTCTTCATGCACCTTCCCCTCCCATTTTCCCCAAATAGCCACAACAGTGAATAAAAGCATTTCCTGTGCTGCCTGCAGGATCCTCTGCATGTACTCCAATACCCAGATCTAATCCCCTGTTAGGAAACTCTGTTTCAATGTACAAACCATGCAGTTGGCATAGTTTTATCTTTTTATCCTCAGTTTCTGCCTGCTTAGAAAATACATGGGAGAAACTGGAGGACAGCCACATGGCAAAGAAAGGGGGGGGGAGTGTATACCAGAACATATGTACAAAAAGCTTTGTCGCTTCAGAACTCACACAGAACCTTACCCTTGAACACCCAAAAGCAGTGAAAGTGAAGAAAATCTTCTCAGCCAAAATATTGTATGTAACCTAATTATCCGAGACAGGCACAGATGAATTGTCCTGTCAGGTCTGAAAAGCCCTCCAGTATCTGTATGGGTCTGCTTCCAGATTGCATAGATCTGTTAACTGCCCATTTGGAGATGAAGGGCTCTTTATGCTGCAGGCAGCCAGGGATTGTAGATGCGGCAGACTCCCAAACCCTAGTTTGCAAATCTGGCAGCTACCAAATGTGTAACAGATATCAATAGAGAACTCTGCGTAGAGCAACCAGTCAAAGGTCTTTTCTAGGGATGTGCACAAATGCAATTTTCGGGATTCGATTTGAATCGAATATCCCAAAATTTGATTCAATTCAAATCTCTAAAATTCAAATTTACCCAAATCCGATTCAAATAAAGCAAATTTGAATCTATTGGTTTGAATTATTGGTTTGAATTTGCACTTATGAATGTTGATAACATTTGTATGTGCCCGTATGCATTGTTACATATCACATATGCATCTGTACGCACCCATATGCATCCCGTATTTATCCCTTATGCAACCAATTTTCGTCCCGTACGGATCCATACAAATGCATACGGATGTGGGAAAGATGTGTACGTGCAAGTACTCATTGTATACAAACCCGTATGCATACGAATGTCCGAATAATTTGAATGAATAGATTCAAAAATTCAAAATTGTTTGAATTTTTAAATTTGAATTTATGGACCTTTGATTCGAATTCATATGTCAAAATTCGGATGAATTTGATCAAATTTCAAATGTCTTCAAATATTCATGCACATCCCTAGTCCTTTCTGCAATGGACCTTTATTCCGTCTGCCATAGTCTGCACTAGCATGCAGATGGCAGGCCCCTCCCTGTTCTGGGATATAACCCAGAGTAAGGGGCAGTGCAGAAAGGGCTAAAAAGGAAGAGAAAGATCTTGCTCCTTTAATGGTAACAGAGAAGAGGAAATTTCAACATGTGCAGCTGGCATGATAAGTGATAATCTGATGACATTTCCTTTGTTTCAAAACTATTAAAGGAACTGGAGCCTTTCCTTCCATATAACCACCTTAATTATGTCGGAAATTATGGAACTATAAACATTGCTTCTGTGGAGCTGATCTCTTGTGTGACAAGGCCGGGAACACACACACACACATTGTATTGTTTATTTTGTGGCAGCTCTGTATGCACTCACTGGAGAAGTGGCATACAAATAAAACAGATAAAAATGTGGTACAGATGAATATCTTGATTCTGTTGACAAAAGTTAAAAGATTTTTAAAAGCAATATAAAGCAAACAATCACAGGTAGAACTGCCGCTCCTTCTACAACTTTCTCTAGATCTGTGTAAAAGTCAATCTTTAAAATTATTTTAATGAATAAATAAATGTACATTCATATGGTTGGGGGGATTTTCTGATGACTGAAGGGGAAAGGAAAAAACTAAGGGAGAAGGTAAACACACTTGGCTTCTGAATAACAAGGAAGCTGGAATTCTGGCAAAGTCTATCTTTTTTCTGCACTTCATATCATCCTGCCGAACCTCAAAGCACTGTTTCTTTTTTTTCATTCCACGTAGTAAGGCAGCAGGAACAAGGTTTCACGATAATATTTTCCATGGAAACTGACAATGTAATCCAGGGCACATAGCTCCTTCCACTATAATCTATACAGGCTTGATGTTGTGATGCCAAGCAACTATTTCAGTTTGGTTGCTACGGTCATGTTTTTGGTTTGCTCCCCCTCCCCTCACCTTTGATTAAAACAACAGCAGGGAAGGAAATGATGGAGCAAGCACTACGGCAGCTTCTGAAACTTGATGTTCAGTCTATACTTGCTAGCTAATGACAAGCTCAACACCAGCAGACAGGTTTGCACTTTAAAGCATTTAACTGGCTGCAATTTTGGCCCAATGTGTTTTGTGTTTTGTGATCTTCCAAACATAATGGCAAAATGTTTTGCAGGTGATTTTTCACATAATAATATTATTATTTACTCTATAATAAGCTTGGGTACTCCAAAGCTTATCTTTCCAAGCTACTTGCCATGTGGCATTTGTTTACAATATTGGAGGTGCAGCCATGAAGTTCACACAAACTTTGTAGTCATGGCAAGGACTAGTCTGGATTAATGTTCTCAGGGCAGATGGTGGTGATCTCACCCATCCCAGGCAGGTAAGTGCAGAGAGGCCTTTTTTGTACAACAACGAAAAACTTACACTGAAAGCTAAATGGCAGTAAAACTATATAAGCAAATAATAAAGGAATATATTGGTTAGCTTCATTGGCTACCTCTCTGGGAAGTGTGTATGACTACACAGCTAGGAAGTCCACAACAAAATAGGGAAGGGCTTCTAATTTTTATGTAGAAAGACATAAAGGAGACTGATAATATTTTATGTTTCTGGGTAGTCAGTTGGTTTGGTTAGGTTCTGATTTTTGTAGTAGCCCTGTCCATGTGTACATGTAGGACTTCTTGTTTTTATATTTTCTTATATTTGAGTCAAGGGTGATATAAAAATGACTATTTTAAAAAAGTGTGTTGGTATTTTGACTTGAGTTTGAGTTTCTGGTTCCTTTGCCTTTAACAGCTGCAGATTAGGGATGTGCACAAAGCCAAATTCTCCCATTCGAATAGAATGTGAATCAAATGGGGGATTATTCGGCTTCATACAACATCCCCCCAGCAAATGTGGGAGGGCTTCAGCTTCATGTGTTAACATCCTACAAATGTCTGCATGTGAGGAAACCACTACTCTACCCCTCCGTTCCCTTTCCATCCCACCTCATCCTCCCCACTCACCTGCCGCTGCTCTGAGGCCTTGTGTGTGCTGCTCTGAGGCTTAAATAGGCTTTCTGGAGGTTTGTACACCCTTCCCCATCCTGGAATCATGGTGATTCCTGGATGTGGGGAGTGCATTTTCCTCTGGAAGGCTTACTTGGGCCTCAGAGCAAGGCATGAATGGTGGAGGAGGATGGAGAGAATGCTGCCACACCCAAATTTGCAGATAAGGGTGCATGGACAGGATGGTGGTGGGAGGTTGGTGGGGACAGGCAGCTGGGTGTGGCCAGGCCTGGCCTTCATCAGAGCTTCTACAAAGCTTCTCCAAAAGCTGATTTGATTTGTGGATGAATGGGGGCGTACGAATGTAGACCCCTTTCAATTCACCCACAAATGGTGACATTTGTACAAATTTCAAATTTCATAGATATTAATGCACATCCCTACTGAAAGTTCAGTTTTAAATGAACTTTTCCTCTTTATAGATATAGAAAGATGGGGAAATAGAATGAAGTCCTACCTCTTGTATGACACACATAAATTAGACTCCAGGGAGTTAAAACCTACATAAGCAGTGTAATCCTCATTAACAGGGAGAAGAAATGTCTGCTGCACCTAACTGCAATGGTTTTCTAATTTTTTGTTTAAAAAAACTAGAAAAGAGAGCTGGGGAAAAACCCTATTATATGTATAAATGCATTCATAGCTTTTTCTAATCCCACTAGAATCTGCTTTGGAACTAAAGTTTTATGGAAAGAAACCTCTCCTAAGAAAATACACAGATAGAGAAGACTGGGTGTGTGAAGCATTATCTCATGTCAAAATTTGGGTTGCAGCTGCAGTTTTCTTATTAATTATATCTCAACTCCCATGGCTGAAAGGGAGGAATCATGAACATAGTAAGTGAGATGGAAGTCTTCAGATGGATTGTCCTCAGCTGTATTAATGCAATCCACTAGTAATAATAACCCCCAGGGAAGGTACTGCAGAAAGACAACTGAAAACATCTCAGGAAAGGAATGACTGCCTGTTGTCCAATATAACCATCCCAGAATGAACTAAAACTTCTGGTCTACTAAAGCTACAAGTCTAGTGTGTGTCTGTGTGTTGTGTGTGTGTGTTTTGCTTGTTTCTGTAGTTAGACATTATTTAGTAAGAAATAATCAAAACTAAAACACAAGGACTAATAAATATAATAAGCAGTAATACAATCTTTAGAAAAGTATTACAATTATTGCTTCAAAAACACATTGCAGATGTTTGGTATCAGTGGCTGAAACATAGACCTTTGGACTACTGTGAAGTTGAGTGATGAGCCTTGGATTTGAACGTAATACTTGCTTTTCTCACCCCTTTATGACTATTGGCTACTCCATTCTTTCTAAGGGATTCTTGCCCACAGTAACAGTAGTTGTAATGGTCATCTGGATTAAACCTTCCCATTCAAGTCCATTTTAGCAGGTTTAATCCTAAAATGCCATCTCATGTTGGACCTCATGCAAAATTATTCTTTACAGCATCGTACTTTCACCACCAGACATATCCACAGCTGAGTGTCTATTCAGCTTTTACCTAATCACTTCACTCTTCCTGGTGCTCCTTATACTTGCACTCCATTCTCTCCTAGTAATGTATTGGACAACTTCCAACCTTGGGGCTCATCTTCAATTGTCATTTTTTAGCCTTTTATCATTGTCCTTGGCAAAAATATTGGAGTTGTTTGCCATTTCCTTCTCCAGTGGATCACATTTAATCTTCTACATAAATAGTATTTAGAGTTATTATTTTACATAAATAAAAGAACATCATATTTCTTGCACAGTCCTCATAAGGAAACAAAGATCATTCAAGACAATCATGTATGATGGAAATATTTTTAGTAAAAGTATTGAAGTTCTAATATATAAATTGAAGTTGTCAGGCAAGTTTATTTTATTGATCATTTTGTGAGGGTTTTTTTGATGCTTGCTGTTTTTTTAACCAAAAATATTGCTGATACTTTAAGGACAGACTGGATACAGCAGATTTTGTAAAAGGGACATGTGACAATTCACCATATTCATCACCATCTCCATTAAAATGTAATCTAAGAACTTGCCATTATTTTCTCATTGAATTTCAAGTCACGTTAGATGTTGCCATAGTAAAAATTACACATGGGGTCTTTATACATTCTAGAATTTCAGAGGCTGAGCTACTCTTAATGCCGTTTTCCTTACAGAAGATTACAATTCAAGGTCAGGTCAATGTTGATGAATTTTAAAGAGATTCTCTACCACCTGTATGCCAAATTAGTTCTACCTTCCATATGAAGCAGCAGGTACAGATTAAAATCAGGTACATTACAAAAGCCATGCAGTATGTCTTCCTTATATAGTGAGATATGTTTTACAGATCAGGGAAACATAAAATCACAACTTTTCTTTCTTGTTGCTGCATCTTTTCTGAAGCATCAAATATGTTCTGTTAGCATCAAGAAGTGATGTTTGTTAATACAAATTCAGCTACAGCTTCTAAACTATATATGAAGCTTTTAATATATCTATCTTGTGTTGTCTCAAAACAATGCACCTCAGGCTTCAACACAACCCTATTGACAAGGAAACAGACATTGTAGACACATGAAGAAAGATGGAATTCATACTAAAGCTGTATTCACATGTTTTCTCTAAAGCAGAGAAAGAAATTGTCTCTGTTGCAAACAGATGTACTGGATGGCTTATATTTAGAGGCTATATTTAAGACTAGCAAATGTCCAAAGCATTTTATGAGAGTATAATATAAACCTAAACAAATGTAGAAACAGCATTATTTGACTTTCACAAACCTGTTGCTCCTTCTAAACTCAATCTAATAATGAAGATTTTAGGCACTATTTATTTATTTATTTATTTACATTTCTATCCCGCCCCATATCCGAAGGTCTCTGGGCGGGTAACAGCCTTAAAAAAGATTTAAAAGACTCTTCTCTCTATAGATTCTTTTCTTCCTTTCCTATTACGTGGTGGTCTTTGCTGTACAATCTCAACAATTGTTCTTTTAACATACTTTCATATAATAGTTGCAATACATTCATGCTTTTTAAGAGTTTATTGAACTTGCTTTATAAATTGGTTGTTGATGTGTAGAATTTTGACATTACTTGATCAGGTTTCTATTTTTGTTATTGTCCAGTCTCTGGTGTCTATCTGTTAAATCAAATTGTTTGCTTTTTTTCTTATAAATTTCTTGATGTTCTTTAGGGTACACATCCAATGCTTTCTTTATGATGTTTTGATATGTCTGTTCCTTAATTCTCTGGGGATGGGCTGACATGTTCATTAGGTAAAATATCTTTTTTTGGCTTGTTATCTGTATCATCTAGATTTAAGTTGTCATTTGTTCTGCCTGATAGGAGGCCTATCGCACTAGGGCCTCAGAATACAATTAGGCAAGCCCTGGGACAGAGCATTCACTCTGCTGGGTGGGCGATTCTGTCTGAAACTGTCCCGTCCTGTCCCAGGGTCGCCTAATTGCGTTCCAAGTGTAGAGCACAAAACTGTGCTCTACACCTTGCTCAGACTGTTCCCGGCCATCCTACAGCTATCCAGCATGGAGAGCATTTGCACTCTCCCTGCCAGACAGCTGTGGACCCTTTCGAGCCCTCTGGCCAACAGCCCCTTTCGGGGGAGGAAGAAGATTGGGAGCTTGCAGGAACCCCCTAGGCAACCCCCCACCCAGGGGCCTGGACCACCCGCCAGGCCCGTACACGTTCACTTACCTTTTCAAACCCTCTGGTCCAATGTGGTGCTCGCATGGCTGGCCAGGGTGATGTGCTGCTCTGCGCACAAGTATGTGCTGGTAGACCGCCCCCATGCTGAACTGATGTCACAGCATCAGGTCAGCATGGGGGCAGTCTATCGCTGCCTGTGCCTGTGCACAGAACAGGACATCACCCTGGCTGGTCGCGCGAGTACCACCTCGGACCAGAGGGTCCAAAAAGGTAAGTGATCGTGCAGCTGGGAGAAGGGCGCAAACCCCATGGGTGCTGGTGTATACCTAGGGATTCCTGACAGCTGGTGCAGTCCAATCTGGGCCACGCCAGCTGCCATGGCATCAGGGTGAGACTGGGCCATCCGGACCCGAGCTGCCTGCAACTGAATCAAACATGACCCAATGGCAGCAGTGGAAGGCGGGGACTTCTGCCCATGTGTTGGCCTTTTTGGCCTAGAACATATGGAGACGAATGCCCCATTCACACCTAGGCAGGTAAGGGACACATGAAAACATATCCTTACCTGCCTAGGTAAGGATATGTTTTCATGTGTCCCTTACCTGCCTAGGTGTGAAAGGGGAATCTGTCCGTGCCTGTCCTAGTCTTACTGCATTATAGCCATTCGGCTGTAGTGCAAAAAGGCCTTTATTTAAAAAGGAGAGCAAACACATTTTTCCCTACTTAATTGTATTGTAGCTTTAGGTAATTATAATGATGTGTTGGTCCATGTAGGATTTGTAAAATTTTCACAAATACAGTCTTTTTCTAAAATATACATGTAGTAAGGCTAGCAGAGGAGCCAGACATTTCCCCAAGGTTAAGCCTCAGATTTGCCTGCAAAACTTACCCATGTGTTGTACAATAGCCTTTAAAAAGATACCAGAAAGCCCTGTGCTTATGAAATTGATTAGAAACACCTATAATAGTAAATAAATGTGCCAGCTCTCAGTCAAGAATATAGCACAAAGTCATGACAATAACACACTGCCTTGAAATGTTTCTTTTTTTTAACTGAGGCCTATTCGCACTACACCCTCACATTAGCTGGAGGCTGGTTCTGTTCAGAACCATCCCAGCCCATTCCAGAGTTGCCCTACTAGCATTCCAGGTGTAGAGCACAAAATTGTGCTCTACACCAAGCCCAGGGCATTCCTGGCTGTCCACAGCTGTATGGGAGGGAGAGCATTTGCACTCTCCCTCCTGGACAGCTGAAGGGCCATGCCCCCTGCTGCCACTATTGGGCCAAATGTGGCCCAACAGCTGGCAGGCCCACACAATCACCTTACCTTGCCAGGCTCAGGGTGCTCCTCGCACCACCTGGAGAACAATGTGCCATGATCTACACAGGCGTGCACACTCTGGTAGACTGAACCCGTGTTGACCCATCAGGTGAATGTGGAGCTGAGCTGCTGGAGTGTGCGTGCCTATGTAGATTGCAGCACATCGCTCTCCAGGCCGCGTGAACTCCAGACCCCGAACCTGAGAAGGTGAGGCATCGTGCGTGCAGGGTGGTGGCGGCGGCATGAACCCCTGGTAAATCCCTTTCGCAGGCCCATCCCCTAGAAGGCCCTGGCCCTTGGGGGGATACCCGGGGGAATCCTGCTAACTGTAGCTGACCCAGAACGGGACCAGCCTGCCCACCACTGGGTTGAATTTGACCCATTGGTGGTAGGCCTGGGAGGGGCATCCTGTCCCACGCTGGCCTTTTTGGGCTCGGCCACGCGGAAGTGGATTACCCATTCACATCTAGGCAGGTAGGGACGCGTCCCCACATGTTCTTTACCTGTCTAGATGCGTATGGTGAATCCGTCCCCATGTGGCCTAGCCTTCATGCACTACAGTCTTTTGGTTGTAGTGCAAAAAAGCCTCTGGAAATTTTACATTTGTTTAAATATAACCAGGATGGGGAAGAAAGCCGGAGAGGAAACATGCAGGGTCATTTTCTCTCCATTTTCTCTCTGAGTCTGTCTCTCTGTCCCTCTCTCCCTCTGCACTTCCAAAACTCATTGTTATGAATGAGCTAGTAGACTGTAATAAAAACTGACAAGCTGCAATTTTGCAACTTGTCAGTTTGAGATGCTTCACTAACATTTTAATGCAGAAACAGCCGGAGAATCTTCCCATTTTTAAAGTTCATATTTTGTGGTGGTTTCACGTATTCTGCTGTTGTGTTTTCATAAGCAGAAATATGTTTTCTTTGTGAAGCAATATTGACAATATTCTGAGTCTTAAAATTAATATGTAAATAAAGAGACATGATTTTGGGGACCAGTACCTTCTAGCCCTTGCAGGACAGTGACAAGGAAAATGTTTACATTTTTATATACAAAATATAGAATTTCAAATATCGTCAGAAAAGAAATAAGCAGTTTGTTAGTGCACTGACAGCTTGGCTCTTGCTCTTAAATTCTTTTACTCTTGGGCTGTGTTCCAACATAAATAAAGGGCACCTCATAGGCTCCTCAGTGGGACAGTGTGTGGCCCTGGTGTTCCCAATACTTCTCTGATCCACCTTTTCTAGCACTGAATGTTCAGGAGAGGAGGAGGGTCATACTGGTGTGTGAACAATCCCATCTTGAGATGTTAGGCCAAAGTAGGGATGGTCTGCCATTGTGCGCACCTGCTCAGAGAGCAGCAGGTTGCCCCAGCAGGCCACACAACCAGTCACTTCAGACCAGAGGACCGATAAGGTAAGTAAGTTGTGGGCAGCTGAGTTGTGGCATGCACCCCTGGGTAGAGGTGGGCAACAGGGAGGTCCCTGCTGGCTACTGTCAGCCCAATCTGGCCGGTGGCAGCCAGCAGAACACTGGGACAGTCCCAGCCTGGTCTCACCGCACCCTTGAAAGGGGCTGGCAGCTGGTGGGCTGATAGCGGCCCAATGGTGGTAGCCCGGGATGGGGCACCTGTTCCCCGCTGCAGCCTTTTCAAGCTGATGCAGCCGGGGGGTGGCTTGACCATTCACACTGTGGCTGGTAAGGGACATGTTGGGAACACATCCCTTACTGGCCTAAGTGAATAGTCAAGGTGTTCCCCAGCTATACCAGCCTTAGAGCACTTCAGCCACTAGGCCCATTATTTCCAATAATGACTCCCTGTCCCTCAGAATCAAAGCAGGTGTGTTTGCTTCTTCAAAACTGATATCGGAGGTAGGGTTCAAAACAAGGAATGGCCCATCCTACTCAGTCTAATTTGCTAGTCTTATGCCATTCCCACTTTGTACAACTGTTCATGTATAGTATGAGTATAGGGATGTGGACTGGATGGTGACAAAGGCTACCTTCTGCAATGGACTTTGCACTAAGACCAGAATCACTATTGTTTATGAAAAGACATAATGAGCAGAGTCACTTCCCAGTTTCATTCACTAACCCAGATCTTCAACACAGGTCCTTTCTCCACCTGATCTTATTCTGGAATATATCTCAGGGTAGGGGCCTGTTGCTTGCCTGCTAATACACGCTATGGCAGGTCTCACCTGGGGCTTGCCATAGTCTGAATTAACTTGCGTACAGCAGGCCCCTGCTCCAGGATATATTCCAAAATAAGACCAGGTGTGGAAAGGTCCACTGTTTCCCACTGCAGAAACCCCTTTGTTTAGCTGTTTCCGCTATAATCCCATCAGCCTGTGACAAACAGGAAGACCCTGCTTGTACAGGACAGTGATCTTGTCCAAAGGAGTTGTAGGGCCTTTACACACATGCCACCGGAAAAAGGATCTATAAAGATCTGTTTTCCAGCAAACCAGCCTGCTTCCGCCCTCCCCAAGATAGCGAGTGCTGGGAATCCGGCTCCTTCCCCAGCCATAGCAGAAGTGTTCTGCTTCCAAAATGGTTTAAGGGGAAAGCCAGATGTAAGACCTAATTCTTTAGGTCTTACATCAGGGCCGGATTTTGGTGGCAAAACCAATTTAAGAAACTGGTCTTGTGTGCCAAAATGCGGATGCGGGCTTCCCCAAAGGGTCCCTAATTGGGTTCCCTTTGCGGAAGCTGCATCTTAATCCTTCCCACATCTCACTCTAAATGCATTTTTAGAGCCAGTGCAGAAAGGGCCATAAATTGCAAGAATAAACTAATGTGGATATCCAAATCGAGGCTTAAAGTTTCAATCACTGCAAGCTTGTTTGACAGCCCTGCAGTTAAACAGTCTTGACCTTCTCCAGTACCTTGCCCTAAAAGGATATGCTGCCTATAGCATTTGCTTGATACAGATTACTTATTTAATGAACAGAGGCCAACTTAATAAAAGACAATATTCACTAACACAAGTTGACTAATTTCACATTTATACTTGGAAGACAACTCTAACCACTTATTCTGCTGTTCTGTATTTTGATTTTTAAAAAATAGCTAAATGCTCTCAGCCATTTATGGCCTTATTTTACTAAGCACAATGGAAACCTGTAGACGTTGAAGTGATGAGTACTGTTCCCAGTGTCAACAAAACAAGCTCTGCTATTTAGTTAATCATGTAGCTTATTATTACCAAGGATGTAATCACTGTTTTCCTTTTCCTTCTCTTTTCTTTTTAATAGCATATTTTAATCAGTCACATTTTATGTTGGAGGACTAAAAGAGAGTATATTGCTGTTGGGGGAGGGAGTCATAATATTATCTAAGCTCCGTGGAAAGTGGCTTGTAACATAATGGAACAATTTCATTTTCCACACTAACTTATTTGCCACAGCATCAACGCTTCTATGGCACTTTTCTACTGATTTTTTTTTCATGGCTGTTGTTTTTCCACACTCAACTGTTTCAACACTCAACACAATTCTTTCCCTAGTCCAAGGTGATATTCATCCAGACTGAAATGGGGGAAAGGTCTTGAAAAGGAGAGGAGCATTGCTTATGTATTTTGCAAGATTCTTGTGAAAAAAGAGCAGCCAACAACATAGCACATTAATGGGCCAGTCTTTGAATAATCTTCACATTTAAAGGTACGTAAGTTTTGATGTTGAGGTTCCAGAAAGGGTCCATTAAACTTCATTAGATTAGAGATGAACAGTTCATATCTATGGAAGCCAAAAGAGAATTGATACAAATATACTAATAGGGTAGAGAGAAAGATGATAGAGACAAAAAGAATTTCTGCACCTACTTTCATTGCTGTGGTCCCATCCCAAGCTGGACAGATTGCTCCCGGTGCAGAACAAGGCTGACCACACTGGTACAGGCTCTTCTGCACCAGTCACCACATCTGCCCCAAAGCTTATGCCAGCTTTTGATGTTGGCACAGGGTGCCTCCAAATGCTCTAAAGGCAAGGAACAAAGGTTTTTTTTTTTTAACTTTCAGAGCACCCAGAGGGACATTTCAGTAGTATGCACCTTGTGGTGCTACTGAAATGGGTTTCCTGTGGTATACCAGAACACAGAGGTGTGCCTTCTGCACATCTCCATGATCCATTATATCACCTCTTATTACTCTGGTAGTACTTGAAAAAGAAGTCAGCTAGTAGAATGGACAGCTATACCTTTTTGGGCATCTTGGTCCAGTTAACAGTTTGTCCTGTGCAGATGTACCATACTAAGATTGGGCAGGGTATCCCTTAAACCACACCAGAGTGCAGCAGAAAGCCACATAGACCCCTTTATTGTCTTGTCTATTGGCAAATGCAAAAATGACCAAAGACCGTGTCTGCATAGGTGGAAGGGAACTCCCAGTTAAGGCCATTTGTCAGACATACCTTTAAAAATCAATTCCTACAGTTTTATTTGATATTTATGGTTCTTTTTAGCTTTGGCTTTGGAATACTCTATGACAGAGGGCCTGTTGTACTTACAGTGATGCTCTGAAACACTCCAAGTTGCACCATCCACACACAACAGCATGCCTCCATCTCAGAGCATCCAGGAACATCCCAGAATGTCTCCAATCTTCTCCCCCCCCTCCCCCAATATTTTATTATCTTCTGATACAAACATAATTAAGGCTCCCATAAAGAAACTTTCTTGAAAATAATCCATTACTTGGTAAATTTTAGTTGACTTCTGAAGTCTTCCAAGGCTTCTCTTGAATTGCTTCTTCTTTAATGCTCCCTTTTAGCTCTCCTTCATTGTGCTGTTTTGTTCAGTTGCTTATTCTTCAAATCCAGCAATTAAAAGTCAATTTTCTAGTTCTTATTGAAAGTCAGTAACAGGTTTCCAGTCTTTTACAAGCTTATCAGCAGTTCTATTCTTGATTAAGTTCATCAATTTATCCATCTCAGCTAATTCAATTAATTTTATCAACCAAACCACCACCAAAGGTATTTCGTCTTCCTTCCATTTTTGTGTATTTGAAATTGTTGCTGATATTGGATTAAAACATTAACTTTGTCCAAGTTTCCTCCACTTATACTCAATAAAAACAATTCTGGCGTATATGGAATGTTCATTTTTTAAATATTTTGCGTGACCATGTGAATTCATATCCAAAATGTTTGTGCTTTCTTATATACTGTATCCACCACATGTGATAAAAGGTACCTTCTTTTCCTTTACATTTCCAACACCTGTTAGAAACACCTTGGGATATTTTGTCAGTTTATGGTTAAATATCACCTATACATCATCTTATAAATATTTTCCTTTAAAGCAGTACATACAAAAGAATTGATATCTTTAAATCCACAGTTTTCCCCATTGATCTATATAGATATTATACCCAAGATTTCCGGTCCATGTAATCATGCAGTCTTTAACTTGTTCTTGTTCTAACTCCATTTGTAAAATCAACCTATGAATGACCCCAATAATAGCTCTTTAGGCTTTTTTCAACTCTGTTTCCCATTCCTGGTTTTCAGTTTCAATGTTCAGTCTATTTTTGTCTTTTCTAAATACATCCATAAGTTGTGCACACATTCATACCTTCTTGATTTTATTGCTCTCTTGTTTTCAACAGAAATTCATTGTTTACATCATTTCTTAACTACGGATCACATTTAATTCAGACTTCAGCTCTCTTCTGAAGCTGTGGAGAAGTTTTTACTGCTCCACAACTTCATCAGGAGCTGCTAGGAAGCTCCTGGTAAGGTCTTGGACACAATGTTTTCAATTTCTTCTGCATGTCAGGAAGGAGCTTTGGTTGTGCAAATGCACAGTATGTTGCAATCACCATGGCAACAGCCTGGCATGCTCCAGATGTTGATAGAGCCATTGCCAGGGTGATCCAGCCAGGCCAGGCCTGACCATCCACAATTTTGTGCTGGTGGTCAGTTTCAGAATTGTCCCAGCACTCCAGTTCACCCCATCTTAACTTCAGTGGGATGATATTGCTATTCCACAACATAATCCAGAAAAAAGCCCAGTGTAGAAAAGGGTTAACTGTGGTTGGTGAGCCTTAATTGCACTTCTATTCAGAACTATCTTTCATTCTTTTCCAAGTGATAAGTCATTAATAAGTGAATCATTCTTTTTACTCTGTATCAATTTGCATCTTTCATTGTTTTTTTGACAATTAAAAGAGGGGGAAAAAAAACCTGTTTTCCTGCAGAATATCTGGTTGGAACACTTTTTTTGGGACTGGTAGCACAGATCATGCTTACCATCCTCCAGGAGATCTTCTCCTTTTAAGACTATTGTACACATGTTCTGGTATAGTGTACCAATTTGTTTCACATGTAAATATATATATATATATATTGTGATTTGTTTTATTGTGTTTTATTGGATTGATATTTTACAATGAAAACAAACAAACAAACAATGGACATCTTGAGTCAGGTGCTGTCTGAAAAAGGCCTGTATTATTGCAGGAGTGTTTATCAAGCACAATGTTTTATATTGACTTCTGTTAGAATTATCTTCAAACCTGCCCAGCAGAGCTGTATAATCTGAGGATGTGGTGGAGGGCACCAGACTGAAGAACACTGCCTGTATGTACATGTGAGCTATGTGCTCCAGGTATGGCCAATAGTTTTAACACATAGCATACTGCTTCTGATGCAAATTTTATAAGACACAAAGGGAAGAGAAACCTTTTGGCTACACTTTCTTTCTTTCTTTCTTTCTTTCTTTCTTTCTTTCTTTCTTTCTTTCTTTCTTTCTTTCTTTCTTTCTTTCTTTCTTTCTTTCTTTCTTTCTTTCTTTCTTGCCAGCTAAGCCCTTGACACAAGATTTTTGTCTGTACAATTTTCAGATTGTTTGTATTACTCAAACACACTAAGTTGTCTCTTTAAAAATTGCAAAAGAAAGATTTGTTTCACTTGGGCAAACTAGATCATTCTTTTTCAGCCTCATAAAATATGCTGTCTGCATTACAGTGAATGATTCAGATTTTATACCCTCAGCATGTTTGCCCTATCCATATTGGTATGAAAAATTTATGCTTCAATACGGGAAGCGTTTAACTCACATATTCTTGTATCTGGCTATCTCCCAATGAAGTAATGGGATGAGAAACCCTCCTCTTTTGTCCACATGACCCTCCATGCCTTGCCTGCAGTGAAAAGGTAAACCAGACATAGAAGAATCCTGGATTCTGGCTAAGCTACAAGCAAAACAACCAAGGCTGCATGTAGACAGTTTTGTTTCATTATATTTGGATTTTCTGGACTAACACTTGAATTTTGAAACATCCAGGTTTTATTCTGGAATATCCAAATATAGTGGAGCAACTGAAGTCTGGATGCACACCAATTGAACAACACAGATGGAAGTATCTTTTAATCAGTGTGGCATTTCTACATGTGACATGTAAGCCAGAATGGCACATTGCATCACAGTCCAGCGTGGTCAAGATATCTAAACAGTTTAACATCAGTATTGTGATGAAGAAATGACTTGAGCCTGCCAGCTGGCTCTTCAAATCACATTAATCATCAAAGGTTGTGTCTCCACTTTATTGAACAGGGTAATTCCAAAGGTCAAAGAAGACTCCTGCTGCTGCCAATCTCCGATTTTCAGTAGCAGTGGCCACCTTCAAAGGGGTCATGCTCACCATTTTCTGGCATGATCACTCCTGGAGGGTCTCCACCCTACAAGCAGTAAATGATACTTCCTTGCCCCAAAATGGAGATGAGGAGGGCACATTTTTTCCCATGGCACCTCCAGAAGTAGCAATTTGGCCAAACCTAAAACGTTTTGGTAGCTACTTCAGTTGTAGTTGGGGGGTTGTCTTATTTTTTCTGTAAATAACTTTTTCCTCTTGATGTATAAAAGCTCTTTGGGACTAGCTAAGGGATGAATCTTGCCTAACTCAGTAGTACCTTCTTACAAAGCCTCCAAGACATCCCAGTAAAGTTGGGGCAAAATATCTCTGATGTATTCTTCTAGAGCAGGAGATGAAGGAGAGTGCCATCTCACCTGGGGTGGTTGTGGCAAGAAGCAAGGAATGATTGGGAGAGCAATTCCTCCCTTTTATTAAACCAGACACAGAACTACTACAAATGAAAAGCCTGACTGGGAGTAAGGTGCCATTGAGTTCAGTTTTATTCCTGAGGACCGCATGGCCAAACCATAGAGATCACATCCCCACTATCTTCCATGAGACATCTGAGGGCACACCACAGCCTGGCCCATGCATCAGACTGTCTCCTCCACTGCTGGGCTGGCTAGGATGCTCTGATGAATGTGCATGCTTGTGCAGAGAGGCCAAAATTGCTAGCCTCCTCCATAAGGTTGAAGGCAATTCCAAGAATCATCTTGCTCCATTTCACTGAAAAAGATGCAAGGCAACTGAGGGAGACAGGAAGTGGTTTGCATCTTCAGTGTCATTTCTTGCTTCTTGACTCTAAGACAACTTTCCCTAGCCTCCAGGATAAGACCACAGGTCCACATTTGCTCTAACAGGCTATTAATAGAGACATGGTGACCTGAGGTAGAGGGAGGGACATTTTATGGCACATTTGCTTTGTTCCCTTGTTTAGTTCTTGGCATTCTCAGTTAAAATAATCAGGTAACAGGTAACATGTGAAAGCGTTGTTCTGCAAACACTGAGTGGTTTCTGCCAGCCAGGAAAGGCAGTTTGGGGCTTGATGAACTAGAATAACCTAATAGAAAACAGCTTGCTGAGTGTCTGCAATCAATTTAAAAGAGCAAAGTCATTAATTTCTATGTAAGCATACTTCTTTAATACTGAATTTTAACCTTTTATCTAATATATATGACATTCTCTACTTTCCTGTATTTTTCAAACATATGGATACAACTTTATCGCAAATGCAAATATGTATTCCAGTGATTTGTCTTTTAAAAAAATTCTGTTTATTAATTATTAACATATCAAACCACAAACAGTAACGAAATACATAACCAACAATAACCAAAACCAACAGTGATTTGTCTTTTCAGTTTGGCACTGCTCACTGTTTTCAGCCTGTACTTTAACACAGCTGCCACTTTTTACATTTCTTAGCTGCCACTTTTTACTGAACCTTTGCGTAGCCTGGTTATAACAGGTGTTTTGCTTCCAAACTAATCTCTCACCTCCATTATCCACTCCTGTTAATCCCTCAGAGAAGTGCTCAATATATATGGGAGGTCTTGACATAGGGCTTAGATTTTATTTATTTTTTATTACCAACAGCCTACAGCACCTCAGTAATCATTTCCATCTGTCCCGCTGCCTCACTGGTGAACTTTTTGAAATGATTACACAGTAGAAGCACATGAGAGCTGAAAACGAAAACCACGTGCTCCAAACATCTGTGTCCCAGTCATATCCTGTAACTGCATGCTGAATTTGTCCAGCTATAAGTGTTGTGGCAGTGACAAGAGGGAAGAAAATCTGCAGGCCGGTATGGGAGTATGAAAGTACACTTCTTTTTGTCTTGCATCATTATCCCTGCCAATTCAGCCGTCTGCAGAAAACCAGACCAGATATGCTTTTATTCCCCTTTAAGATAGAGCATCTGGACATTAGGGGCATTTCTTCCCCATACAAGTAACATTCCTATTTTTCTTCCATATAATAGCTATAATTGAGAAATTTTAATGTGCAGATCTGTATAATTCCTGCTCTTTGTGAAAATCCAATAAGCGAGTGAGTTTTCTATCTGTGGCAATTCTGACCTATTGACAAATAAGACCAGGCTCAGAAAGAACGTTTCCCTGGACCTGGTGATCAATACAGTAATTGCAAATGGTGTAGATCATTGATTTGGAAAACTGTTCCTCTTCTCTACCTCAGCTGCACAACTTTATGTAAACAGATAGCTGATCTTAAAATGTATAGAGAAACTCCTCTCCATGTTCTGATCTGCCTTTCAATAATACTATACACTATGCATACATCCTTATATAAATCCACACATTCATTGTGTTCACTCATGCGTTCTTCTAAAGACGAGTTAAGACTGGGCCCAAATCTGAAATGAAGAAATACCATATTACCAAGACTCAGGTTTTAGTACATATTGAACTTTTCATGTAGAGCTATATTTAATCTATTATATGGCAAGTAGACAATCTTTACAAATATCCTATGTAAATAAAAGTTGAAGGCTACTACTGATGAACACAGAAGCTCAAACGAACCCAATATGTTTAAGGTTTTTTTATATATATGAACAAATGAAAAGGAAATAAAGATGAATATCTTCTGTCTGTTGCCAAAGGAAGATAGATAACTAAGGATTTGTGTGTAATTTATTTCAACTACACATCTTATTCCCATCTTCCACAGGATGCAGTTCATATCTGTGCCTTTGTTACAGTGAGTCAAGTACCATAAAATCATTCACTGTTGTGCTGCGCAATTTGTTCTACTCTATATGTTAGTCAGGCACTCTGAAGAATGACAGGTCAGATAATGGAAAAACAATGAGCAAGACATTCAGGAACAGAATGGGAAGGAAGGAAGGAAGGAAGAGGCCATTTCTGCACTAGCCCTTAGATCCAATCTGAATTTTGGGCCCCATGATCCATCACCCCCATGCCCTGAGGCTAGGAACTTTTGATCTGAGCTGTTGGGGTGTGGGAGGAATAGTAGCCAGGAATTAATATGATTTGGCAGCGTAAGGGTTGGGCGGGAAATTAAGGACTGAGCTGAGAAAGTGGCCCACCTGTATTTCACGGTACTCAAAGATCTTCTAGTTGCACTGGGGTTGACCATTTGGTGCACACCACTAGTCCAGTTGTCTCACTGTTGGAGCTGATTGACCTTGCATTAAATTAAGATCTACAAGTGATATAAGATATTGTGAAGTCTCACAATACTTTTGTATTAACTAATTCCAGATTATATGGCAACAGTTTCACTCTAGACTATAATAAAAAATGAAGCTGACATACTTGCAACTTTGTAATTACTACAGAAATGTTCTCTCTGTGACTAGAAAAACCAGTAATATATCAGTGTTTACAACTGACTTGAGTTTTTAAATTACCTTTTGAAAAGCAAGGAAGCACAATCAACGTTGTTCAAAAGCCTGTGAAACCATATTGATTTGAATAGGCACAGTACATTTGAGAGATCTCAACTTTTCATCCACTTGTGCATTTTTCTAAGTCTTCTTGCATTATGTGTACAAGTCTCATGAAGAAGTCCATGTTTTAACTGAATTATCAAATGACAGTGTATTTGAGAAATATTAAATCTGTTTCACAACCAAACTTTGGTCTCAGCCAGTGCAATGGTTTAATGGTAATTAAAGATGAAGAGGAGTACATTTTGTACATGCAAGTTCTGTTGCTTTGAGTAATCTTTCCGCAAAACATGTTCACCTGAATATTCATAGTCACTCAGTGTGCGAGCTGCCTTCATGAGCAAAGAGAATGATTTCCACTGAAACCAAACTTCTACTCTCATCTAGGAGTGGGCCAGATTTATTATTTTGTGATAGTAAGTGTCCACTAAAAAGAAGCAGAAAGTTTAACCAACACAGTTGAAAGACACCATATGAGAAGGCTTGACCTGGGTGGAGTCTGTGATTGGCTTATGGCCTTTTCACACTTCAGCAAAAGGTGAGGTCTGAGGATGCTCCCATCTGGAATATTCACACTGGGTGGAACCACTTCCATTCCATAAATGGCTCCAGGTGTACAGGACCATCCTCCAGCCTGGTTAGCAGTGGAGCACTATTGTCCAAAGTCACTAGTCCCTAACCAGCTTCCAAACCTGGCAACCAGACTTCCTGGAAATCTCTGAGAAACTACTCCCCAGGTGGCTTCAGTGGCTGAGGTGCATTGCTTTTGGATCTATGGAGGAGAAAAGAGCCATTTACTTACCATCAGTTTTTGAGCTGGGATAGATTAGAAGTCAGCCATTTTGGTTCATCAGAAGACTGACCACATGGAAGTGACATAGCTGCATTCATATGAACATAGAAGGAGCCTTCCTGGAGCAAGCCACAGCCCATCCAGTCCAGCATCCTGGGTCACACAGGCCACGTGCCTATGCATGACATTTGGCATGGAATGGGCACATATGGGACCAGGACCGGGTCTGGGATTGATCCCAGCCTGTCCTCATGCTATTCCTGGTGACACAGGCTGGGTGCGGGTTGGGTGCGGATACACCCATCCCCATGCAAACCGCTCCAAACCCTGGCACTTGGGAACAGCATCACCTTCTCTCCACCCCCTCTGTCCTCATTGGAAGCCAGATAGACATCAGCCCATCCCTGTGCCACCAGCTGCAAATGCTACTGTGTTACCAGCTGCAAATGCAACATCCCCCTTCCCTTAGTGTCACAGAAAGCCAGGACTGGCCTGGGAGGCATGGAAAAAAGTTAAAATAAAGCTTACTACTAATAATAAATTTATAAAAAGCTGCTAAGAGGTTTAGTGTCAGTTAGGTGTTTGAGCAGTTTTGCGTACCTCTGCTCCACCAGGAACCTCAAGAATGCCTGCCAAGTTTAAAAGGGAGAAAATCAAGCCATTTTCATGATTGCCTCAATGATCAGGAAATAGGGTTTGAATTTTTTTGGAATTGGAACAAAAATCAAGCCATTATTCTGCCTGCCTCTGTGATTGGGAAACAGGGGTGGAATATTTTCCATGGAAAATGAACATTATCCTGCCTGCCTTGGCAATCGGGATTTTTCCACTCCCCAAAGCTATCAGCGGCTGAGATCTCCAATGCACAGGGCAGGAACGGCAAGCACACCCCACCTCCAAAGGACTTGAGCACCAATCTCTTCCCCAAATAGCCCAGGACCATCCCCATGTGCAGTCTTGGCTCACTAAGCAATGCGTGCTAGGACCCCAAACTGCGCTCAGATTTGGTTTTTCAGGTACCAAATTTGGTCCTGGTCTGGCATGGTTTGAGGGGATTTGGTCCGCAGAAACTGGACCAAATAAAAAACACATGGCGACATCCCATGTCAAGCCCAGTTTCAGTACCAGACCAAACGTGCATGGGGACACACCCACAGAGGCTCAGCAATTGCTTCTGGGCATCTCAAGCAGAAGACAAAAGAATAACCTTCACCTGCTCTTGAATCCCCACAAATGGGCTTTAGAGGCATTTGCCTATCTTAGAGTTACCTTCGCAGCTGCATTCTCAGTCCCATGCTGAGGTAAACTGTTTGGACATTGTGCTGCTCATCCTGATGACATGTTGAAATAATTTAGATCAGTGATGGCCAACCTATGACACACGTGTCACAGGTGACACGCCAAGCTCTTTTGGGTGACACACATGGTCACCCTGGCACCTGGGTGTGTAGTGCTTGCTTGAAGTGTACGAAATACCAACTTTCAACTGAAGATTTAGCAAATGAAATTCAGCAACAAAAGTCACTAATGTAAAGAATTATTTGTTTTTGCTTTTAATAAAATACATATATCAAAAATATAACTTTTTTACTAGAGCTACAAATATCACAAAATTATGGATATTTCTAGATGTCACACAGCACCCGGGCTAAGCTAAGTTTTCTTGCGAATTTTGACACACCGAGCTCAAAAGGTTTGCCACCACGGCTTTAGATGATAATTTCAAATATTTTTCAATGTACAATTGACTACTTAGGTAATCTGTAAACTGATGGTTTCACTCAATGCTCAATAGTCAGATAAAGCCACTCCTGTCACTTAATTTAAATTTATTTTACTTTCTGATTGATGTTAGTGAAAACCAGTGATCCAGTGAAAACTATATAGAAGTAAATATTAGATAATGTCATTCTTAACTGTTCTACAATATATGACATCCTGATTCATAATGACATTATCTAATATTTACTTCTATATGGTTTTCACTGGATCACTGGACCAGTGAAAGGATGCTTAATATATTGTTCAGTGTTGCTGTTGTTTTTACCTCTACCAATTTTGACCAAACAAGTTGTTGAAGTAATACAAAATCCTTTAAACCTGTTTGGAAGAGAGAGAAAAAACATGATTACTATGATAGTATAGTGCAATCTGTAGGGACTTATGTGCCTTTGTGTGGTCATCCTGAAATACTCACAAAGGCTGGATAGTTTCAGAAGCCTTACTATTGCTTCTAATGTGGTCACTGCTGCTTCCTTGCTCGGACACGCATAAACCTGTGACAAGTCCCGTAGTGATGATATTTCATATTTGTGCCCAGTGTTTATTATTTTTCCTGCCAAATGGTATTAGCATAACAATACAACAAGCACTTAAGACAAAAAATCATTTTAATTTTTTTTAAAGTCTGCCACCACTGACAAAAATTTCCAAATGCAGGAGACAGGGTTTAACTTCCCTGCTGCTGTTTAGATTTGGAGTAGTTCTCAAAGGGAAACTTGGGCTTTTGAGAGGGGAAAAATCTAGTTTGTCTCAGTAGGTACACAGCCAAATGGGAAATATGGGTGGAGAGAATGCAGTTCAGTGCTAAGAAAAGAATGAGAGACGATTGTCTGGTTGGCAACTACATGACACCAGATCGGTTACAATTTGCTAAACACAACCCACTCTTGATACATAACCAACAATAGTATTTGCCTCAGAGCGCCAACACTGAAGTCTAGAAAGAGATCAGGATGAATAACCTGTGTTGTCTGGCAGCTGCAAAAGCAATAAAGCAATGAATTTGAGATAAATAACTGGTTAATGTCTTCCCCCTCCAGGAGAGTTTAGCAGAGAACAGATGGTGCTAAGATGCTGTTGCATTTCAATGTCACCTCAGATACTCCTTCTAAAAGTTTTGAGATATCTCATAAATGTCTCTATGCCAACTTCAGCTGTTAATGCAGTGATTTAATTCTAGATCAACAAGATCAGATGAGGGGGGAGAGAATGGGAAGAATTAAGAAACTGCATGAACATGCAGCGAAAAACCAATCATGATAAAGTGATTTATCAAAATGAAGAATCAAACAGTCTCTTCAAGACCACCAGGCAACCTCTTTCTTTCTTTCTTTCTTTCTTTCTTTCTTTCTTTCTTTCTTTCTTTCTTTCTTTCTTGTAAACATTATGTATTTTATGCTTAGATGACCTTAAAAATATTTGGACAAATTCATAGGGGATAGGTCTATGGGATGGTGTTATAATAATATACTTGTGTAAACAAGCCAATCTTAATAATGTCATTTGATGTGCAGTGAACCAAGGACATTTTATATCTTGAGTGTGGGCATTAAAAGTCTTTAGAATTGGGATAACAGTGTGTAGCAGAATTCTAGGTGAGCAACAGTTTCCAGGGCACATTCAGGGAAAACACATGCTTTGTAGTTCTGCAGTAGCTAACAGTAGCCAATTATTCTGGAAGAGACCAAGGCCCTTTCTGTGCTCGTTCTTATTCAGGATTATATCTCAGAATAGGGACCTATGATCTGCATGCTGGCAAAGAATACGACAAGCTCTAGTTAGCCTGCCAGGCCCGGTTCCCATTACAAGCTTAAAACAGTTTTCCTAAACCGAAATAATAGAACTGGATGCTAACATGAATTTGGCTGATCCCATTACTTTCAACTTAATCGGGTTTGATTCAGATTCTGAGGACCGTATGTGGCGTACATGACTCAAGGGGGACTCAAGTAACTACTTTCTAAAAGCCGCTTTTCGGGGCTGCCCTGCCCTCTTCCTCCTGGCGTGAACGTGCCACCCATAACGGACCCCTTCACAGAGCCTGGCTGGGTGGCTTCCGCTTGCCTGGATGGATGAAAAACAGCACCGGGCAGCCAGCGATTCTTTCCCTTCCTCTTCCCATTGCCCAGAGCACACAGCAGCAGCAGCAGCAGCAGCAACTCAAGCCCCCTTTGCCCGCTCACCTCCACAGCCACAGCCTTAAACATTCACACATCTCACCGAAACTTCAGCTGCTTTCCTCCCTTTTCCCTTTCTAAAGGTCAGAACTTCCAGAATTGTGCAAAATTGCAACATTGTTATCAGGTGTGAAGTGGATGGATTGCTACAGTGTAACGGCTGCTTAGGGGGTGGATTTTTACAGTAAAATCACTATCTTTGGAAGCAAGCTATTGGGGGAGGGAAACCCTAAACATGCATTCTCATCCCACTAAAACTGTACCGTTCCCACAGCAAGAAATGTAAAACATTTCAAGCACCCGAACTGGAGGAAGACCTGTTGAAATGAGTGTTAACATTTACAACACTTTGGGGCGATTTAACACATGGAAACCTGTTAAGCCAACCTGACGTGGGGACTGTGAGGATTGAAACCGTTTCAAAACCGTTTTAAGCTTGTACCGTTTTAACCGGGCCCCACAGTCTGCACCACCATGCGGATGTCAAGGCCCTACTGTGAGACATAATTCAGAATAAGGCCCAATGCAGAAAGGGCTTATGGCCTTATCTGGTGCACACCAAGTGCAGGACTATGGCTCCATTTGCCTTTTGAAGGTATTAGGGAGTTGCCTTTGTTAGCATGCTCTTGCCACAGCCTGAGAGTTTTATTTGCCATGACACATGGTGGCCAACACAGGGAGTCTTCTCTCTAGTCAGCTGTCATGCCTAGGGACAAGCCATTTGCCATGTGAGAAGAGAAGGGCCAGAATGTGAGGAAGAGATCTCAGAATCACTCCTTACATGCTCACTCTTAGGCTTCTTTCCTGTGCCTCCCCCAAGACCCAGCAGTACAAGCGTAGTTCCCCAGATGTGGTATGCAATGGATACTGTATGTGCCTTACAGTGGAGACATGGGCCACTTTTCAAGAAAGACGGTGCAATTTATGTTTACAGAAAAAGGATGTTTATTTTCCCTGCAGATATGTTTACATTATAGTCCCTCCAGCTTCCTGCTAGACCTTCATACAAGAACAGCAACTGCAAATCATGTATTAATTATAAAATGCTAAGAGAGTTGGATGTGTTCTTACAGCTGAACAGACTTATCAATAAATTAGCTCCAACAGAAAGTATAACTCAATATTCATGTAATTGCCTCTTTCTGTGACTACAGATCACTTTTCATGCACCTCCTTGACTGGTGCGCTACTTAATCAGGTTATTGACAAAGCTAATATATCAAAGGTAAAAAAGAATTTTTTACTGTTTTGGAAGAGGGAATGAGTAAGGAACCATCATTGTTGTCATCATTAAAAAAAAAGGTTGTACATTTTGGGGAAGTATTTATCTTTCATCTTTTATAAAATGTTACAAATAATTTGCTGAAATTCCCTACCACCTTATGCTTTTTCATCAGTGGATCTTTTAGCATCTACTCTATACACAGTACTAACTGTTGTATGAAGTTTCTGATGGACCTTTCAATTTGCGGGAGGCCCAGGAAGAAAGTGCATAGAAAAAAACACTGAGAATGGTAAATCATATGCTTTGGTAGCTTTTGTGTTGTGCATGTTGCTTATGCCAGCCTGACTTCCAAATCCAAGAACAAACATTCCCTGGCCTCTGAAGTTGCAGGCCAGTGAAATGACACCAAGCTCTGCACATTAACGGGGCTGCTCCAGCTGTCCACAGCTGTGAAACACTTGGAAGACCACTTGGGAGCCCTCTGTGAATACTACAATCTGAACGTTTGCGCAGCTAAGGAATTTGTCAAAAAACATGGCCTTCAGGTAGATGCTGCATTCCCCAGAGGCAACTATCTTGGTCCACAAGAACTGTGCAGAAAGTGCCTTTTTAAACCTATACCAAACTGGCCCAAGTGTGGCCATCCAGATGTTTCTGAGCTATAATTCTTTGTCATTTGCTGTGTTGACTAAAGCAGATTGAAACTATAGTTCAGAAAACATCGTTGGACCACATTTGAACCAGCGTGACATATACTTTCTCTAACACAGACCATTCACTATAGCACTTATATCCCACCTTTCTTCTTCTGAAGAGCTGAAGACAGCATACAATATTTACCCAACAATACTGTGAAATGGGCTAAGCTGAAAGACAAGCCATTTCTGTATGGCATAGGGTATCCTGTGCATACTGGTCTAGGCTTGGTAGTCTGGCCTATGGCTGTACACATTTTGAATACCAGCCCCTGAATACCAGGACTGAAGGCTGGGCCCAGCTTCTGAGGAATGGGAACTAAAGTTCTTGCCCATCTCAGTTCTCAGCTGGAGCCTTTTTGATGGTGTGTCCAGGAGCAGCACATTTCCAGCACCACCTCCAATGGCTTGGCCAAAATGGGCCTGGTATATTGGTCTATGCATCAGGTAAACTGACAGTATTTGCTTCTGGAGTATTTTATTGATATTGAAGCATAGTGGAAGAGCAGGATACGATGCCATTTTAGCATCATGCCATTTAGTCCCACTCCATTGTTCCATCCAATGTTGAAAAAGCCTGCTTATGTGTGGACTCTAGTATTCCATACTAACATGCAGAAACCAAAGGCTTAAGAATGGTGGCCAGCATTCTCACTGCAAATGCTGGCCCTGTCCAAAACCAAACCAGATCCTTCTTTGCGTCCATCAAAGTGTTAACAGTTCTGTCCAGGACCATCACCTCTCTGCAGCAACTGCCACACACACTGGGCCATTGCTATGATGACTGGTGACAGAACACACACAACTGCACAACCACAGCCATACCACCCTCCTTTCACACAGCCTTTGCAAGGAAGTAATGTTAAGAATGCAGTCAGGACTGTACTACCTAGTATAGCTGTGGAGCAGTTTTTACTGGTACACAGCTACCAAAGATCAAGGCAGCGACACACAGAGAGAGTCAGTCTGGGATAGAAGTGGCTCTGGGGTGGGCGAATGCACCATGTCAGAGCATGTGTGGCCGTCCCAATTTTCCAAGTGCAAAAGGCCCACCGACTGCTCCATACAAAAACAGCTAAGGCGAGGTCCCATTACCACTTTAAAACAGTTTCAAAATGGTTTGGATCCTCTTCATCCCCATTCCCAATCAATTTCAGGGGTATTTTGAGGATTATTTGGCTTAAAAACGGAATAAACACCAGAATTTTCCAGTTTTTTCTGCTTTTGCTTTTAAAACATTTCTTCCTTAGTGCTGTGGGAATGCTAGAGTATTCCCCTATACAACAGACTGTTTCATTTTCATCATAACAATTCAGCCACTTCACACCTGATAACAATGTTTCCCTTCCCACCCACGCAAGCCTAAATATTGAAAGAGGCAATCCTGCACAATTCTGACTATTCCTTCTTTGATCTTTAAAAAGGGAAAGGGGTGAAGCTGCAGCAGGAACTGGGAGATGTGTGTATGTTTAAGTGTGTGTGCAGGCAGTGGAGGTAGCAGAGCAAGCCAGCCAGCCAGGGTGCTCTTTCGGGAGGAACCCCTGCTAGGGATGGTGGCTGTGGAGGTGGAGCAGGCAAATGGGGCTTGAGTTGCCACTGCTGCCATGCACCCTGGGCAATGGAGAGAGAGGGGTGGGGAAAGGCTGAGGAGGGGA
>MTQE01000401.1:471601-487481 GCA_014337955.1 Aspidoscelis marmoratus
AAGAGTGGGGACACAAAATCAGGGTTGAATCCGATTGCCAGATGCTCCTTCACTTCCTTTTAACACGCTTTACATATTGATGTAAATCTCGATGTAAATAGCTTTGTATATAGCGCTTTATTCCTTGAATGGAACTCACACCTACAGTGTCCAAGCCAGTGTCTTTCTATAATTGAATAAAATTAAAATCCAGTCATTTTGACGAAAGCAAATAAACATCAACCATTGTTTAAAAGGCAAGAGTATCAGGACTTTTGAGTGACAAATCTAACATATAACAAATTGAGCATAATATATGTTTTAAAATACAGTACAAACTGTACAATGGTCATGCATAAACATTTGACTGATAGTGATGGATTAACCGATCTTTTTATGGACATCACTTGTATTTAGTCTTTTCTTCTTTACTATTATCTCCCCTAAGAAAGTGACAAACAGGCATTGCACACAAGTGCTGGCAGCTTTTTGAGAATACAGCTTCTGATGGATGTCTTCAAAGCCCTTTTGTGAGTTCTCTATCTGCTTAGTCCCTGAGGCAGAATAAATCATAAACCGGGTACAATCTAGCCCTAAGGGTGGACTGTGCATGCAAATGCTTTCATAAGTACAAGCAGAGGCCATAAGAAAAATAGGTATTGTCCTTTAGTTTCCTACATAAATATAATCTAGGGTTGTTACATGGAAAAAGAGGACAAGGTTCTTGCATCTTGGTTTTAAAAAGCGCAGGGGGAATTCAGCAATTTCAGCTTGCACAATGCTCCATCAGTCCAATTCCTTTATCTACAGAGCAAGTAAAGACAGAGGAAGCCAGTCCTCTAGTACAGGTGGACTAAAGTGTTATTCCTGGTCCCCAAGAACTAGGTGCAACACACACCTAAACATACCTGACATATCTTTAGCCCTCTGCCTTGTCTGGAGCTGAGAGGGAGAGCCATAAAGGAGAGCTGAGGTGCTGTGTGTCACAGGGTCTCGGGTCCATGTAGTTAGTAGACACCCTGTCCTTGATGGGGTCGCAATGCCCTGGAAGGTACAAGTGCAAAATCTGGGGATACTCCTGGAAACCACACTAATGCTTTAAACCTCTTTGCTCTGGCCTTTGGCTAATGTGAACATTCCTCCCCACACATACACTGTAGATATTAGTATTCTAACATTTAGCATACATTTTTAAATATGCTGGATTTTTAAAAAGTGTTTTTATATATATCATTGTTTTAATCTATTGTTATAAAACTTGTAACCTACTGGTATTGTAACCTACTGGTATTAGGGCGGGATATAATAAATAAATAAATAATAAAAAATAATGAGGCCTGCAAACCTCAGTATATGCATTGTTATGCAACAATGAATGCTTCCACCCCATTTTGAATAATTGGAATCAGCCACACACCTCCTTATGGGGAGACTGGTGTATAGGTGCACTAGTTTACCTATAGTGTACAGGACACAGCAGTATAGGAGCTAAGTGCAGCCTTATCAAGACCAGTTTGGTCTAGTGGTTAGGGAGCCAGACTCTTATCTGGGAATACTGGGTTCGATTCCGCCATTCCCTATGAAGCCAGCTGGGTGACCTTTGGCTAGTCACAGCTCTCTTCTGAGCTCTCACAGCCCCACCTACCTCACAGGGTGTTGTGGGGAGAAGAATAGAAAAGCTTTGTCAGCTGCTTTGAATCCCTTTAAATAGGTGAGAAAGGCAGGGTAAAAAAAGCCAACTTTTCTTCTTCTTCTTCTTAGGACAAGAGAAGATTAGGATGACCTGTGGTCTTGATAAAGCTGCACTTAGTTCCTATACTGCTCTGTCCTGTGCACTATCGGTAAACTAGTGCACCTATACACCAATCCATAAAGAGATGTGTGGTTTAGTCCAATTATTCAAAACAAGGTTCTGCACACTTCTACTGCTCTTGTTTCTCATAATAGCACTAATCCAACCTTATGTCTGCTAAAAGGATGTTAAAATTCTAGATTATACAGCTAATTAAAGATGCAAGAGCAAATCTTCCTTGTGGTAGCCCCTAGGCTGTGGAATAACCTCCTTTTTGAGGTGTTTCTAGATTTATCAATGAGTGCATTTAGATCTAAGGTAAAGATAAACTACCTTATTCTAGCCTATGGCTAAGAAACAGTTTTCCCTCTCCTTTGAGGTACTATTATATCCTGTTTTAGTGAGCTAACTGTTAATTGCATTTTTATGTTTGTTTTACTGTTATCCACCCTGAGACCTTTGGGTATGGGGCAAAAAAGAAACAAAAATCTAATAAAATTCTAAACATCTTAAGGAAGCCAGTGATGGCCAAAAAGTCCCATTACACTGATTAGAATGAACTAATGCCATAGTTTTACTTGGAATTTCCTATAAATGTAAGTTAAATCAGTAGGACCTATATGTATAACTGTGTACTGTATTGCACAATTAGTACTGCATCTGCATTTTGACTTTTGATGTTAACTTTGTGTGAGCTAGGGATGAGTGGTTTTGTTCCTTGTACTAATCTACTTCACCATCTGCAGTCCAGAGGCCTTTTCGCACGAGGGGGTTTGGAACGCGTCTACGATACGCTGGGACCCTGCATTTGCTCTTGTGGGGCAGCCGGATCTGTTCCAGGCCGCCCCCAGTGTCCCAACGCATCATAGACGCGTTCCAAAAGCAGAGCACTAAAAAGTGCTCTACATGCGTTCCAAGTGTTCTGGAACACCCCCAGCTGCAATGGAAGGAAAGCGTTCACACGCTCTCCCTCTGTAACACTTAGGCCCCTCCCCTGGGATGGGGAGGCATGTCAGGTCCCTTCCCTGAGGGCCTGCCACCTGCATTGGCCTGGATCAGGCCGATGCAGGTGGTGTAGCCCCCACCCAGCCCACCCAACCCACCCAGGGTCGCGCGCATGCGTGTGTGCGTGAACGGTGCTTACATGCGGCTGCCAGCTCAATTCTGGCTGGAATAGGGCACCTGAATGGCCTCAACTGGCCATCTGTGCAAGTGCAGGTGGCTGGTCAATGAGGGGCCACCCTGTGAGAATGTGCAGATCATTGCTGGCCTATTACAGCCAGAATCGAGCCGGCAGCAGCAGGTAATCACCGTTCATGCACACGCACGACCCCGGGGTGGGTGGGGGCCTGCTAGGTGGGGGCTCCGCCACTTGCATGGGCCTGATCCAGGCCGATGCACCTTGTAGGAACCCAAGAAAGTGACCCGACTGGCCTCCCTACCCCTGGCTGCAAGGCAGCCAATCGAGGGAGGCTGGGGGAGGGTCTTCGGCCCAAACACGTTGAGTACAGTTTCCTGTTCAGAACATGTCATTTACCTGCCAGTGCAGATGGGGAACTGTACTCAATATGTTCAGGCCGAAGCGTTCTGAGGCGTCTTCGCTGTAGTGTGAAAATGCTTACGATTTTTAACATGGGGCCTTTCTGCACTTGGCTTCATAGCCTGTGTTTAGTACGCTCTCAGAATAAGCATCTGCACTTGAAGGGGCCATTTCCAGCCCAGAAATGGCCCTTTCCATGCAGGAGCATATTTCATGCCAACTACATGGGGAACACAATTTCGTGCTGTACATGCAGACTTACCTTGACCAGAGACTGTCTCTGGTAAAGCCCGTTCACAGCTCTATGGTGATGAACAGGTCATTTGAGGTGCTGTACAAACATGCTGGCCCCTCCGATGACCCTAAATGTGCTGGTGCTGTGCATCACCGTTGTTCCAGTGATAGCACTGGCCAATACACAGTTGTGCCAGCCACCTGGATGAAGATAATGGCACCTGGACATGCACCCGGACCTAAGGGTCATCTGTGGACTCTTGGGAGGAGGGATGGTTTGAACTAACATTCACAAATATGGATGCTGGTATACATCAGTGGGCATGCACTACTCCCATCCCCTGGATGGGGTAGGAAGTGCAGAAAGGCCTGTGTTCTATATATTTTGGTACAATTTTGCTTAACGGGCACAATTTTTTCAAGCAATCTCCTATAGCGTAATTCATTTTTGAACGTTACTTTTTTAATATATACTTTCTTGTAGAAGCTAATCTTTTCCTCAAATGCCTTATTTACAGACCTGTTTTTAAAGGATCTGTAGCACAAAATTTGAAGAATGAATATTTGAAAAGTTACCTGTATTTCCCCTATATGTATTGGCTTAATAAATTCCTACTACCTTGCAATGTTAGTGAGATGGATCTTTACAACTATTGCTATAATGCTCTGAAAGTAGTCCAGAACATGTCATTGTGATAAAAAAAAAAAGTTAGAAATATGAAATGTTCTACTGCTTTGGTATCGAGCATGTTCTACACACTCATTAACTGTCATTTTTAAAAGAATAACTTTCAGCCACACAAAAAATCCAAACACAATGGCTTCTGAGGAAATGATCATAGCAGGATGTTGCTAATCACGTCAGAATCATGAGAAAATTAACGGCACGGTCAAAATGAATTTTCTAGCATAATGCTGTTATTTCCTTAGATTTGACCTCAAATGATTCTCAGGAGGGTGCTGTTATGTAATATATCAGAAAAGGGGTACTAAAATCATATGCATGTACAGTTAAGTCACAGGAAACAGTGCTTGGTGGATAAGTAACCATTCTGGGGGACAATGAGAGTTCATCTTAGACCACTTCCAGACTCATTGTCGTAAGCTGGGGCAGGATACACAGCCAATCGCACAATGGGATCGGTTGCTTCTGGAGCAACCTGCATTTCAACTGGCCCATGGCAACTCAGCCCTGACTCTGAAGGCTAGACCCAACTCCCAGAGCTGGTGCCTAGCCTCTAAAGGCTAGGACCAAATGCTCCCAGCTTTTTGAGTTCCTGGTAGGGCCCTTTTCAGGGGTGCATCACTTCCAATGGCACTTCATGCAGTGCTTCCTGGAGTTCTCTGGAAAAGAGTTGCCCATAGATCGCATAGCGCACCAGCTGGGTCTGTTTTCAGGGTCTACCAGTGCAATGGGATAGGATACCGATGACCAGAGCAATTCAGCAATCTAATAATCAGGGGAGGTAGCTGTATTTGATCCTGTGAATTATGAGGAATCATTTTATTCTGATGGTGGCTCAGTCTGTTGAGCTATCACTGTCCAGAGGTTGAAGTACTCAAAACCCCTACTTAAAAGCCCAAAAGCAGCCTTTCCCATATCTCTTAGTAATAGTTACTGATTGGCTCTAAAATCCTGCCCTTCTTCCCGTCAGAAAAAGAAATCCACTCCTTGTTTTTAGCACAGTTGAATCTCTCTGTGACCAATCAATCACTTCTCCTACTGTTCAGGATCCTCTTCTTTGGCATCTGTAACCTTGTAAATGAAAGATTATCTTGGGTTTTCATCCAACTTTTAATAAAATAAACATTGTAGCTAAATCAATCTGATTATTTACCCTTTTCCTCAGGATCAGCTATTAGTTTAGTGTTTGTTAAACCAAACCTTTAGTTCTAAAGATCCTTGTCTCTGAGCATTTGCAGAGTTACAGACTAATAAAGGCAATCCTATATAGATTGCCACTTCTGTACAGATCATAACAAGAGGCTTGCATAGCTCAATAAACTGTGAGCTTTGCTATACAAGGCTGCCTGAGACAGACACATCATAAGTGGAGAGTACTCATCAAAGGTGAACCACTAGTAGAGAAGGAAATGGCAAACCACTCCAGTATTCTTGTCAAGAAAGCCCCATGAACAGTATCAAAAGAAATGACTCATGTTAGAAGGTGTCCAGTACATTACTGGAAGAGAACGGACGGCAAGTACAAGGAGTACCAGGAAGAGCAAAGTGATTGGGTCAAAGCTGAATGGACACTCAGCTATTGATGTGTCTGATGGTGAAAGGAAAGTCCAATGCTGTAAAGGACAATATTGCATAGAGACTTGTAATGTGAGATTTATGAACCAGGATAAGTTGGATGTGGTCAAACGAGACGGCAAGATTAAGTATTGACATCTTGGGAGTGAGTGAACTAAAATGGGCTGGAAAGGGGAAATTTAATTCAGATGAACATTACAGCTACTCCTGTGGGCAACAATCAATCAGAAGGAATGGAGTAGTCAATAAAACATTACAAGGTTACAATCTCAAACATTACAGAATTATTTCTGTTTCAATCAAGGCAAGCCATTCAAGTTTGGCCTTAGAAGTTGAGATTCATAGATTTTTGTCAAGACAACCAGTCATAGCAAACACTCTGTTCCCGAAGGTGACTCTTTACATGGACTTCATTATATGGTCAATACTGAAGTCAGCCATAATGAATGAAGGTAATGAATGAAGGTAATGAATGAAGAACTATGGAGAAAGGTTCATTACATTCTATAGGAGGCAGCAGCAAAAACAACAACAACAACAACAAAGAAGCTCTGTACAGACAGTAAAAAGAAGAACCGAATGTGACTCAGATTGTGAGCTTCTTATTGCAAAATTCAGGCTTCAACTGAAGACAGTAAGGAAAACCACTACAGGTATGGCCAAATAATATATTTTATGGATATGCAGTGTAAGGATGTGCACAGATATTCAAAAATTCAAAAATCCAATTCGAATTTGTTGAATATTGACATTTGAATTCAAATCGGATTTTCAAAAATCAGAATTTGAATATTCAAACAAATTTTGGATTTTCTAATAATTCCAATGAACAGATCCACATATATTGCATATGAATATTGTATGTATTTGTGCTTATAATGCGGAATGAAAATGGGATGGATATGGGATGAAAACGGGATGTGCGCAAATTCAAAAATCAGGTACGAATGTTGCTGACATTCATATTTTCAAATTTGAATAATATTTTCAAAAATCCATGTTTTTAAAATTCAAATCTAATATTCAAATATTTGATTCACCTCAAATTTGAATGCAAAAAATGCATTCGTGCACACCCCTAATGCAGTGAAGGTAATGAATGAAGAACTATGGAGAAAGGTTCATAACATTCTATAGGAGGCAGCAGCAAGAACAACAACAACAAAGAAATAGAATAACAAGAAAGCAAAATGGTTGTTCTAAATAACTAAGGAAAGAACCAAAATGAAAGGCAAGGAAGGAATGATATATGCTCAAATGAATGCAGATTTCCAGAGAACAGCAAGAAGATAAGAAAGCCTTTTTAAATGAGCAATGAAAAGAAATAGCCAAAAACAATAGAATGGGAAAAACATTTGATCTCTTCAAGAATCAAAGGAATATTCCTCGCTAAAATGGACATGATAAAGAGAGAAAAATGGTAGTCATTTAACAGCAGTACAAGAGATAAAGAAGTGGTAAGAATATGTAGAAGAACTATACAAGAAACACTTCAACATCACAATGGTGTGGCCACACCAGATCGAGATAAGAGCCTGGGATTTTGCTAGAATTGCCTCCTGCTATCTGGCAGGGGTGGGAAGAGGCAATTCTGATATCTAAAGAATATTCTGAAATTTCCTCTTACTGTCATGAGGCAACCTTATTGTTGCCTTTTAATTTTATTGTAGCTTTCACATGTGAGCCACCCCAGTATTTATTTACAGAGCTCTTAAATGTTCCAAATCAATAAATAATTAATCCAAGAGGCAATGAATGTGCACATAGAGATGGTGGGACAGGTGTGTATGTGCTTGTAGATGTCCTACACTTACTATCATTGTTACGGTCACAGAGTGGTATTTGGCTTTGCCCTGCAATGTACATTTCTGTATAGAAATGTTTGTTGTTCCCATTAAATACACAGAAAGCTGGCTACATAAAAGAAGGCTTAAGAGAAAAATCCAGCACTACAGTCACTTAGAAGCTAACCTCCTGAATAATACTTTAATAAGCAAGTCCCCTGCCAAAAAAATTAGAAACTCCCCACTTGCCCTGTCCGCTTGGGTACTGCAAAACCAGCTGCTTTCCTGACAAACCATATATCAGCTCCAGTGATCGGAAATGGAGCCTTACATTTCTGGACAGCCTGGTATGTTTAAAAAGGACCTTATTTTCTTTCTTTGGCATCTGAGTTTGCAACCTGGACAGTCTTTTGCAATGGCAAGGTCAAGAAAGGTAAAGGTATGCAGATTTCATCTGGCAGTGCAACCAGTAGGACAGGGAGATAAAATTAGAAGTGACAATAGTAGCCCAGTGTAAGGATAAATAACATTCTTTAGTATTCTTATATTCTAAAAGCTGAGAGTGTTGCCTTCTATACCTTTCTAATGAGCTACAATGTTCCTAGGTAAAAAAAAAATAAAAAATCTCAGACTTTTTCATAATAACATGTGACCCACAGCCCATCTAGTCCAGCACTCTGCTTTCACAGTGGTCAACCAGCAGGTCATGAACACACAGGTTTCTCTGTTTGCAGTCTGCCAGCAACTGACCTTCCAGAGTTTCCACTCCTGCCATCAGAATTAAAAGCCATTGATAACCCTGGTTTCCATTAACTGGTACAACTTCTTCTGGAAATCATACAAGCTAGTAGCCAAGTATTGATTAGGAGCAAATTATGTATTATGTAGAATTCTCCCCACCAAACACACTCATTTGTCCGTCCTGGTTAATCCAGGGTTTAGCTTTGTTAGGTGACTTCTGGTTATAGTATTTTGGGAAAGGAAGAAAAACGTCTTACCCACTTTTCCATAAAATGCATTAATTTCATAAACTATCATATATCCTCTAACTTATCTTCCATGTTGGGCTTGTCCCCATGCACTATATACTCCGAAGTGAATCTGAATTCGACTTGGAGCATCCCCATGCAAAGCATCTAATCCGAGCTACATGCAGAGCAAATTGCCCAAATCCACAGTTAAAAAAAAAACAAAAACACCCTTCCAAACTGTTCTCACTGCAGATTGGGAGATAAGCACAGATTATCTTGCAGGCATGGGGATGCTCCTGGATTATTGGGGGAGGAGATTGGCACTCACATCATTAGCAGGTGGGGTTTCGCCTGTGCTTGCCGTTCCTGTCCTGTGTGTTGGGGATCGCAAATGTTGGCCATTTTTAAAGATCAAACAGCATAAAAGAACTGATTGACATCAACTCATTCCCACAATCCACCTAGAACCGTCTCCAAGTCAAGTTGAAAAAGGCCCTATAATTCAAAGTGCAATAGATAATAGCTAAGGTTTGCTGCCCATGTTCGTTTATATGTTGGACAAATCAGAAGAGAAGGGGAGGAGAGAGAGCCAATTAATTGCTCCAGATGGATGACAATGCTGCCAAATTGATAACCTGACAAGGATCTGATAGAATTCATTGACCAAGAGATTTAAAAAAAATGCCTCCCTGCCCCCAAGTAGCTCAGTTTCCCCCCAGTATTTTTTATCTAGCCCCAGTGTTATCACCCTAATTTGATGCAGTACCTTGGAGTTTTAAATTCAGACTTCTTGCAAGTGTGGCAGAATCTCTGAAAAACTGTCCAGACTCAGAAACAGACCCTAGCCCTCCAGTTTTAATAAACTGGCTGAATTTGCACCAAAAAACATCCCAGGTCAATTGACAGCAGGAACAGTTGGGACTATTTGCATGCTGAGCGTTGGAATAGCCCCAGTCCTGCCCAGCAACCCCAGTTTCTGTTTTCAAAGGAGTACCACCTTCAGTCACTCATAAGCAACCTGTGCACTGCTCCTAGGATTTACTGCAACTTCCTAAGCAAGTACAAGGTGCACCCATGACGAAGGGACCAGTAGTCCAAAACAGGAAGTCCCTGAGCAAGAGCAATTAATACCAGCCAGTGCTTCGATGTGAAAAAGAGAAGCCCACATGACAGTGCTACTATAAACTATGGTTCATCAGGAAATGGAATCTTTCAGTTATGAAACTCTATCCCAGATAGCTTCACCTGTCACCCATTTTCACCTTGTTCATAAAGCCATTAAAGGAATTTCTTTTCACCTATGTATTTTTAACTTAATATTACCTTGCCAGATGCAGATGTGGTTGTGCTGTGTTAGCAGTGTTAGAAATCTAATAATAGAAGAAAGAATAAATATTGCATAAGAAGCTATGACCAGAAAACAACAACAACAACATAAATTTCTCTACTCTATTTTAGAAATAAATATCAGGCCACAAGCCTTCAAAAGTGATTTTTATTTTATTTTAAAAAGACTATGTTCCAATTATTACTTCCTTTGCACACATTTGCTTTGCTGTTGCCATCAATATTCAGCAAGTTGAAGAGAAAGAAATGCTAATAACATGACAGAAGTGACTGTTATCTTCTTGTTATGGGAAAATAAAAGAATTAAGCAAACTAGAGGTCTGTTCCCAACAACATTACAAGTATAGAAAAAATGGGAAAGAAAAAGTCTTTTAAACCTCTGTCATTTATTGCAGTAAATAAATGACAAAAAAGAGATTCAATTGAAATGATTAATAAAGAAATTAAAAAATAATGGAATAAAATATTTAGGAGATTTATATAATGAGAATAATGAAATTATCTCTGATCAGTTGAGGGAGGAAAAAACTGGTTACAAATCAATGCAATTAAAACATTTTTGTCAGTATATAAGATAAAGGATATTATGAAAAAACCTCTCAATAAAATGAAAGAAATAATAAAGAGAAGACTAAATGAAAGAAAAGGATTCCCCAGGAAGAATTTACCAAGTACTGAAAGATGCTAAAGAAGATATTATAACAGGCACTTGGGGAAAAAATATTAACATTACTAAAAAAAGGAAATCCAGAAAAAAGTAAAAGTTAATCTGATTAAGAATAGTAATTAAAAGAGCTTAATATGAAAATTATCCATAAATGGTATATTGCGCCTGCACAGGTAGAAAATATGATACATAATTTAACATCAAATTGCTGGCATTTACGTGGCCGTGAAGGGACTTTTATCCACACAATATGGTTATGTCAGCACATGATACAATTTTGGAATCAAGTATTAACACAAATTATCATATCTTGAACTATGTGGATCAGTTATTAATGGCAGCATTTTCTACAGTAGTGGTAGGTCTAGATATGTTATTGACCAGTTTAAATATGATTTTTACAGATGTGTGATTTATATGAAAATACAAAACAGAAATACCATTAAAGAAGTATATGGCACAGAAAGAAGTAAGAAAAACTATATCTAATTTTTCGAATTGAAATGAAATAATTAAGCTGCCAGGGGGAGGCGGTCATGTGAGTTAATTACTGTGTAATATTATTGAGTTGTATAACCAATCTGTGTCGGAAAATGGCTGTAACAACTTTATTATGACTCAATAAAAATCACTTTAAGGAATTTAAAAAATTTAAATTAAAAAAAGTCTTCACCAGCATTTGGATGGCACATCCATATCCCGAAATATAATCCAGAAAAAGTTGCAGTGCAGAAATTGCCAAGATAAGAAGCCCTATGTAACGTATGTCATCAACTTTTTGTATGGCAATTATTAAGATTTGTAAGCAGATAACTGAGGGGCTCACATAGGAACATTATTCATAGCAATACAGATCTAGGGAGCCAGATCCTCTGTCCCCAGTATCTTTCCCTCTGTGAACAGTTACTCATTGTTCCACAGCCAACCTGACGCTGAGAGAGTATTATTAAGGATGTTTGGATACAGCACTTGATTGGTTCAGCCATTGTTACATGCCTTTGTCAGAGGTAATAGCATTTTATTATTCTCACAGCAGCATCTGAAAAGAAGGACCTGTCATACAATTTACAACGCCCAGTGGTGACTTATTGTTATACCACAGACTGTTTGTTGCCTTACAGTGAAAGCCTGTGGGATCTTAATACAGAGCTGAACTCTGAGAAAGGGTTCCTGTTACAAGATATAAGAAAGCAGCAAGAGTGCAGAATCACTGTTCTTCTCGGAAGACAGGAAGGAAAATGATCATTGCTATCACACGAGAGAGACCACTCCTTTCTACCCAAGATATATGGTGGTAGCAGGACCTCATGCAGCACAGTGAGCTTTGTGAACTGACACACATTTTAAGAAAGATCACTCATTTAATAGAAATGAATAATCTCTCGTGTTGATTACAACACAGGGGGGTAGGTGGGTGGGTGGAACTGCACACTTTCTGCCCTGTTTTCAAGCAATTTCTCCTAGTTCTGAGCTAGAGCATAAAGCCTTGACGATAACATTAGAGGGAGCAGTGAAACATCTTCCTAGTAAAGTTTATCTTAGCTATTTAAAAATTCATACTTTTTTTTAGAAATCTAGCATCAGGTTTCCTCCTTCAGGATTACGTTACAATGCATGGCAGTTTTACATTCAAGTCATACCTGTTGTGGTAGTTAGCTCTTAGTCTTGTGCCAGTGACAGCACTGGTGTTACATGTAACAACAAAATGTATTGCAGTACAAACGGCAGCGGCTACAGCAGCGTAGGTGGCATGATGGAGGACTGAGAGCTTTTTCCTCCAAGTATTGTTGCATGGGTGAGAGAACATAAGAACATGAGGAGCCCTGCTGGATCAGGCCACAGCTCATCTAGTCCAGCATCATATCCCACACAATGGGCCACCAATTGCTTATGGGTATCTCAAGCAGAAAACAAACCTTTACCTGGTCTTGAATCCCTGCAAAGGGCCTTTAGAGGCATCCTGCCTGTCTCTCCAGCCTGGAGGAAGTACTGGGACATCTAGTAACTATTGATAAAGCTATCTTTCATGAATTTCTTAGAGCTATCTAGGCTGGTTGCTGTTACCACCTTTTTTGGCATCAAATTCCATAGACCAATTACTGAGCTTACAATGCCTTTATAAGAGGAGAAAGTACATACATGGAAGCGATTCCTTTGGGTCTTATCAATCTATAACTTCTGCCTAGCTGGCAATATCCTGATAATATAGATACAGCAAAGTCTAGCAGCTTGGCCTGAAAAGCATTTCAGCTCAAACTTCCTGTCTCTGCCTCACTGTATCTTCCACTATGGTCCCATCCCCATGGCTCTTTGGTACGGTTCTGAGCACGGGATCGGCACTGTCTGTCCCCATGGGTTTTAGATTTGGTCCGTGAAAAGTGTGCCAACCCCTTCCAAACCATGCCAAAAGGGTGCCAAATTTGATACCTGAAAAAACAAGTCTCGGCATGCTTTGGGGGACTGGTACGCATTGCTCAGCGAGCTGGGAATGCACATGGAGACACTAGGGGGCTAATGGGGAGGAGATTTGCACTCACATCATTGTCCCTGCCCTGTCCATTAAAGATTGCAGCCTCTGACTTTTTAAAATGCTGATCACAAAGGCAGGCTGGAGAACATCTTGGTTTTTAAATTTTCTGCCATTTCCACAGAAGTAATCCCAACCCCATTTCAAGAATGCCAAGGCAGGCTGCATAATGGCTTGATTTCTGTTCCATTTGCACCCCCCGGTCCCCCGATCTGCAAGGCGATCATAAATAAAGGCTTGTTTTTCAGTTTACGGCAATTCTCGTGGTCCCCGGTAGAGTTGAGGTGCACACAACTGCTCAAGTGCCTACTGCTGCTAAACCTCGTAGCGGCATTCAGCATTTTAATTTTTTAAAAGTTATTTTTATAAATGAAGCTTTATTTTAACTTGTTTCCATGCCTCCCACCCCAGTCCTGGCTATCTGTGTTGCTAAGGGAGAGAGAGATGCGGCACAGGGGTGGACTGATGACAATCTGGCTGCCAATGAGGAGAGAGGGGGCGGAGAGAAGGTGGCACTGCTTCGCCATATCAGGGTTCAGCACGATTCTCATGGGGATGCCACCATCCACGCCCAACTCGTACCTGTCCTGTGTTCCTGGGAATCTCATGGGGATGCCTGAAATGCATTCCCGGTCAGTATATCATTTTCATTACTGCTTCCAGCAGTGGTCAATGTCAGAAGCAAAGAATGTTTCAACTCGTCTTTTCCCAACCTGATACCCTCCAGTTGTTTCATTTTTGGTGCAGACACTAGATTAAGGAACTAGTATGTGGGCTCTATCACCTCCAAACTCAATGTGCATGCGTGGAGTGTGCGTGCGTGCGTGTACACAAAGGTACAGCCTTAGTTATCCAATGGCCCTTTCTGCAGTTAACTATAGTCAAGAACAAAACTCCATGTAGTAAGCTTCTGGATTCATAGATCCTATGAATGTTGATACCATTTCTCCCCCCCCCCCAAAGCTGCACTAGACAAATGGTGCCTTCAGACACTGTCAAACCTGTGCAGCAGCTCCAGGATCACTGTGTAGAAGCTTCCAGTCCACCAGATTGGCAGACTGGAAGGTTTGTAGGTATGCCAAATCAGCTTCCGATCCTCCAGACATGTGGATCAGTTTTGGCATCTTGGCAGAAAAGGTTTCTGTCCTTTAGACGGGAAGCTCCATCGCCAGCAGTGGCAGCATAGCATTCCACGGTAAGTTCAGCATCTTTTAATGTGCAAGTAAGGGATAGGATGCTCCATTGCTATTGCAGGGGATGAAAGAAGTGAAGTTTGGAGGCACCCAAAGTATGATCCAGATTAGGGAGGTTCTTTTCAGTATCTCCAGTAACACTACTGGGAGATACACTTCAGGGGTACACCATAGTATGCTGCTGGAATGTGTTCTTCAGAAGCTCCAAGGTTAGAACCCTTTGTTCCAGGCCTTCAGAGGTGTCAGAACCCAATCTCAAAGACTGCACATGCTGCAAGGTCACCGTGTTAATCAGTGTGTCTTCACCAGTGCCATCGTGCAAACAGTGCTGATGCAGCCCTTATCTTTCCATGGTCAGAATCAGTGGGCCTGGCTATTGTAGACACACTGATTCTGATCATGGGCTTTTCAATACAGAAAGGCCCAATGTTGCTTGAGAAACCCTGTATCTAAGGGCTGGCGTATTATAAAAAGGACAACAAAAATCCAACAAACAATGTGACACACAGTAGATTTACTGAAGAATTTCTTACAATTTGTAGATTTAGTAGTGAACACAAAGTCCCGCATTACAGCTCTGAAGCATGCTACACATAGCTGCCCGGATGCCCCTAGGCTAATACCTGATATACGTTAAACAGGCTCTCCACGAGCTTTATGAATGGATGCTTCAAAGGCAAGACTTACCAGAAAATGTAAACACATCAATTCAAAAGGGCATGTCAGTAGGAATGATGGGTATCCTTGGCATGCTTTCGGGCAGCCTGTCAAAACTGTTCAATAGTATGAGGCATCAGAGTATTATCTCATAATGTTGTGCTGTTATTCATGCTTGGCATCTCCAAATTCTTCAGGAGCATAATAGTAGAAGCAATATTGAAAATCATTATGTCTGTCAGGTAACACTTGGGAGGCAGTTCTTTACACTTATAAAAAAAATCGGCTCCATAGCAGGATTTGTAATCTGTCCCGAGCTGAGATGGGTTGCTCCTGATGTGGAGCAAGGTCAGCTATAATGGGACAGCTGGTTTCAAACCAGCCCTCACACCAGATTTGACATTCATGCCAGGTTCAGAGCTGGTATGTGTGTGGAGGCTCTGAATGCTCCAAAGGCTAGAACCTTCAGAATTCCCAAGAAGCCCATTTCAGGAACACGTCCTGTTGCACCGCCAAAGCAGGTCTCCCATGGTATACCAGACCATGGTGGCATATTGTTTGTATCCGAAAAAGCCTACGGACATCAGACCCCAGAAGCAAGTCATTTGCATACCTTTATGATCTAGTATACAACCCCCTAGTACACCAGTTGACCTAGATCTTGAGGCCTACTGATAAACCGGACTAAGATGTGCAGCAATGAGCCATTGACAGGGAGGTGAGAGGATCAAGGCCAAACAGTCAAATTTTCAGTATTGCCCTCTGAAGCTGTCAGAAATTAACTGTGGGAGGAAAACAGCCTGAATAAGCCTAGTTTACTGGCCACATCCAAACTAGGGATCAGAAGCTGGACTGTGTAGAGTGTAACACCCAACTCCACTGTCATAGAATCATAGAATCATAGAATCATAGAATCATAGAATGGTAGA
>MTQE01000401.1:524803-535859 GCA_014337955.1 Aspidoscelis marmoratus
ACTTGTTTTTCTGGGTACCAAATTTGGTCCTGGTTTGGAACAGGTTTGGGTGAGTTGGTCTGCGGAAATCAGGCCAAATCTAAAACGCATGGGGATATACATATGGGGATGGGGAGGGGAAGGATGCAGACAAATGGGGGGGGGGGAGCAGAGGGAACATGCACCACACAAATCGAGGAGGGAGAAGAGAGGGAATTTCAAAAGTCCTATCCTGTTATAGCTTTTCCTCTTTGGGGGACTGACCAAGATGGGAGAACATTCTGTATTGCTTACAGGCTAGGTGAAAATGATTTTGGGAATGGGAGGAGGCCAGATACAATGGAGTCCAACCACCTGGCTTTTCATAAGCTATGGAACAAAGATGAGGAGGGGGCTGGGAGGAAGGCCTTGGGATGCTGCAGGTCAGAAAGTTACCCATTAACACACAATACCTAGGGATAGGAGACAAAAGGGTTTCCTGATGAGTGTAATCAAAATAACTCAAATTCCAGACAAAGGTAAGCAAGCTGTTTATCTGCTATTTTGTTCAACATTGCTGTTTGCCCATATTTTGGAATAAGAAAAATGATACCATCTGGTATTTTGATAAAAGTGTACCATTTCTGCCAGCTCTGCAGAGGTTTTCATTATCCTGGAGAAAGCAAAACTTTTTGACATTTACATATCAAGATGCTTTCCTATAAACGGAAGGGAGGAGTTTGAGTCACAGGAATGTTTTGCAATAGCTTGTGCTTTTAAAAAATGGAGTCAATTCTGCACTATTGGTTCCAAATAAATTCTGTTCAGTACTGGAATCCAGGCCACTGCTGGTCAACCTGTACATACAACATAATATATCACATTAATACTTTATGAGCCCACCCTGGCACAAGGCTTCTTATGCCTTATGTACCCAAATGTGCATACATTCATATTTAAAAAGGACATCTTGTAACAGGAGAGGAAGGTGCATATGCATTTGATCTTTTCTCCTCCAGTTGATGCATCTGGAAGCAGAATCAATGTACACTGAATAGAGGTAGGCAATATAGTGTGCTGAAATCTGCAAGTAAGAACGAAAAAGGAATAAGAAGAAGCTACTGAACTGATGAGCAGTTTTGCCATGCAAGTATTATTGTTAACCAGTATTATGCTGAGTTGCTTCATAGCAGTTCTTAGGGCCTTTTTGCACTCTCCCTTCCCTGGGAGATTGACCTGGGGAAGGGAAGATGAGAGATAGATTCAGTGTTGGAGAGCTGCAAATCACCTCCACTGAGGACACAATCATGGAACTGTGACAAAGGTGTCAATGTGCACCATTGCCACAGCAACCAGGCAATGCAGCATGCAAATGCATCTGTGCTGTCCACTCATATGCTCCATTTGTACCTCTTCCATGTGGAAGAGGTGTGAATGGGAGCAAGCAGGGTTTCCCCAGCCCTGCTGCTAGTACAGAGGTACAGCAGTTAAAACTGTTCTAGGGCTATACACATGGGGGGAACTCCTGAAAGCAGCTCTGAGAAATGCAGATGTCCTGTGCCAGGGAATCCCAGGAGGCCAAGTGTGAAAAAGGCTCATCATGTAAGATTATGGCATTTAGGCTGAGACTGTGATTAGACACAGCAAAAATAAAAAACAAAAAACTCTGAAGTGTCTTAGAGAAAGCTTTGAGGTGGGATTGTTCACGCACCAGCATGCCCCTCCCCCTCTCATGATCATTCTGTGCTGGGAAAGGGTGGGTGAGGCTTACTTATTCCATTATATTTGGGTTTTCTGGAATAAAACATGGCTATTCCAAAGTATTCATGCTTTGTTCCAGAATATCCAAATACAAGTAAAGGTTGGGAATATGAGGGCCACAGAATGTGCCTCTGAGGCACCCCTTTTATTATGTCTGAACCAAGCCTAGGATTTGTAAACACTGATGACAGATTAATGTGTCATCAGTATATATATGTGCTCATGTGGTTTACAAGTCAAGGCTTAAGTTACAAAAATGAAGCATAAATATGAAATATGTAACAGATTTTAAAAAGTTCTGCAGTAGAGAATGACAACTGCCCAAAGAATGACTTTGTCTTTCAAGTGAGGGTTTAAAATTTATTCATTAGGAAAAAGACAGATTTATTTTGAGAATATTTATGTAATCTAACAAAGCTATTTAGTTGAGAAGTTGTTGTTGCTTTAAACCACTTTGGGTGTCAACCTTCTGTTAAGCAGTTATATTTTTAAGACGAAGAAATATTTTCATCACAATTTTGTAAAGCAAGCCAGACTTGTCGGACATGAAACTCTTTCCTAACAACAGGGTGAGGTAAGGGCTCAGGAGCGGAGTGTCATTGGGAGTTTCCAGATAAATGTGCAGCACCTGCATTTTACTAGCAGTGATCTAATTGAACTCTGTTCTCCTTGCAACAACCTCACAGCACATGTTTCACTAGCATTTTCTAGCCTGATACAGTGTTTCTCTTCTGCATTCAAATTTTATTTCAAAATTCTGCATGTTTTTAAAATGTGAGAGGCTTTTCTTTTTCAAAGAAAGATTTATTTTTGAGAAGTCTTAACTCATAGTCTAAAATCAAGGATTACAACTGAGGAAAAAAACACAAAAGAAAGGTTTTTTGTTTTTGTTTTAAAGAGGGGTATGGATTTTCCAGCAGGCCATGTGCCAGACAAAACTATTTATTGAGTTATTTTGGAGCTTCATATCCAGTAACTAAGTTTTTTCACATGTGCTTGCCCTCCAAATGGCGCTTGGAACACTCAAAGCAAAACCAACCAATATGGGGTGGTTTTAATTCAGATTTGAAACATGCTGAAATTTTAAGGGCTATTCCGTTTTAAACTGAAAACACAATCCTTTGTTTCATGTTGAAATAGTTTAATCTTGGAATTTCTGCACATTCCTACTAGGCAGATGCAAAATCTGAGCGGTCATGTTAGACTGCACTACATTAATATTTGAACTGCACTGTCCACACATCATTGAGCACTAGGACCATGGTGTCCACAAAATCATCGTACCCACCCAGTGAAATCCACTGCCAGGAGCTCTTCTTCTGCAAATCAGCAGAACAATGAATGCAGTTTTTGACATTTGATTCATAATGAATCAAATATTTGAAAATCTGAATTTGTACGAATAAGGAAAAACAAATGTCTGGACATTCCATTCAATACAAATATATTTGCATGTATTTGTACGAATAATTCAGACATTCATATCTCTTTGGGTACATACGCATCAATTACGTACCCGTATGCATCCTGTACGGAACCGTACACATCAATATGCATCCCGTCTACATCCCATTCTCATCCCGTACAGATGCAGACTGATGTGTACAAGATGTGTATGGGTACATGTGAGATATGCATGTACCCATTACAGATACAATGTCTGAATTATTCGTACAAATAACCCACTATATTAGTATTTGTTCAAATTTGAAAATCCGATTCATATATGAATTTCTGAATTCATACAAACAACAAATAGTTTGAATATTCGTGCACATCCCTAGCAGAAAATCCTCTGCAAAAGAGAGTGCAAACTTGGAGTGCCATTGTGGCTGCCCTACAGAAGACCAGTGGCTGCAACTGGAGCAACTGGTGCCATGATGCAGATTGCCAAAAATTCCCTGCTTCCAGGGCCATTTCTAGTGCTTCATCTAACGGCCCTGGTTGGAAACTTCAACACTGGAGAACTTCAATTCCCCAGCCCAAGACCGAATGCATAGTCTGAAGGTACAACCCACATTCCAGTCCTTGGGCCAAAGCAAGTGTTTCATCCCAGTAGTGGACTGCTCCCACTGTGTGTCCCCTGTCTGTGCTGATCTTGCCAGATTTGAATTGGAAATGGGACTCCTTTTCTGACATCCTGTTCTGAGATCATAATTAGTTATGAGCTTTTCCTCTGATTAAAAATAAAGGAGGGAAGAAAACTTCTAGAAACTAAACATGCACATTCTGATAATCACACTGTTAAGGACAGTAGGGTTGTTATTCAGAACAATATTTTATTAAGTGTATTCAAGAATTGCACACTGAAACCACAGGCCAAAGGGAACATATTTCAATGAGAAGGAGGGTGGTGAAGAACACGTTAAAATAATAGCAATCAATCAAACAGTCAACAATGGGAGAGCCCTGGAATAATTGTTAATATCTAATAATGAGATCTATAAGCTATTCATTATCATTCCTACACAAGAACATGTAATTGAACTTAAAGTAAGCAATGGACACTCAAGATTTCAAGGGGAAAAGAAAAAGAATGAAGAGATCATGGTGTCATTCTGTCTACGACTAGAATTAGAAGAGGGTTAGGAAACCCTGGAATAGAGCAGTTGAGGAGGAAAAAGTAGGCAAGGGGACTAAATGCAGAGTTAAGTACCTTGTCCAGAGAGGTTCATGTAACATGTTCACCACAGGAACAACCTAGGAAGTTTGAGGGTTTAGAATTCATTTTCTAACAAGTTACGATATGGGATGTCCTACTGTTTAGTGTGTCATTCATTCTATTATTTATTTTTATTAGAGATTCTTAAGATATATCACAGATTGCATTTAAAATATACCAAGGATTAGAGAGCGAAAAGAGAGAGAGAGAAGAAAAAAGGTAACTTCATTCTTTTGGTGATTAAGGCTGTGTCCAGACTTCTTCATGCTGCACATCGGAATGTGCAGCCAAGATTGAACTGTCACACACGACAGCCGATACTTCACAGCAGAATCGCTTTATAGAGAAGCTACTGCAAATTTACTTTATGCTGATATAGCAGCACTCCTTGCCCAGCATTAAGTACATTCAAAACTTCCTGCCAGTCCAGACAGGATGGCGAGAACAGCCAACGAGAGCTGAGACTGCAGCTCAACTCCCATTGGCTGCTCCATCCCATGTGACACACGCCTCACCCCATGTGACCATGTGTGCCACATGGAAGTCTTGCAACTCCCCAAGCAGGAAACTACAGGGAGCTGCTACTGTCTGGATGCTGGACCGCTGCAAATTATCTGGAAGTGGCCTAGGTGTATATCCAGTCTCAAGGTACCTCTGGATATGTTTTAAAAACCCGCAATTTTCCTAGGACTATATTGGAATTGCTGCACATACTTCTGGATGTATCCTAAATGTTACACTTCTTTTGGCAATTCATACTTTTTATTTTCAAATAATCAAATCCCAATTTTAAAGAATTAACAGTACTGTTCTTTCACTGATCAAAAATGCCAGTTTGTCAATTTCTGCGAAGTCTGTTGGTTTCACTAGCCAGTCTTCCATGATGGGCAATACTGAGTTTTTTCATCCTGATGCATCTAGTGATCTTACAGCCATGATCACATACTGAAATAATCCAGTTTCAATTGGATGTTACTTTTTAGAATCCTTTGCATAAGCATATGCAATTGAATCCAAGGTTTTTGGCTTTTTCACAAGTCCAGTGAATATGATAAAAGCTCATTCATGGTTTCCACATTTCCAGCAGTATTAGCTAGTTTCTGTGGTGTCAAAAGCCAGCAGAACATCATCTTTCTGGGATGCCTTTGTTTTACAGAAACACTTGAGGAAGGTGATTAAAAAATTAAAACATCAAAACAAGATACACAACATTCTCAGGGTTTCTTGGGCATCTTCCAATACAGTCTGCAGAAAAAATATTTTGCATATTCGGCCTGAGTTTGTAAGACACCCCAGATTCAACACCCTAGATTGAATTGAGTCTAGCAGCTCCCTTCTGACCAGCTGGTGCCACAGTTAGTGCTGTAAGGAATTTTAGGGAACAAAGATGTGCTTGCAAAGAATCATAATATAGCCTTGTAAATTTTAGGTAACAATTTAGCCTTGTTAATTTTAAGGAACAAAGCTGTGCTTGGAAATAAATCAGATAATATTTAGTCTTGCTAACCAATTAGGGAGAAACTTTGTGCTTATACTTATCTCTGCTAGTTTTAGGGAGTAGAAGTTGCTTTTGCAAAGGCCTGATAGTATTCAAGCTCAAGGTCTGATAATGAGGAGCTTGTTGCCAATCAAAGGGGGAACTGGTTTTGGTCAGTTAGTTGACCGCTCCTTGAACTGGAACCTGCCTTGCTGCAAAATGCGACTGCGTAATAGAGTAATACATATTAAAATCTCCCCCTTTCTCTGAATAAATTAGATACAAATTAGCTAGGGGAGGCGTTTCGGGTAGGCTGTAACCCAAAGTCTCTCCTGAACCAATAGAGACTTTGGGAGGGAATTTTCGGTCGGGATAGGGTTTAAAAGATCTATTTCATTGTGTAAACCTTTGAGTTGGTTGGAAGGTGTAAACCCAAAGACCAGCTCCCTTTTCTTTTATTGCAATAAAACAGAAGAACAAAGGAATTCATTCGTCTTCAGCTTGTTATTTACCATACTTGCCCAGCTAGATGGAAGAAAAGTTGATAGAGCAACGATTTTTCCTGACAGTGCCAAATAAGTAAACAAAATGACAGAAGAGCAAAGCAAGGAAAAACAGATGAAAAAGAGTAAGAAGACATTCGTGGATGAAGACAGCCAAGAATGAGGAAAGGATTGCTTTTTACACCTTTCTGATCAGACTGGAGAATGACCAAAGCCATCAGATTTGAATGCTATAATATTGGGCCTGTCTGCACTTAACTGGGTGGAATGGGATAACAATACCATTCCATCACAGTTAAGTTTGGGCTGTGAAGACCGCATTTGAACCCTGGGTATTGGGTACAGTTCCTAACCAGACCACCGGTGCTCAGGGGGTCATCTCAACTGTCAAGACAATAATGACTCGGTTCACAATTGTGCAACTGCATCCATGCTGCCCTGCCTCATTACAGCCTCACACCTGGCCAGGGATGTGCTAATCACTTCCAACTAAGCCATGGAAAAGTTTTTACATCTCCACAGCTATGGAGCATCAGGGCAGTTTCTGTGCTGGGCAGATAGCCACCTTGAGTAAGCAGAACCTAGGCCATTTTTTGCTGGATCATCAAGAGACTCAAAGTTGGGTGTCATTAGTACAATGATGAACCCAGCTCTATCTTCCAAAACTTTCTGAGTCAGGGAGGTGGCGGAAATGATTGATAGCTACCTGAAGACAGTAATGAGCTTGATGTGGACTAATAAACTGAAACGAAAACTAGGCAAGACAGAGATATTGTGCCACAGAGTCTCAAATCCAGGATGTTAGCAGGCATACAATTCTGGATGGGGTTGCTTTGCGATCAGGGGCGTTTCTGCACTTGCTTTCCCGTCCATTGGATGGAAAAGGTGCATTACAGACTGACACTGACTAGTGCCCGCACTTGGAAATGCTAGTACATGATAGCCTAGCTCACGTGCAAGCTCAGTTGTGCAAGTGGTCCTCTGCAGGGCACTGCCCTCATGGTCCTGGCTTCCTGCAAGATTGCACGTGCACCAGCACCATTGCTGTGGTGATACTGATGCTCTGCACAAGCACAGTCATACTGGGGTCATCTGAGGTCCCAATGCACTTGTGTGGCACCTCAGATGACCCCCTTGACCAGAAAATGGGCAGATGGTCAGTGCTGGATATTAAAGGTAAGGGATTGCTTGGGATTGGGGAGGGTTGGTATGCTTGTGCTGCATGATTTTGTGCACCACAGTTAGTGTGCAATTAGGCAACCTCTGGGCAGGCAGGGGGCATAGGTAGTCTGTAAAGACCTCCTGAAAGTGCAGATGCACCTGCCCAGATGTTGCCTAACTGCATACTATGGGTCAAAGCATAACCCCTGGTTATGCTTCTGGATTCATCAGTGTCACTTGAGGTCTATGGGGTAGTGATAGCCAGGAATGCCTATCTCTGTCACCATAATCTTTGGCCTTTCCTGGATAGGGAAAACTTGGCCACAGTGATCCATGTCCTGGTACCGTCCAGACTAGACTACTGCAGGCTACCCTTGAAAAAAGATGCAAAGCAGGAAGTAGAGAAAAAGGCAGCAGTTTGACTGCTGACAGGAGCTTTTGGCTGGATGTAAATCATGCTGGTCTTGAAATATCTGCACTGGAACAGCCTTTTCCTCCCCATATTCAGACACTGTCATGGTTTTAATAAGTTTAATGTGTTATTGGTTTTAATGTGTTCATTTTATATCTTGTAACCCGGCCTGAGTCCCTTGGGTATAGGGAGGGACAAAAATGTGAGTGAGTGAGTGAGTGAATACCTATTCACTACTGAATCCAATTCAAGATGTTGATGTCTTTATTTATGTACTTTGAAATCATTGATATCTCACCTTTCACCATATGGTCTCAAGGTGTACTACAATTAATTAAAATGTTAAAATACAATTACAATCTTCCTCTAGCCACTAACCCCAACCCCAAAACATGGCTTGGGCCCTGAATATCTGAAAGACCACCTACTCTTATACACTTGCCCAGCCACTAAGATCATAAAGGAGGCCCTTTGTATAGTTCTGCTACACTCAGAGGTGTGAGCAGCACATGTGGCAGCCCCCAGTGGAAATACGTCAGCTGCCTATATTTTATGTTTTGCAGTGCCTAGTTAAAACATACCTCTTCACCCAGACCTCTGATGCTTAACTTCCTCTGAGTGTTGTCCTGCTGGAGTGGAAAACTGTTGCCCCTGGAGCATGGCTATTTGCCCACCCTGAGCCTTTGGCCACTGAGTGCTGCTCTTTACGTTGTGTGTAGATGCAGCCTGGATTTATTATTACTGATCTAGTGTTGTATATTTGTTTGTTTGCATTTTTATCCCACGTTATATCTGAAGGTCTCAAGGTGAGATAGAGCAATTAAAAAAACCCAAATGTTTATATGATTGTAAATAGTTCAGACTGTCTTTGTATAGCCACTTTGGCACACAGGCCTTTGCAGAAGTTGTTAAAAACTGGACCAGAGATCAGGCAACTCTGGCCTGCCTAGATCTCACACACATATTCCAGTCACACTGGATAGCTAGCATGCGTAAAACAGAAGTCACAGTGTCTTTATATGTAATTTAGTAATGCACACCATAAAGTCTTTTAAAATCCCACTTACTTACTCTACTGTTCTTTAAGTTGTTCCCGTGATTTATTTATGGAGCCACAAATGGTTCCAGGTCAGCTGCAGTTTACTGCTGAGACTTGAGTAAGTCAAGCAGGCATTAGGGAGTGGCTCTGAAGTTCAAGGCACCCGTTGTTGCTTCCCCCCTTTGAAGTGAGCATAAACTGTGTTTCCGGTGTTTAACAGGCTAATTTCCAAACATCCTCTTAATTAAATTACCATGAAGGCAACCATTCTCTCTCCCCAGCTGCAGCAATATTGAATGCCAGCACTTTCAGATTACAAGGGAGATATAATTGTGTTAGGTAAGCAGGCTACAGAAGCCTTGTTAGATTATATTTGGAGTGGTGAGAAGAGATAGACTATGTAGGATCTGAAAAACAAAAGCTTAAGCAATTGTGTATTGTGTATTTTCCCCTTCAGCCCCCTGTGTAAATACTTGGGAAATAATTTTGGAAGAGGTTTCTATACACATCTATTCAGAGGCAGACTCCATTGGGATCAATGAAATTTATTTTTGGATAGGGGTTTATAGAATTGCAACCTAAAAAGAAAACTTTTTAAACACAAACAGGACAACAAAGATATAAGGGCCCGATAATTACAATGTGTTCCAATCTGTCAGGAAAAGAAGGAAAAAACTGTATCTTGATGGCATCAGGTCTTAAATGGCCATAAATTTACAATGCAGGGGAGAATCTGTTGCTGAATGAAGTTCGAGGTTGTCACTAAGCTATTTTGGTCAAATGAAAGGAAATTGCAATGCTGCTACTGTCTTCCTTGTTGAAAAACTAAGAAAGAAGAATATGGTCTGGCACAGAAATTCACAGAAGGGACTAAATAGTAAGGTAAACACTGGTTGCATCCAGTTAGCCAAAAAGGGTAACTGCATGCCACTGCTCAACCGGGCCTGCAGCCAGCAGTAGGGTCACAGAAATTACCCTTGGGAGTGCTCGGCCAGTAATCCCTGGCAAAGCTTTTGAAAGACGCATCCTGCTGTCATGTGTTTCTGGTGCTATCTGGGTGGACAGCAAGAGTGTTGGGGGCTACTGTTAGGAGCAGGGCAACGGGTTATACTGGGGGAGGGGTAGTTCATCCACACAACGAGTTCTCAGAGCAGGGACTTATGGGAAAAATATTTTCAAAACGGCAGATCATCCACGTGAACTGAAAACAAAAAGGTAGCCAGCACAGAAGCCTCCCAGACACAATACTCTTTGAAAACAAAAACTGTATTAAAACACAGGAAAAACTCCCTCAAACAGCTCAAAATAGCAGGACTGTCACTTTTGACAGGAAATCAGGTGATTACAAACTGTTGCACAGTTAGCAAAGACAACAGAAAGGGTGCAGTGGTAAGTATTTCCTCTGTAGAGGCTGCATTGCAGAGGCTTAACTGTATGTGCACCGTGCAGGGAAACACTTTGTCAAATTTGCTGGGAAACAAGGGAAACAGAGGCAGCATTGTTATTTCCTTTCATCAAATATGGGATTGACAAGTCAACTATAACATGGATGCATAACTGGCTTAGCGATTGCACTCAAAGAGTGGTAATAAATGGCTTCACATCCAATTGGAGGAATGTTTCAAGTGGAGTGTCGCAGGGATCTGTCCTGGGTCCAGTGCTGTTCAATATTTTTACAAATGATCTGGATGAGGGACTCAAAGCGATGCTGATCAAATTTACAGAAGACACAAAGCTAGGAGGGGTTGCTAACACTAAGGAGGAGAAGGAGAGGATACAAAAAGATCTAGATAAGCTTGAACAGTGGCTGAAACTAACAGGATGGTATTTAATAGGAAGAAATGCAAAGTCCTACATCTTGGTAAGAAAAATGATAAAAATGAATACAGAATAGGAGGAATTTGGCTAAGTAGTAGCACAAGTGAAAAGGATCTGGGTATACAGGTTGATCACAGGATGAACATGAGTCAACAAAGTGATGAAGCTGTAAAAAAAGGCAAACACCATCCAAGGATGCATCAAGAGAAGTATATAGTCTAGATCATGAGAAGTAATTATTCCTCTTTACTCTACCTTGGTCAGA
>MTQE01000401.1:554624-567329 GCA_014337955.1 Aspidoscelis marmoratus
AGCATCCTAACAGGGCCAAGCTATTCCTCAGAGAGGGCAGGCACTTACAGTATCGCTGGGCATCGTGACAAGCACTTATTTCCAATAGATTGCAACCTGTAACATTCTCCCCCCTCCAACGCTCAATCCTATTTTTCTCTGCCTCAGATTACTTTGAGATTGAGGGACAGCTGCTCAACTAGACTCCCATCTGGGCCTTCAAGGTGGTAGCAAACACAGTAGCCAGCAGCACCCTGCATCTGCCTCACTGTGAAACCTGCCAAGAATAGCTAAAGCTATTGCAGATGTATAAAACATCTCTCCCTCCCCATCTTTCTTTCTTTCTTTCTTTCTTTCATGCCGGATGAGCTCTTGAAGGGGCAACTCCAGTATGGATCTGGTATGGACGAGGGTGCATTGATGAGCAAACAATTTTTTTCTGCAGCTGCTTCCACTTGCAACAGCAATATTTCTGCCCAGATGTGTTCCTGAACACCATAAATGTGACCTGTTTCTGGTTCTCTATGGAAAGGTTCTGGATGGAAATCTTAGGCCTTTTCGCACTAGGCTAGGACACTCTGGGACACTTACCCCATTCACACGGAGACAGGTAAGGAACGCATCTACATGTGTTCCTACCTGCCTATATGCGAATGGGGAAAGTGTTCCAGAGTGTCCTAGCCTAAAAAGGCTGGGATGGGGGTGGGACACCCCTCCCAGGCCTGGCTGCCATTGGGTCAGGGAAGACCCAGGGCGAGCAGACCTGGCAGGGCCCTTCCCCGGGCAGCCCAGATGTTGACTAATTGTAAACTACAGGGCAAAGTGTGAATCATCCCAAGGTCCTCAAGAAGCCATTTTGATGTCATAATCATTAGAAACCTGTGCAGTTATTCAATACAGGCAATCCAGGAAAGAATAAGGTATTTGTACATCTCATTTTTGTTTATTTAGAATAAAAATGGAGAAGGAGGAACAGAAGAACTTACTTCGAAGCACCTTGCAAAAATGACTTGCAGAAACATGTAAGCTAGGGTGCTTCCGTTTGCAAATGCTGAATAATCCATCTGAACTAGAAGAAAAGGAAAACAAGCAAGAAAAGCAGGCATCCAGAGCAGACTTGGTGAACAGGCCCTAACTAATTATCCAGTTCAGTAAGTTCTTTAAATCAAGAACACTTGTCAAGACAAGGTAATTTTCAAGTCTACCAAGCCTGAAAATGTCCTTTTAATTTATGAACAAAATATATGTCTGTAATGAAGGCCAATTAATTGTACTCTAGCCAGATCTTGGAAAGACTCTTGAGTCATCTTTTGGGCATGTTTATTCATTGATACTAGATATATTGACAGAGCACTACATCTTTTCAAATGAACCAGAAGATGATGCTTTTTAATTTTAATACTTTCAGTGCTGTGAAAATCATAAAATAATATGCCAGCAGCAATTTCTTTGAATATATGAAGGTATTTCTTAGAAATTGAGTATTATATCACTTTCTGCAACTTGATGAAGGCAGGAGGGCTTTCTCAGAGGTGAAATGAACTCCTCAGTAAATTGGCCTAGCGAGAAATGAGAAATGAAATTATCTAAGTAGATAACAGGGAAGTAGCATTCATATAGGTGTTTGAAGTACTGTTTGCCTTAAAATTCAGTACACACCTTCATTTGCATGTTCCTTAGAAGAAAATAACCTAGGGTTCCTTTTTCAAGCAACAGGAACGGTAAGCTTCCAAAAAGTCCACACTTGTGCAGTGTGTACAGTTGCTAATGTTCCTCTCTGGCTGTACAACCTGAGCAAAACAAAAAACAAAAAACTTGTCAGGCATGGCCTCCTGGGAAACATGCTGGAAGCGCAATCCCAATGTCCAGAGCACTCCTGACCATCCAGTCAAATCCAGGAGAACTTCTGAGGGAGGGCACTTCATGTTTTTGGGCTGTGGCCCTGTCTGACTGCTACCATGTTGACAGGCAGTAGTGGTGTGAGTAGCCGAAACTCTCACAAGAAACCTTGGCTGCTATTCAAAGCCACCATAATACAGCTCAGTTACAATGTATTTCTAACATTAACAAAAAGATCTCAAACAAGGGAACAGTATGGTTAGCTAGCATGGTCAAACGGCTATTTGGAGCAAAAAAAAAAAAAAAAAAAAAAAGCAGAAGGTTCCCCACATGAAGAAAACAAAAAGGAACATATACGGTACTTTGGCAAAAGAAATGCAAAGTGATAGTGAGGAAAGCAAAAATAGTTGAAGAACATATTGCCACACGTGTAAAGACTGATAATAAATTATTGTTCAGATACATTTGAAACAGGAAGACAATCAGGGAAGTCATTAATTGCTTGAATAATGAGGCAGTTAAAGATATTTTTGCATCTTTCATAGGAAAAAAGTTAGGGAGGTTCCCTGAGCCTAAGTTTCTATTCTTAGGAAGTGAATCTGAGAAATTGAGGCTTATAGTGGTGGCAAATTTATGCACTTAAGAACATAAGAGAAGCCCTGCTGGATCAGGCCACAGCCCATTGAGTCCAGCATCCCTTGTGATTATGTCATTGTGCAATCTATCCTACACAGCTCTGCACAGCCCCCCTCTCCTGCCCCCTAGCTGCAAAAAGACCAGAATAAGAAGTTAAGATTAGGAACACAGAAGTTACTGTTATATCAGCTTACCTGGCTCTAAGCCTAGATTTGCTACAGGTTCCATCTAACAAAGTCATTTTGTGGACTTTGGCTGGCATACATGTGTTGCAAAGCTTCTGAGTTTACACACTTCTAAATGCTACCCATCTTAAATATCCTGCTTTACACTGAATGTGGCCCTGCTTGGCTGTAAATGGTAAACAAAATATTACACCTTTGCCCCTCTGCCTCAAACACAGTAACCTGTTTCTGTATTACAGACCTTGCTATCAGTCAGTGGTGCAAAGACACCTGAGATGGCTTCTCTGTGGTAGCCCCCAAGCTGCGGAACAACAGTTCAACAACTGTTGTTCAACAACCTCCACTCTGAGGTATGTCTAGCCTTTTCTTTGTATATATTTACCGTATATGCACAGTGAAGAGTCACCTGTTTACCCTATTGTTTGCCACTGTTTGTTATTTTTAATAAGTTTATTATATTTTTCATTGATTTTGTTTAACCCATCTTGAGATCTGAGTATTGTGTGGGATGGAAATACATTTATTTATTTATTTATTTATTTATTTATTTAGTTAGTTAGTTAGTTAGTTGGTTAGTTAGTTATAACATTTGTGAGCCAGTTTGATCTAGTGGTTAGGGAGCCAGACTCTTAACTGGGAATACTGGGTTCGATTCCGCACTCCCCCACAAAGCCAGCTGGGTGACCTTGGGCTAGTCAGAGCTCTCTTCTGAGCTCTCACAGCCCTACCTACCTCACAGGGTGTTTGTTGTGGGGAGAAGAACAGAAGGTTTGTCAGCTGCTTTGAGTCCCCTTAAATGGGTGAGAAAAGCAGGGTATAAAAGCCAACTCTTCTTCTTCTTCCCTTCACACCCTGATCTCCCAGACTGGGTCACAACACATAATAAAACAAACACTAAAACATTTTTAAAAGATCACCCATCCAAATAAATAAATAAAATATCTGCTGATTTGTTCATTTTAGTTCCCAGCACTAGTGTGATATTGCTGATCCTTAGTTTTTAGAGCTGTTTCTAAATGCTTTGCCATACCTTTGTGATGTGTATGTGTGTGCTTTCTTGGCAGTGTGAGCCTATGAAAGCTCAGCAAAATGTGAACACAATTACTGGTAAAAATAAACAGCAACAACAACAAAAATCCTAGAGATTAATGTGGCTGAGGCTTTGGTTGTCTCATTTGTATGTGTCTTGTTTTGTTTTTTAATATATTACAGCTTTCTTGCAATATAAGGAAAAACAAACAAACAAATCAACAAATATTAGCCATGAAAGAGAAGGGTTGAAAATGAAAATCAATATCTAATTTCATCTGTTGGGGAGAGAAGGGCAAGCCTATTTAAAATTGACTTCTGTGAAACAGCAAAAGCCTATAATTAGTCCGTTGGAAAGAAGTGAGACAAAAGGTCAAATGCTTTGCTTTCTTTCTCTGGTAGTACAAGGTAGAACATTCTAATCAGATTATCCCCCTGCCCATTCTTTGAGCTGCATCTTCTTCCCCAATAAAGTTGCTTGAATGCAGCATCCCCTTTAGCAGCAGCAACCTTTTAAAGAGGAGCACACCTGGATTAATAATGCATAATGACAGATTGTGACTTAAGAACAAAAGGTCACATGCAAAGTATAATTAATTTTCAACAGTCTGATTTAATATAATCCATTTCATACAATAACTTTAAGCATGAGAGACAGCATATTTTCCAATACAATGCATTTCATTTCAAATAAGTCATATGAATGAAATCAGGGCCTGGAAAATGTTTTTTTTTTTTTTAATCCTGTTTAGAAGGAGAAAGAAAAGTTCCGGCTCTTTATAGCAGGGGTCCCCAACCACTGGTCAGCAGACCGGCACCAGGCCATTCGGGTTTTATTGCTGGTCCACAGCGCCGGATTGGCTGGTGGGCAGGGTGTGCAGCAACGAGGCGAGCAGCGGCCTGGTCTGGCTGTGGCTGCTGCTGAGACAGAGAAGGGAAGGAAGGAGCAGTGGAGGGAGGGGGCAAACAAAGATGCCAGCGGCATCTGAGGTGACTTGCCCGGCCTTCGGTACCGCTGTCGGCTGAAGCTGCAACAAGCCAAGCCAGCCACCAGCCCAAGCATGTCAGGGCCAGACAAGCGGGAGCCCGGCGGCAGTGTTGTGGCTATGGCCACCGCTGTTGTGGCTGTGGGTGCAGCTGTGCACTGAAATTCCTGGCCTCTGTAAAACCTTCAGAGGGACTCAAATAAGTGAATGGAGAAACAGAGCAGCCAGCCTTCTATCAGAATAGGACTAGTAAGTGTGAAACCCAAGCCTATATAGCAAAGATTGAGTCCTCTCTGGAACAGTTCTACTAATAACTCTCTTCTGGTGCCCCTCATCCAGTGTTTCAGATGTTCTACAGTCACCACTACTCACCTCCTTCCACACCCCAGCCAAGTCATTCAATGAGGGATTATGAGGATCTTATAGGAACCTTGGAATGGTGTGTTTTTATTCCTAACTTTGGAGTCTCTTGATCATCCCAAACCCATTGCTCTGCCAGTAGAACAGTTTAAATAGGTCTTTCGGTAATCCCAATCACGGCCTCCCTTATCAGGATTACTCTCCATCTGTTATGAGGGGCAGGGACTAACAGAAGTGGATGTATGAGACCCAGAAGCCAACTATATGGGTACCATTTCAATATTAAACGCAGAAAGGGCCATAGATTCTTCTTTAGCAGTGCTTATTTTATTTTTAATAATCATAGCTTTACAATCACAACATTTATTATTTATGTATTTATTTATCCCGCCGTATACCTGGAGGTCTCCAGGCAGGTAACAACATCTAAAATCATGCATCATTAAAACATTAACAGCATCTGCCAGTGTGAAGAGAAAAGTGTATCCCCATTTAACCAAAGGCCAGGGCAAAGAGGTGCGTCTTCACTGCCTTCCTAAATGTGTACAATGAAGGTGATAGACACACCTCAAGGGGGAGACTGTTCCATAGCCTAGGGGCCATCACTGAGAAGGGCCCTCTCCCAGGTGCCCACCCCTTTTGCTGCTGAGAGTGGTGTGACAATCAGGAGGGCCTCCCCTGCAGATCTTTATCTTCTCTCTCTTTTTTTAAGTGTCATATTAGCTACCTTTCTGTAAGCAGGTTGTTTTTAATGACCCTGGGTATTTAGGGGAGAAAAACGGTTTTTTAACTTTTCCCATGGTATACCATTTGCCTCCTGTGCTTGCTTTATCAACTTTTAATTTCCTGATAAGCCTTAAAGTCACCTCTTTTTTTTATCTAATTCTACAGATAGCCTCCTCCTCCTCTGATGGTAACTAAAATCAGATTCAGAATGTGATCAGCAATTTTTCTTTCTGTCAGCAAAGCCAAACCACAGGAGTTCTTCAGCTTCATTCTGGGTGCTGAAATCTTGCAATCATCAGCTGATTGTGAGAACAGTGGTGACCTGTGGCAGCATTCTGAAACAGAAGTCATGTATCATATGTTTTTTCTCCTTCATAACATACTGATACCATTTCACAGTACTTTATCTCACAAAATTCACATACACAAGAGCAGGAAAAAGAAAAAGAGCAATCCGAATTAGGGGGGAAGGGACTTTCCTTGTTGCTGATGTGAAGCAGAAAAATGAAGTCTCATGGGCAGCATAATGAAAATTTAATAACTTGCCAGCATAGTGAAAAAGATGCTATCAGAAACCAGTGAAACAATAAATATGTTGAAAATATATGCCTGTACTGGGCATGATGAGTGTTTCTGAGCTATTCCAAAAGAAATTAAATGTGTATTTCACTGTTGTGCCTTATGTGGAGCACTCTGAATTCCATGAATAAATTATTTTCCATATTGATCTGTTGAGTCATAAATGGGAAAAAATAAATTAATGATTAATGACAAATCAAAGTCCTTTTTGAATACAATAGGGGGATAAAACTGCACACTCCAGCCCTACAAACATATGAGCTAAAGCTGTGAACAATGGGAGCTCTGATTATAGTTTGATCTATTTTATTTACAAAAAAATAAGGAATTTCACAAAAAGTACAGGCATTATACATGTGTAGGCATGCCACTTGCTGGAATAGATATTTCTCAAGAAAGCAATGTTTAGCACACATATTTGAAGTAGTCAGAACAAACTGTCATCCCTATACTCATATGATTATCAAGGTGCAAATCCAAGCTTTGGGGTCTCATGGGTTGTTTCAGCACTGTGTGCATGATGCAAGATCTCTTCTCTGACCCAGATCAAGTAATTCTGGATAGGGAATGCTCCAAGGACTTTTCCTGAACTTCCATAGCCTCTGAAGTTGAAGGGACATGTACTGTGTAAGGAGATCCTTGAAGTCCTTTCACCACCAGGCTCCGCTCACCCTGTGATCTTTGCCATCATTTACATGATGGTACCTGGAGTTGCCCAAGAATAAGGAAGACTTGGGAGACCTTCCTGGCATGGTTTTTGTGTCTGGAAGCACTCCATGCAAAATGCCATGTGGGTAGAAGCATTCCCCAGATGGCTGTGTGGAAGCTCCCATTGATTTCCCTGTAAAACAACTGCATCCAGACATAAGGAATCTTCTGTATCTTCATAGTATGACATGGAGAAATTACTCTGTAGTTTTGGGCCTTGCCGGAAACAGTAGCTTCTGTAACTTGCAAGGCAAAACCCCATGCACAGAACAATTTGTTCCACTGAGGAAGGAACGTATCTGGCCAGCCATACAGATGCTCAGAATATCTGCCATACCCACAACATAGTGTTGGGTAAAACTACCCGCCTAATTTTGAGATTGAAATTGGCACATTTTGGGACCTATACAAAGAGTTGTAGTGGATAAAAGAAGTCCAGGATATAGCCAAACAACCAATGAAACTCCCTGTATCATTAAATGCAGACCAGGAAGGCAACCTGCTGTATCACATGTATCACAGTACACTGATTACTCTGAAAAAGGACAGTTAAAGGAGATTCTGTATGAGACCACACAGATACACTTGAAGATACCTGAAGTTCAAGTGCAAAGCTAAGGCCCCTTCTGCACTGGGTCTTATTCCAGATTATATTCCACAATAGGGATATATTTGCACTGGCCCCAAATACCCCATTAGGTACCAATCAGACATGCCCTGTCCCCACACAAGACCCCTTTCGGGCCCCCATCAGGCCTCCATCCTGAAGTCCCTATCCCCACAAGTTGTGGGGAAATCCAGATTTAATGAGTCCTTTGGCCCTTAAATCTGGATTTCCTATAGACATCTTTATTAATGTCCACAATCTGGTCTTCAGCCACAAAGACTGGATTGTAGGACATGTGTCTGGACTACTAGTGAGGCCAATGTGGTCCAGGGGTGGGTGCAGTGGGTGCCATTTGCAGTGGGACAGCTCTGGCTCTGGCTCTGCCACTCACAGCTACGGACGTCTGCATGGCCTCCATAGCTGTCTACAAAGTCGAGCAGAGGTTTCAAGGTTGCTGCATAAGCAGCTATGTAGCCTTGTCTCTCCACCCCGCCCCCTATTGGGGGGGTATGCTGTGATTGACGGTGGGGCTTGCCAAATGTGCCACACCACCGGTGGCCCTTCTGGCTCCGGTGAAACAGAGCATTGTAATGGATATTATGGTGTGTCCACATGACACTCCGTTTAGCACCCACTGCAGTTGTGTGCTAGAGGGCTTGTGCAGATGCATGGGGGCCTCCCCAAGACCCAATTCCAGGGATGACCCCATCTCAAAGATCTGGATCTTCTAGATCTGGATTTTTGATGGTAAGTGCAAAAACAGGGTAGGAGTCTGCTGTTCACATGATAGTACAGACTATGGAATAAGGCTCAGTGCAGAGAGGACCTAAGTCTTCTTATATTCTCAAATGCTACTTATTCACATTAGGCTACTTGTAAAGGTGGCTCTACATGTATCTGATGCTTAAAGTGACACTACAGTGAGTATAATGATTCTAGGTTCCATTGTGAATAAACAACAGCATTGGTAGAAGGCATCTTTATATCTAAAAATCCACTTTGTTGATTTCTATTACGAACGGCTCATTTCTTAGCCAATGCTAACAGACTGTCTTCACACTGTATCTTTATGGACACCATGAATGGTCATGAAGATGCACAGATCCTGGTTTACGGCCACCATGAATGGTTATGAAGATGCACAGACCCTGCTGTCCCATGATGCATTGGGTGTGTTGTGTGAATGTGGCATCCTCACAGACCTGCACTCATCCAGACACTATCCCACCATAAGGACTCATTAGAGCAGGGTCCCCAACCTTTTTTGCACCAGGGACCTGCTTCAAGTAATGCCATTTTTCCATGGCCCGGCAGGGCAGGGCGGGGGTGGGGCTTTGGTCATATGGGGGCAGGGTTATGGAGGGGGTTGGGTGACTGACTTCCTGGAATGCCTTGCGGGAGGGACACCTGAGGGGACCTGGGGAGGGGAGGTGCCGAGTAGAGCTGCTCCTCCATCTTGACGCTGGTGCCTCCTCCTCTGCCTTCCTCAGCTGCACCCAGCAGCTTGAGTCGCTTCTTGAGCAGCACGTCAGAGTCCCGGTCAATTATTTTTCTTGAGAAATGACAAAGAAAAGTTCACAAAAAGGGTCTAGTGCAGCTTCCTAAGCCATCTGCATAAAGACCCCAAACTCTTCTCTCTAGGCAAACATACACTGCTGAAACTATCTGCAGGATCCGTGCCTATAAATTCATTGGTGGGAAACTCCTTTAAGGTGTGAACTTTTGAGTTTCAAGCGTTGGTGAAAACTAAGAGTGTTTCAAAAGTAAGGATTTAGGGCTTCTGCATTACACCTGTGTATTTAGATTGCAATGATTAATTTAACTCAGTGATCCCAAAATATAATAGCTGACTTACTGTGCAATGTTTGAATTACAGCTGCCCGCTGCTTCATCTAATATTACTCAAATATTCTGTATGTAAAAAGGATAATACCTCATATGCAGGGGGACAAAGCATGAAATCTTTAACGAGAATGTTCATTATGAGAGAGAGGAGACTGTTTTTCTGAAAATTAGAAGGATCGTTAAAAATGTATAAGCTAAATGTTACTGATAATGTAAATGGAACTCATCTCACTGGTATTTCCTGCTAGTGCTTTCATGTTCTGGATTCCTACACTGGCCTCCAAACAACTTTTAAAATAAATCAATAAATGAGTTATTGTCAAGTAAAGTCTTGAAGGGTTGGCTCCAGAAGCTCCTGTGTTTAAAAGCAATTCTAATCGTTCCCATATTGTCTTGCATTTGTAGCGCCACTTTGGTTCTTCTTGTTAGTCTTGGAACTGCATCTACATGGACATCCCATGTGTGCAACATGAGATCATGTAAAGGTGGACAAACTGTAATCCTTTAAGGGGATGTGAAGCTTATTTTCACCAATCTGGGCTTTTTTTCTTTTTTCTACTTTTAAAATTTTATTGATTCAAAAATATACGAGATTTTCCATATAGCTGCAAAGACTTCATTACAGCATTACAGCATGATAATGATGTATTCCCCTTCCTTCCCCTCCCCCATAGAAAGTGCATTACAATTTTCTTTTCATATCTCTTACTTCTTCAGAAGTCAGCATAAGAACATAAGATGAGCCCTGCTAGATCGAGTCCAGCATCCTGATTTGCACAGTGGGCCACCAATTGCCTCTGGACATCTCAAGCAGAAAACGAAGGCAAAAACTTTCACTGCTCTCAAACCCCTCCAATTGGCCTTTAGAAGCATTCTGCCTGTTTCTCCAACCTGGAGGCAATACTGCAGCATAGGCATGCATTCTAATAGTCATAGGGTCAGTTTGCACTTGGCCATATTCTGGAATATAACTCAGGACAGGGGTTCTGTTGCCCACATGTTAATACAATGTCCAACAGGCCTCACCTGGAGCTTGATCTAGCCTCTATTAGCATGTGCACAGCAATAGGCCACTGTTACACCTATCATTCATTGGTTTGTCTAATCCAGTGGTTCTCAACTTGGGGGTCGGGACCCCTTTGGGGGTCAAATTACCCTTTCAGAGGGGTCGCGATGACCCTCCTGCCGCCCTTCCCTCCCACCTCCCAGCTGCTCTGCTGCCATGGTTGGGGGTCCCCACAACATGAGGAACTCCATTAAGGGGTCACGGCATTAGGAAGGTTGAGAACTGCTGGTCTAATCCATGCTTAGTTATCTAGGCTTTTTGCTGTCACCATCTCTTTTAGTAGCGTTGTCATATTAACCAATCAATTATTAAAAATCATAGTTCTTAATATCACTCAAAACTGGTATTGTAAGATTGACTAGGGGTGTGCACGAATGGGTTTTTTTGCATTCGAATTTGAGTCAAACTGAATGTTAAAACATTCGATTCGATTTGAATGTTTAAAATCTGAATGTCAAAAAATCCAATTCAAATCTGTAACATTCGAATCTATTTGTTTGAATGTTAGATTCATATTTAAAGATATGAACGTCAACAACATTTGTATCTGTTATACATATCTGTGCGCATTTCGTATGTATCCTATTTTATCCTGTATGCATCCCGTTTTATCCCATATTATAAGCGCAAATACGTATAATATTTGTACAGATACATATGTAATACATACGTATCTACATTCAAATCATTTGAATCATTCAATTGAATGTTTTGGAACATCTGAAATTGTTCAAATGTCTAAATTCGAATGTTATTAAATCTGATTCAAATTTGAATGTCAACGATTGTAGGACTCAAATCGGATTTTTGAATTTTCAAATATTCGTACGGATACCTAAGATTGACAGCAATGATGTTTCGTGTTTTAGTATCATTTTCTCATATAACAATTTCCAGATTTTAATTAATTTTTATTGCCTCCTGTTTTGGTGACTTTTCCCCAAGTTATTTCTAATATTGGAAAATTAATAACTGAGATGCCTAAGTTAGATGGTGTAAGAGTACTTCCCCTCCCCATGTTATGTTTATTATGTTGAAAACATGTAATAAAAATATTTCAGGCCTGAATGGCAATGAGATTTGTAGTAATTGGGATGCTTCTCTAGTTATTTCTTGGCAAAAGCCATATTATCTATGGTTAGTCCCATCACAGGTGGAAAAATTTAGGTTTCTCACTACATTCCTCCATCCAACATTTGGGGAATAGTAGGCAAGATCTCTCTTTTCTTTTCTCTCTTTTTGTTCCTTTATGCCACTGAAATCCTACAGATGCCCATAATTGGTGGTGGGAGAGACAGTTGGGCGTATTCAGGAATAATAAATCACTTTTTGTAGGACAGAGGGATGCTACTGGCTTTAACTCATGGATCTAGATTTGTATTTCAAGTACTGTCCAGTCACAACTATCTTATTTCTGAGTAACTTATTAGATAGGGTGGTGGTATTCTTGGAAGAAAGCAATTTTCTCAGCCAATCTCATTTGTGGCAGTTTGGGCGCTGTTTCTTCTTCTTCTGTGAACCTAAGCTTTTGGATATACGGTAGCTATGATATACTCCTGCCTGGTTAAAAGCCAGTTTGGGGACCAGGCCAGTCTTCATTATCCTAATAAATCTCTTGCGGGAGAAATATCTAATATGACTATGGTGATCCTGCTTGATCTTTTTGGCACTTTTTCTCCCAGGTTGACGAGGGCATTCTTCGAGGTCATGTCTCTGGATTGGGAATAGGAGGCACTGCATTGGCATGATTCTGCTCATACCTAGAGGGGCAACCCCAGAGCAGTATTAAATTATTGTATGTCTTGGCAGCTGGGCTCTGAGATGCCACAAAGTGGTATTCTTTCACCAATATTTAGAGGCGGCCTATATGAAGCCACTGGGGATGTCCTTCAGAAACTTTTGAACGATGTGTCATTACTGTTCTGATTTCTTCCCCCTGTATTCTTGGAGGGAAATATAATCGTAAAAAAAGCGGGGGGAGCTGGAACATACCTTTTGCATAGCTGCAAGCAAGATATGAATGGCAGCAAGGAATGATTTCATCATTTTAATGGCCTCAACAAAAATAGATGCTTGAGTTTAACTACAAGAGCTTTTCAAGGACATTATTGCCGTGTCTTCACGGGATGCCTTATATCAGTTTCCCGAAACCGAAATAAT
>MTQE01000401.1:600491-617991 GCA_014337955.1 Aspidoscelis marmoratus
TGGGTACTTAATGGGTACTTGTAGTGACAGTGGAAAAACACCCCATATCTTACCTTTTCTTATAGGACAGTGGTTCTCAACCTGTGGGTCGTGACCCCTTTGGGGGGTCGAACTACCCTTTCAGAGGGGTTGCAATGAGTCTCCCGCTGCCCCTCTCTCCCCTTCCCAGCTGCCCTGCCCCTGTAGTTGTGGGTCTCCACAAGATGGGGAGCTGCACTAGGGGGTCGCGGCATTAGGAAGGTTGAAAATCGCTGTCGGAGCACAGAGTTTCTAGCCCTGTTTTTATTCTCACAACTCAGCAAGAAAGCTCAGGCCTAAGAGGACTTAAGAGATGATTGAGAATTTAAAGTCTGGTCTTCACAATCCATGGACTCAGCTCTCTAACTGCTCTTCAATGTGGTTTTTCTATGACAAATTAAATTCAGAAATCATTAGCTATTACTACACTAGATACAGCTAGCATACTGATGATTATGGTGATTCTGTTCTGGCCATTCTGCCAGACCAGCAAGTCTACTAGGATCCTCCTTTCTTTATTTATTTTGGATATTCAGAGGTGATTTAAAAAGGAAGGAAGGAAGGAAATCCACTTTAAAATCAACCAATTTAACAGGAAGTTGCCCAGGGATTCCACAGCTGAGGCCCCTGCCCTGAAGTTCTATCTCACATGCTCAACCCCCAGATACCTGGAGTGAGTTTGGTGCTCTCACTTAAAATGAGAACACAACATCCCAGATGCTTCATAGAGATCTCTGGGGATGTAGTCTAAAACATTATTTGTGGCACTGAAAAAAATGGGATCCTACTGCAGAACCTCAAACTACCCATAACAGAGCTGAAGAAGGAAATATAAACCAGGGAAACCAAAGTGATGCTGTTAAGATGAAGCGAATGCTCTACACCTAAACCCAGCTTGCAAATGTTTAATTTGTAACTTTCTTGCAACTGTTCATAGCAACCATTTTATACTCTGTCATGTCTTAAGCCAGCCAGGTCTAGTGAACAAACTTAGGCCTAGCAGTAGTAGTAAACAGCTAAAGTTTCAAAGTTATTTGGGGGAGCAATAGTAAAGCATAGTCAAATGTTCCAAATTCCAAAATTCCAAAGGGTCTGCAGTGTCAGATATCAGTCCAAGGATCAGAAATACAAAGAGCACACTACAAGGGTTGCAGAATATGAGGCATTGTCTTCAACAAGTTCTGTAGGTGTGGGGCATGTTTAAGTAGGTGAGGGAGAATTATGCTCCCTTGAATGCAGGTGCTTGGCCTGCAGATGCACTGACCATCTCAGTTGTTGTTGCTCTTGCCTCAGAACACTCAGGGAAGGGCATTGCCTGTCACCATCATCCAAACTGTCTCCATCTTGGGGTATAGGGTCAGCATTCATCTTGAACCCCTAAGCCGTGCTTCCCTTGCCCTGACTGTCAGGGAAGCTTGGCTTGCCTGGGTTGTCCCAGGCAACAGATAGCTGTTTGTCAGAGGAGGATGGACTGATGGCACAAGGCATTACATTCTCTGTGTTTAGGGAAAATTTTTAAATATTTTAGGATTAGCATTTCATAGTGATTCCCCCCCCCCAGAAAGAATCAATATCTGGCAGTTTACCAAGCAGCATTTTGACAATATTTGACAGAAGATATGTAGTGACAGTCACCATGTGATCGTAACTGAGAAATAACAGCCATTGGGCATTATCCAGGACTTTCACTTCACAAATTGAAGGAGAATTGATTCAAAATTTTGCTGCCAGACAGAGCCCTTCTGTGAGTGTAGGCCTCAGCTTCATAAACACCAGTCCATGTTATTGACATACTGAGTGACAACATTGAATGTCATCCACATTTAACATTATGGTGCGAGCATCGACACTTGACTTGAGTGTTATCAAAAATACATAACTGTAAATAAAATGTTGTGACTAGGATTTGACAGTATCTGGGATCAAAAATACTTGATTGTATAAAACGTGTTGTGTGACGAGTATTTGTTAACAGTCCCTCTTAATAAAATTCTGTAAATTTTATAGCAATGTAATTCTCTCACTTGACTATTCAGTACAAATAAATTTTGATCACGTGTCTGAATTTCTATCTTGTGAACTCTTTAGAATGTTTCTTCTGAACCCAGCGTTAGAGCCTTTCACAGCATCCACAGAGTTCCCTTAGACCACATCAAGCAAGGTTCTGGGTACACAGGGCCTGTTCCGCACTGTGAGCCAAATGAGGGTCAGGCCGTCTTTTGATCTACGAGGCCTTTTTGCACCTTTGTAAGGCATGAAAAACAGGGAAGATCAGAGATGGATTGGACGTTCCCATTTTGAATGCCCAACCTGGCCCATAGTAACCCAGCACTGCTCTGAGTATGGGGTAAGTGAGAACACCACTGTACTAGCAGCAATTGCCTTGCTGTTACTATGGCCATGCATGCTGCCCATTACCACAGCAACAGGCTGATGCAGATGCCCTGCCCTGCCCTCTTTTAATGTATTAGACATGTCCTCAACATGACTAGTATAGCTGTGGAACACTGCTATCTGGCCACCACATGGTCCCACATGCTCACGGCCTCTTCCATAACAGATGCAACTCCATGTGGTGTAAATGCTCCATTCTTGAGCATTCCTCAACCTCCACAAACACCTTTAGCCTCCCCCCCCTTCAGGTTCGGTATCCATTTTGACCCATGGCTGGGCTTGGGTAGTGAGGTATGGGATTTGGGGGCACAGTCAATCCTGCCCTAATCTGCGGGTGCACCAGGGTTTCCTAGTGGCTACCTATCCATGGTATGCTTTGCCATACTGTCCTGGCAATCAGAATCTTATCTGGGAATTCTTGGTTTGATCCACCCCCCACCATGAAGCAGGCTGAATGAACATGGCTGGGTCATGGTTCATCCCTGGCCTCCCATTGCATTGCCACCCCCCACCAAAAAAACGGTGCCCAATCTGGGGCATGGGGAAAAAGAAAGCATTGACAGCCATCTGGGATCACCACAGAGGAATCTTATCTGGGTGGAAAAGCCGACCTCTTCTTCTGCTTTGCTGGAGGGATCGCCTGGTGACCACCTGTCCCCAGGCCAGCTTTGGGCACTGCATAGAGAACTGATCTATCATTCCATGCCCCCCCCCCCTCAGGATGGTCACAGCTCACTCTTCCTGGGCTCGCATGGCACTGCCACCCACCACACAAAGGGTGCCCAAGGGGCACAAAAGGCACTGTTAGCCACTTTGAATCCTCATCCAGGTGAGTGGAAAAACCTGTGGCATGGGTGGGCAAAGCACTGAAATCATCTGTGCCCCACAGCCCTGCACCTCAATGTCACATTGCAGAGCTCATGTGCAAAACACACCTGAAGCCAAGATCACATACATCCTTGGCACTTGGGGCTGGGGGCTGGGGGTGCCCAGAAGGCACAACCTCCCCAAATAGTCCTGTACCATTCCCATTGGAAAAAAATAAAGTGGGCCAGCTGCCAAAACAGGATCGAGAACTGTTTTTCCAAGTTTTCTTTTCTGCAGATTTTTGCGATTTAGTCCTTGTAAAGTCTGGGAATAAAAATCTGAATGGGAACAGAGGATTACAAATATGGTCTGTAAGTAGAATTTTTTGTTGAATGGGAACACAGCCATAGAGTGAGCACACTGCTCAAAACAGTTTTGTTTTGTTTTTTTCAAATTCAGTGGGAAGGATACAAAATAATCCAGTGAAATCTCTCATATGAGTAGCAAAGATAAAAGGGAACATCACAGAAGTTCAGGTAAGATTTAAACAAAAATGATTGAAGGGTGTCATTCACCCTAATTCTGAAGAATCAATAGACATACTAAAAAGAATAATAATTTAAAAATCAATCCATTCTCAAACAGAAGGGTGCAGTAGTGTCAGTTCACAGAAGGACAAATCCTGAAGCTGAAGTTCAAATTCTTTGGTCACATAATAAAGAAGGCAGGAGGACTCATTGGGAAAGATTCTGATGCTGTGAAAGACTGAAGTCAGTTTGCTTTGCATAATTCTGGAATTTGGCTCAGCTCTTTTCTATTATAGATCCTCCCTTTGTCCTGAATAAATTGTGTTCTTTCCCTAAGATAATCAAACTTTTAAGTAATCGGTTACACAGTTAAACCATTTCTGCAGATCCCATTTAAATGGATTTCCATCCGCTAACTATCACTGCCTGTGCTACAACAATTAATTGCTAAATAGCATAATTATCCTTCCTGCTAGCGTTCCCCATAGAACTATTAGCACTGTGCCTGCCTTACTGAGCTTCCCCAATGCTGGTTTGAGTAACAGTGTTTACGGAAATGTTTTTTTAATATCATGTCCTTGATGTACTACTTCTTTTTCAATACACATGTCGTACACATGTAGCGCACATCTAGGCCTCATCAATCTGCACATCGATTCAGATCTATGAGGCTCTGGCCATTACTGGTCCATTTTGCCTGCGTCATATAATCCAGGGGCCAATTCGCACTTCGGCCCTTATTTGATATTTAAACAACATCTGGGCAAGTGTTTACAGCGTAGAAAACCTTCCTGCCTTCCCAGAAGTTCACTAATTATCAACTGTGGAGGATGAAATTGTGTCAACTCTGTTGATCTCCTGATGTGACTATGACTGTGCAAAGTGTCATTGTCATCACACACAGTTGTGGAGGGTGCCGCACTCAAGATGGCAGTGCCCAGAAGACAACTGGCACCTGAAAAGGGAAGTGCAAAAATGCCCCAGTTTAGGGAGGTCTTTGATCTGGATCACTGATAGACCCATTTAATCAGGGTTACCAGTGACCCAGCAGCAACCCTAATCCTGAATATGGGAAGCATGCGTTGAGGGAGTGCAGCCATGAAGTTCATGCCACAGCCTTGGGGCCATGGCATGAGCAGATCCACATCAGCATCATTGGTACAGATGGCACCAATCCTTCCCATGCCTTCCCATCAGTAGGACAATCAGTCAGTAACACTACCGAACAACTATCTTGAGTAAACCAGAGTTAAGCAGTTCAGTGTTTGAATATGTTTAGCTGCTCAGTCGCTATACTGATATCTTTGATGCCCTTATGAGTCTGTACCCTAGACACAAGGGTAGAGGATATGCTTGGTCCTGTTTCTTCATGGCTGAAATAGTCTAATGGTAGAGTGTAGGTCACCTGGACCTGCAGGTAGCCAGTCACCAACCTACCAAAAGAACACAGTGAAGTGTTGTATCTGGTGAGCAGGACTAAGTGTTCCCCCAGGCATCTGGACCCAATTTTTTTCTGACAACCATGTCAATATCATGCTGCTATCATAGCTAAACCCCACAGCTTACAGAGCCATTCCCTGGGTTTGAATAACTCCAGCAGGTAACATCGCAGCCACAGAATGGAATTTCCCCTACCAAGATTTTTTTGTGTGCTACCAGGGGAGAAAGTGGCAGGTATGCAAAGAGTTGTTACCACATAGAGAGGTCTATAAGTATAGTGCTCTACTTTGCAATGATTCCAGGTGGTGTTCTATTTAGAGAGTCATCAGGAAAGGCAGGTACAGATTCTGCCCTATTTAAATTATACCTAACCTGGTTTCTGGGGAAAAGGATGGTGTGGGCCAGACCTTGCCCTACCTATGGGAACTAAACTTAGTACTGTTCCAAAAAAATCATTTTTAAAAAACACACCAATTATTTTTAGTTCTTGTTTCCTTGGAATGGTTTTTACATTGTTACCACTTTCCACATCTGAAAAGTATGGTCAGTGTGTTGCAAATGCAAACACATTTTCTTAAAAAAAAAAGCCTGCAGAGTTTTTCCATGGCTTAGTGTGATATAAGTTATGCGGATCTGGGTTAAGATTACCTTTTGCCAACATCAGAATGATATTTTAGGGTCTCTTGCCCTCCCTTCTCAAGGATATTTTCAGTATTTCCAGGGAAGATGCAGGTCTTTCTGCACAAAAGTCATTTATTGATCATTTTGAGGAAATGCTACTATCATTTGTCACAAAAGCTTTTTGAGGTTATGCTGATCATCCTTGATTGACCAATTATCTCCCTCTCAAGGAAGTTTGCTTTTTCACTTCCTCATGTCCTCTCAGGAGAAGCTATTTTTGCATGATCACCTCCTTCACCCTTAAGCTTGCACCAAAACTCACTGCTGTTTTTGATAGAATGCTAACAAATTGATTCCGTTGTTTTGCTTGACTTAGGAAAAAGAATGGTCCACTCTTTTCTCTCTGCAAAGAAACAAGCAAAAGGAGATTTATAGTACATAGTGAGCTGTTATCTATCAGAGGCAGCTGTGGCTTCTCCGTACAGCTGAAGATAGCTTCAAAATAAAATGAACCGTAGTGGTGAGAGTGGCATAGTGACTATAGGATGTTTTGGGTGGGCTGCAATATGCAGTTGACAAAATTTTGCTTCTTGTAGATTTTGGGACCATTATACAACATATACGGAACGTGTTGCAAGAAAGTTAACAAATAGTAATGTGGCTTTTTTTACATTTAAGTCATCTAGTTACATTTCCAAATAAGAAAATTAGATTATTCAGATTCAGATATCACTTCCAAGATGCAGCTCAGTTTGTATGATGAGAACATATCTGAGTTAGGCACCATCTACACTGGCTGTTTTGGTCAACCTCTGATCAACCAAGAGGGGGATGAATGATTTTGATGTTACCTGGCAACTGAAAAGGCCTGGGGTGCCCATTTGCTCAATACCATGCCAACTTAAGACCCAGAATATTGGGCCACACATAATATATACAACCTGGCTTCTAGATTTATTTGCAGTCCATATTCTGCAGAAGCACTCTGGGACGGGACAGGTGATATGGAGACACTCATCTAATATCCTCTTTTCTAATGAAAAAATCCCTGAAAGATATACATTTGCCACTTTTTCTGCTTTTTCTGATGGATTTGGTTGAGGTCCAGACAATCCTCACAGAATTGTGAATTTAAAAGTTATTTTCTCCCCTTGTATATATGTAGGAATGAGTGTTTGCCATGGCATTTGGTACCTTCATTTTAACTTCTAATCAAAGAAGAAACAAACTTTGACTACGTTCCCAAAATAGGGAATTGCAGCCCCTGCTAGGATAGAGGCTGCATCCAGGTGTCACTTAGGGTGTGTCCAGACATGCAAATACTGTGCATTCTGATGTGCAGTTGGGGTGTGGGCATCACACTTGATGCCGGATACTTAGTAGTAGCAGCGCATTATGCCACCACTACAGTACTTCAAATTTACCTACTGAGGAACAATGAGCACTCACTCTGCAGTATCAGGTAAATTCGAAGTTTCCTGCCAGTCCGGACAGGATGTCGAGAACAGCAAACAAGAGCTGAGAATGCAGCTCAACTCCCGTTGGCTGCCCCATCCCACATGATGTGTGCCTCACCACGCGCTTCACGGAAGTATCGCAGCTTTCTATGAGAAAGCTGAGGGGAGGCTGCTGGAGTCCGGATGACCCATCATGGCTTTGCAGCCAGGTAAGCTGCACTTTTTTCGATAACAACATATTTTATTCCGCTAATCTGAATACAGCCTTACTTATTCTGCTTTATTTGGATATTCTGGAATAAAGCATGGACATTCTGAAATTTCCAAACACAGCAGAATAAATCAGTGATGTCTGGATGGAGCCAGAGTGTTAGTTCCTGCCCCAGACACAGAGTGCTTGGTGACTTCATACTGTGAATCTTGACCCTTGAAGACAGTGAAGCTGGGAAAAATCAAAGTCCCCCTGTTTTTGTTATTGTTGTTGTTATCAATGTTTATACAAATTTATGAACTTCAGCAACATACAAATAATATATCAAAATAATTCATAACTGATAAAAGGTTCAGTATTGTGGCAACACACCTTCAGCCGTGGCGGATCTTCCTTGGCTTCTCAAATAAATAGTTAAATAAATAGGCTTGACAAATATTACTTAGCATTGGCCATGTTGCTTTCCACCCCACACCAAAGAGCTCACCACTTCCCTTGCTTCCACAAGTAAGCCCCCCTAGTGGAGAAGCATCTCTATCAACCTCCCACAGTGTGCTTTCTCCACTAGTTTTTACTAAATTTAAGTCACAGGAACCACTTTTCTAGCAATTCCCGTGTAATAATAAACAGCACTTCAAACTCAGTTTTCTTTATATAACAATAAGATGTCCTTTATTAATAACACTCAGTACGAACCAATAGATAGTTAAATATGAAGAAAAATAAACAAATAAATAAATCAGTGGCCTCCAAGAATTCATACAGCAATTAGCATACTATAATCTAGGCTGCCTAAAGGTCTCTCTTTGGCTTTTCTCAAGCCTAGACCCTGCTGGAACTATGTGGGTTTCCCTCCCTCAGGTGAAGAACGATCAATTCAGAACCTCCCCACCCTGAAAACCCAAAGCGTGGAACAGTTGTACTTCTGGATTTGTGCCTTTTATATGGCTGCAGCCTGGCATGGGCTACCTCTGATTGGCTGCACCAGTGGGCATTCTCTCCTCCCTCTTATGCTAATTTGGGTGCTTTGCCCACTGCTTACCTGCTGTCCCTTATCTACAATAAATACATTACCTTAAATACCTTAAATATCTTAATTAAATACATTGCCAACATTTACAATAATACAACATGACCCACAATTAATTCATCCAACAAGCCTAGGCATCACAAGTATAAGCAAACTTTAAGCCTCCTTAAGAGTTTCAGAGTTAACAGTGGGTGGGTTAGAGGGAGGAAAGGGTACATTTTTAATTATGTTTTAATGTTTGACACTAATCCACCCTGCGACAATCTGGTGAAGGATGGGACAAATTTTATTCATAGATGGAGATTGGATGGACGGACGGACAGACAGACAGATTGATAGATAGTTTTGAAGTGGCAGCATAGCCTTATTTTTGGTTGAGTTGGAAATAGCCTTGGAAAACTGACCATCTCAAAATGTGGCTCCTTGGAGTACAACACAAGTAGGTAACTCACACAATGGCACTGTAGAAAGGACACCTCCAAGGTCACTTGCTAACCCCTGAAGTCACACTGTGTAGCCACAGCACTACCAATGAGAAGACATCACAGCTTTGGACCTTCACTAAGTTCTCTCTTCTGTCTGGGTGGCTACAGACTTCATTTTATTTTCTCTTTCTGATGCATCAGACATGTCATTTCTTTGTTTTCCAGAAATGAGCCAAGCTTCATTTTTTACGCTTAATCCCACTACTGTCACATTCTTGGTAATGTCCAGAGGCCTTTTCGCACACGCGGGTTTGGAACGCGCGGAAGACAGCCCGGGACGCGGCATTCGCATTGCCACGGCCAGGTTTGCGTCCCGGCATGTCCCGGGCTGTCTTCTGCGCATTCCAGATGCAGAGCACTTTAAAGTGCTCTGCATCCGTTCCCACGCGGACAAAGCGTCCCAGGCCGTTCGGGGAGAGAAGCATTCGCACATGCTTCTCTCCCTGACAGCCGCGGGCATGCCTCCCCCATCAGCATGGGCCGAAAATAGGCCCAGCAGCTGATGGCGGTTGGGCTGATTGTCTGCCTTGCCGGGCTGCGGGAGTGATCGTGCAGCCGCGGCGAGGCTGGTAGACAGCGAGGAGACCCACAATTCGAATCGTAGGTTCCCTGGCTGTCTACCAGCCTCGCTGCGGCTGCGCGATCACTCCCGTCAGCCTGGCAAGGAAGGTGATAGCCTTCCACGGGGGGGAGCTAGGCCCTTCCCGGCCCCGGCGGCCCCATTGCAGCTGGGGACCTGGGAGCATCGGCCAATAGGGGGCCTCAGCGCGCCGCATGGTGCGCGCTCCCGGCATCCTCACCTCATTCTGAGGCCGGACACTGAGCAGGTAAGTCCTGCGCGCGCGTCCTCCCAGGGCCTTGGGGGGGAGAATCATCTTCGGGGTGTAGGCGCCTCGATGTAGACACCTACACCCCGAAGATGGGCGCGATCGCGGTTGGGGGTGGGGGGTTTGGGGAGTGGGGGGGTGGAGGGCTGATCTGCGGGGCGCAGCCACCTAGATCTAGGCGCCCACGCCCCGCAGATGGGCACAATCCGTGTGGCGGGGAACCCTTTGGAGATCGGAGCCAGGGGCTCCAATCTCCGAAGGGGTCCTGCCCCATAGGGACCTTGCCCCGGGCCCTGCAATGGGCACCTGGGTGCCCGGGCGTCTTCCTGCCAGCTGCACAGGCCCCTATCCGGCCCCGTGCAGCTGGCAAAGAAGCGGAGCAGGCAGCCTGACAGGGCTGCCCGCCCCTTGGGTGCTCGCACCCTATGGGAGGCAGCCTCGCCGGCCGTGTCCCCGCTCCTGGCTGGCCTTTGCCGGCTAAGTAACTTCAGAACGCTTTTGCCATTTGCATACAGGCACGCCGGAACGCATTTACACGCGTTCCTGCGTTCCTGTGTGTGAATGGTGAAAGCGTCCTGAAGTGTCTTAGGCCACCCGTCCAAATGGAATGAGTGTAGTGCGAAAAGGCCTCAGGATAATCACAATTACATGATTACCCTTTTCATGCCCTTAGCTGAAGCTTTGAGCTCCCAATTTGAATTCAGAAACCCTCCATTCAATGCATGACAACCCAGAGATAAGAGGCTACTCATTTCGTTCCTTCAGTCTTGGCTCTAAAACTTTGGATAGCAAAGCTTATTACCAGACATCTCTCCAGGCCTGGATCTGCACCAGCTGCTTCAGGAGACTTGCTGACAGATCTATAAATCAGTGTCTGAATTCTAATGTCTCTAGTGGTTTGCCTACTTAGGTAACACTTGCAAGTGAATCCAAAGGTCTGCTGAAGTCTATTGTTCACTTTCCCTATCTGCCAGGACTGAGGTAGAGAGCTGCACTCAAACCATGGCCATACTGCTGAATTGCAGCATCAGCTAGAAATCTGAAGCACTGAAACTTTGACAGAGGACCTTGATCTTCCCCTTTTGACCCTTAAAACCAAACAAACATTCCCCTCTTCAGATTATTTCAGAAGGTTCTAAGGAAGCTTACCAAACACTTTGGACAAGTGGGGTGACTTGAGAAAAGGCACTATCCCATTAAAATTCAGGATCTCCTATCTGATTTCATGGTGCATACTTGAGACCACAGGGCAAGGGATAGGAGATAGATAGAAATATGACCAACTGATTGCCATTGAGAAAGCTAGTCAACAAGGTATAGTATCTCCTGAAACAAAGTGGTATATTTCTTGGAACTAATGAGATTCACAGTAAAGGAGAAGGAGGGCAGGCATAAATGAAGCTTAGAACTGCACCTCCAAAATGTTTTCTATGGCCTTTAAGGTGGATTAGCGGTGGAATGGGATCACAAGCATCTACATGGTACCACCACTAAGCAGCTTTTGAGCTGTGGTTTTCAGTGATTACAGATGCACTGCTACAGTTTTTCCTTTCTTGGTTTCTGATCAGATCTTTGATTCATTCACTCACCCACTCATTTGCACTATCTTGTTCTTTCTTTAAAAACTATATGGATGTCATAAAGCAGTATAAACAGCAGGACAAAGAGGACAAAGATCCATCTCAAAGCCTCTCTTAGATACAAAAAAACTATGCCTCCTGATATGAATTCACTTTCACCACCCACATCCTACATGGTGCTTCTACTGACTTTCCTTAGAAGCATTTCCATTGACAGACTATCCCAGGCCCTGGACTGAGGGTCTCCAGATAATATGAGCCTAGTATGACTCACTCAGGCTTAGAGATTTCATGTCTAAGACTGTTATCTACATCATGACTCACTGCATGATGCCTCAGGATGCTGCTGTCTTGCCAGACACATGAATGAATGAACCAGCTACAAAAGAAAAACAGGAGTGCATATTAATTTTGATATCTAAGCAACCTCTAACAACACCTCACTATGACCTTATAAAGATTGGAACTTCTTTTTAAAGATTTTTTTTAAGAACTCAGCATATGAACTCATTCTACGCATCTTGCATCCCCAAGTACCCTGAAAGGCAGCTGCATTAGCAATGCTGTGGCCAGCACTGGCATGATGTATTGAAGCCAGACACTACATACTTTCATCTTCGTATCTCTTCTCAAGCCAGTTAGCTCAACACAATCAATCACAGTTTCTTTTCATTGCCATGGCAAGCGACATGATTCAGCCTAACGGAGTGGAATTGGCTGTAGTCGAACCGAGCTGCATATCCATTTGAATTGTAAATCACAAGCTCACAAGGTCCCTTTCTGCTTCCCTCAGCACACCTTTTCACTGACGTGATTCCATCTTGTTTAGAGGCTCTCTCTTATGGTGCCATTTTACTGTAATTTGAAAGCTAAAATAAATTGCTGCCATTCAATTGAGGAGGAATATAGAAGATTACAGAGTGCACGTATAACCAGTTTGCACAGATGAATTGATTAATTTTTAATACAAAAGAGAGAATGAGAAAGTCCCAAGGTACAAAAAAATGAAGTGTAAGTGGCTGTTATTGCCTGCAACATTTTTGGGAAGTATAGTGGTTAAGCATGTCATTTACTATGCAGCTATGTATTGCTCCAGCCACTGTATGATTGATTTGCAGGGATAGTGTGGCACCTGCACAAATGCCACACATAGCCATATTGGCACTGATGAAGGGAGCTTCCTGTTCCCTCAGTCTCATTTTTGGTAAATGAACACAGGAAATGTCCCATGAGTTTAAGATATTTCCCCTGGACCTGAGCTTTTGATGCCATTGACCATGATATCCTTCTGGAGAGACACCATGTTGTGTTGGTTCTGCTGCTCCTATCTCTGAGGCCAAGACCAGAAAGCAACTGTGATACAGTTCTGTTCTATGCCTTGGAAACTTCCTTGTGGGGTTCTTCGTGAATTGATCGTATCTCCCATGCTCTTTAACATTCATATGAAGCCACTGGGAGAAGTCATCAAAAAGTGAGTAAGGTGACATCAATATGCAGATGACACTCAGCTCTATCTGTCTATGCCATCTGAATTTTTAGGAGATTCAATTGGCTTGCTTGGAGGCAATAAATGGATGTGGAATGAAGGGCATGCTCCACCATATGTGGTGGATGTGCCCTAAGGTTGTACTCTTCTAGAATAGAATCTTTGAAGAGATCAATGATATAATGGAATTGAATATTAATATGTATCTGGAAACTGCTTTGTTACAGATTTATAGAGAACAAAATATACAAGAAAATAAAAGATACATTTGAGTCAATTGCTTAGGGCGGCATTAGCAACTATAGCTGTATCATGGAAATCAGCAGATAAATGTAAATTAGAAATGTGGTACTGATGTATATAGACAAAAGAGATTGAAATGTATGGGTGTGAATATAAAAATTTCTGCTGAGATTGCTTGGGAAAGGTTACATTTATATACCACAAGACAAGATAGAAGTAACAAATTGATAGCTGATGTTAAGAAATTTCTTATGAGTCTGGGTTGAATTGAACTGAATTAATTTAATTTCACTTGGGAGGATAAAATGTAAAATTTATATTTTGTACTTTATTTGGTAAGAAATGTTTTGTTAAATAAGGATCAATAAAAATACAATTTAAAAAAAAGAAGGGGGCAACCATAACCAACCTCACTCACTACAGAACTAATTTCTGGCCATTTAGACTGATAATGAACAACGCAGGAGAAGAAAACGTTCAAAGAATGATGGGAATATAAATTTGTACAACAGGAACCCATTATAGATATTTCTGTAACCTTCTGAGGAATAGTCTCCCCTCTGAGATTCATAAGGGGCCTTCACTTATGGTTTTTAACCTTCTGTTGAAGATTTATCTTTTTACTCAGCATTTCAAAAGTGAATGTTTGTTTTCCTCATCCTTGATTTTAATCATGTTTTTATGTAACTATTACAATTTTAGCTCCACGATATGTAAATCACTTTGAAATTATAATTTAATCGGAAGCAGTATATAAATATTTCAAACAAATAAATACACTTCTCTTTTCTTCTCATGCATGCACAATGGAGTTATCAGTTAAGCACAGAAAAACTATGACCAGTGAATATGTATTACGTTAGATGAAGAAAAGAGCTATAATGTGCAATGATTATTTTTGTATGAATTAACCAATTTAAGACACAATTCAAGCCAGTTGATGGGTACTGCTTCTTTAAAGTATATCAAAGATGAAATCAGGGAGAATTAATATTAATAAAAACCATATACATGTCATTAGCTAACAATCATTCTTTTAATAGCTGGCTACAACAAAAAAATTAATAATACATTTTAAGTGGTCCAACAAATTAATAACCTTCTGGATGTCACCCATCTGGAAACTGCTATTAATAAAGAAGCATATTTTTAAGACCAATATTTTCATTGATGTTTGCTGTCCAAGTTCAAAGAACTGACATCACAATTTGCCAGGCATCATACCAGAAACAATCTTATTTCAGTTGAATTTTTCATAATGCTCTCTACTCACACTAGACCCTTTTGTCTGGTTGTGAGACTGGTAGTTTAATGAGAAAGGTGGACCAATAACTTCCATAGGTGATTGATCTGCATGCATCAGTATGGAAAACTGTGAGCAGCTACGTACACCAGGCCACAGCCACTGCTGGTATCCACCTTCCTTCTTCTCCCTCGTTTACCTCCCTGGATGGAGGCTGCATGGGTCCTTCTTGCTTCCAAGTCCCCACAGGCTGGAAGGACTGTCAAAACTCATGTGAAGCTCCAAGATCAAAACACATCTGTGTGCCACTCAGACCTTACAAAGGCTAACCAGATGTGGAATTGGAAACCATACTACAGAGAATGTTTACAGCTTGAGGCCTTTCTGCACTTACCTCATTAGTCTGCCATGAACTAGGGCTGGTAAACTTCAGGTACAGGTTAACCATTCACATTTGCTGGGAGGAAAGCTTACACAAAGCATCACTTACCGGCCAGAAGTGCAAATGGTCCTCTCGTTTACCAGCCCACGACTCCGAAGCTGGAAGTCCTGCCTCCTTGCTGCTGTGATTGGCTGCTATCAGCTGAGTGTTTGAGCACAGGGATGTGTGGCAGCCGATCACATCAGCACCTATGATTGAACACACAGCATCCGTTGGTCCGTTGTCAATGAAACACCCCTCTTGTGACCCTATGATCGATCATGAGATCAATCACAGGATCCATAAGAGCTACCACCACCATTTCGCCTGTGCAGACATCACCTCCCCAGTCCACCACACCCAGGCAACCAGAAGAAAAGCAAATGGTCATGTTGCCAGACACTTCAGGTAAGCTTCTAGTTAACATTAGTAAAGGTGTGGAGCACTACCCCTAATCAAGAATTAGTGCACCTCTAGTGAGGGTGGGCATGCTTCTAGGCTGTAGTAGCCTAGTGGATGTGCATATGCTCTTCATCAGAGCTGCACTAATTGCTGACTAGAGGACTAAGTGTGAATTAACCTCTGACCTTCTGCAGTAAGGGTTGGCCTGGGACCAGGAAAATCACCCAGATGAAAGAAGCCTCCTCAGAATATTTCTCTAAAATGAATAAGTTACTTCTCCAGACAGAAGGAGTCGGGAACCTGGACCTCTGGTGTGCTGCATTTTGTCCATCACATCTCCTTACCAACATCTGATCAGACCTTTGGGCCCATGTGGATAGTCCCTGTACTCTGTCTTATTGGCCACCTCCAGATATGTGGCAAAACCCACAATTGTCTCAGCAGCATATTGGGAATGCCAGACATATCCCTGGCATTCTCAATAGAGTGCCACTTTAAGGGGCCAAAACTCCATAACTACTACAGGAAACCCAGCAGTGATGCCAGATTTCCTGTAGTTGTGATGCTTACCTTTAATGCCTCATAAGCACCTCTCAGAAGTAATTGGAGATACCGGAAGCCAGCCAAGTACTCAGAAGCAACAACATCAAGGTAAGCCTGGGACTGCTGCTTCCATTTGGCAGGGGAGACCAGGAATTTTGCAAAGGGTGAATTCAACCATTCAGTCAAAAAAGCTTAGCTATCCCTTCTACAACTATCTAGACACAGAAATCATTCCAGAGCTTCAGTAAATCAAGCCACACTGCTCTGATTAAAAACTTGTATCCAGCACTGAAATGTTTTTTTTCTTTTTTCATCACCATAACATCTACAAACACAGGTATTACAAATGGGTTCAGTGTAACTGAATTAGCTAGATCTTCAAATATTTAGTGAGTGAAACTATAAATATTTCAACTAAATAATAAATGGAATATGTAATCAAAGCATATTCCTTCTTTTTTAATCGTCTGGCTGCATTGGGCAACCCCATAAACAAGGCATTACTAAAAACCACCCAAGTTTGTACATCCAGTACATGCAATTAGTTTACACGAAGCTTGTTTTTGAATTTATTCCCCAAAGGCTAAAGGATAAAAGCTTGTTTTTATTTGCTTTAAATTCAGAGCAGAAAGCAACTTAGGTTAGTAGTAGTAGTACTCAATAATAACAGTTTTTTGTATATAACTTGACAACTGCATTCTGGAAAGGATCCTTAACAAAATTTACAAGTGAAATAGAGGAAGACTCCTGGCCTTAGTCCACACTAACTGACATCAGGCCCTTGTTGCAGAATATATTCTGGGTTAACCTCAAGTTGGAAAGGGCTATTCATTCCTGTTTCCTCATTCTTTGTCTCCTTGTGCAGGGCTTCAGCATGCTTATAGATGGCTTTCACACACTTCTGTTAAGGGGAAACCGCCTTCTGGCTGTAACTGATGCAACCCGATCACTATAAAGCCTTTTTAAAAGGTTCTGTGAGAAAATAAAGGTGCTATAATAGTTGATGAATACACTAACATTTATGCTTGTGCCATGTTTGGGTAAAAGGTTATTGATACTAGTTTCATAGGAACCTAAATGTGCCATTAGGAGAAGGGCCATAGCAGTTCCTTTGCTTGCTTGGTGGCTCTTGTATCCCCTGCCCAAAATCGGGAGGCTATGTGGATACAGTTATAGTTAGGATGTCTTTGTTGTAATGTGTAACACTCCACAAGGGGGAAAGGTCCTAAATTATGCTTCCAATCTTCAGCCTTTTTCCTCACCTATCTGTAATTTTATCCTTGGTCAGCTTCTGGACCTCACTGATCCTCCCCATTTTGATATGATCATATATAGAGCTGTTTAAACAAACAGCCCTTGGTCCAAAGCATGGGAGGTACACAGAAAGCATGCTTTCATGTTCACAACTAGCAAGGTACACATTTCAGTGGTGTGCCAAAGTGTGCTGCCAAAATGCATGCCCCAAAGTCGCTGAGGCTAGGAACCTTTGTTCCTAGATGCTATTCCAGAGCACACCTTTCCATAGTTGGAGCCAGTGGGCGTTACTGGTCCAGAGCCACAGGCTCTGACCTTGAACAGGTAGGTGCACCTTATCCCATTCATTTCATTAAAAAAAAAAAAGACTAGCTTTGTCTGGTTCCAGCCTTGTATTTTTGGCTTCTACCAGTGTTGGCACAAGAACAATTAGAAGTTCCAGTCTTTCTTAATGCCAAATCTGAGGGATTTTCGCACTGCAATGCGTTCCGTTTGGAACGCGTGCAGGCAG
>MTQE01000401.1:623937-638065 GCA_014337955.1 Aspidoscelis marmoratus
ACTACCCTAAATAATTTAGTATCATCAGCAAACTTTGCTATTTTACTAGGCATTTCGTCTTCCTCATTCAGGCCCACTGTCACACCACAGTCACATCATATATGAATTTATTTCTAAACATTTATATATCTATCCATTCACTGAAGGTCTTAGGACAGAGACAACTTCTACAGGAAGCAAAAATGGGGAAGAGTTCCGGCATCCACATTATGAATGCTGACTCTCTTCCCAATCTTGCCAGCACTTGATTAAATGTTGGTGGGGTGCTAATCACTGTCATTATAGTGACAGAGACCATGGTGACCATCAGAGACTGATCTACATCTACATGCTCCAGGAGTGTTGCTGCATACATGCAGCTGACCCTGGAACAGTAACTGTTCCAGGAAATGCAGATGCTGCATTCAGCAGCACTCCTAGAGTTCTCTAATGAGGTAAATGCAAATTAACCCTTGAGAGAGAGAACAGTCCTACCTTTATACTGCTGTCTCCCGCTTCCTTTTATTTACTGTAGGAAAAGAAGTGTCACGTCGCAGGCCAGTTGGGCAATAGGCAGACACTTGCGTGGCTACTCAGTCCCAAGGGTTTCAGGCGTTCTCGAAGTCAGTTCCAGTCCAGGGTCTAGGAGTTCATAAGTCAGCAGAGTCAGGTAGTCCAAGGAGTCAGCAGATCACAAGGAGTCCAGGATTTCAGCTCAGGTAACAAGAGGCTGTTCAGACGTTGTCTGCAGCAACTGGAGGCAAGGTGAGCTTGTTCTTATATAGGAGAGTCAGAGCCACGCCCACGGTGCAGCTGGGCTAATCGCTCTGACCTCCTTCTCACCTGCTTCTGCTGCCTAAGCAGGCTATGAGAGAGCCTTTGATTAGGCTCCCTACAGGTGGACTCGTCTCCAGAGCTGTCTGACTGCTCCTCTGGACCGAGCCTTGGCTTTTCCATGCCTGCAATGCTCTGCTGTGGCTGCCCCTCAGCCTGTGGTTGCACTGCAGGCATTGCAGGCATATCCTCTTCCGACGAGGCTGAGCAGGGCATGACAAGAAGCCCATGAAGAACTTGCTGCTGAACAGAAGGAAGAAATGAAAACACTAGAAAAAAATGTTATTCCAAGAAGTATTTGCATGGATAAGCCCCCAAACCCAAGTATTATAAAACTAAACTGTGTCTCCATTTCAGTCAGCAGATGTGCCTGACATGCCTCCACTGGACTGTTTTCCCTGTGGCCCTGTCACAGCCACTCCCACCCATGCAGTTTTTAATGCCTTTGTCTCCAAGCTGTCCAGAGAGTGTGATGGGTTCTCTGAAGGGTGGCTGATGCCAACAAAGGCCGAGACTCTTCACGTCAGATGACCTGTGGAGGAGTCTTTTCAGGTATGTGGAGGCACACCTTCAGCCAGTGAACTATGTACAGTGAGGTGGTGGCCCACTGTTTACTTGATGCCATCTCTTCACAGCCAGTTCTTGGTAACTGTGTGGATTGACTTCTTCCAGACTGACCAATCTTCCATGATCTTTCTTAGGTCTTTGATCAGGATTTTAATTGCTGTTGAAACTGAATCTATCCATTGACCACCTGGTCACTCTCTTTGTCATGTCCAGAGCACGCAGCAGCAGTGAAGCACATGCATGCACATGACTAGCGGTAGCAAGGAGCCAAGTCAGTTCCAAGAGTTAATCGGGATATAGAGTCAAACATAGTCGGACAAGCTAGGGGTCAAGTTACCAGATATTTGTCATCAGCAAGTCAGTCAAGGGTCAGGAGTCCAGAGGTTAAGATGAGCCAGGGGGTGCCAGGAAAATCCTCTGTTTGCAACAGAGGCTGTTGGGTGTTACTTCCTTACTGTTTGCCTCCAGTGCAGCTTTTTGGCATGGAAGCATGTGGAATGCCGCTGGGGTTTCTCTCTCTCTCTCTCTGGAGAGAACTCGGTTCTGAGTGTGCCTCAGCATCAAAGTCTAAGCCATCCACATCTGGGGGACAGAATCAGTTTTCAACGTGAGCCCCTGAGCCGTAGGTCCCCTATATTGACTGGCAGGGGCAGGGACCTCATACTCTTAGGAGACAGAGAGGGCATGAGGCAGGACCTTCTTCTTCTTCTCCCTTCTATTGCACATAGCCCCCAATAGGTTGTCCACATAGATCGGCCTGACAACCAATTTACGGTAGAATAAGTGAAGCTCATGATACTCCAATTATGCCACTGCAGCTGCAAACCAGCTGTGCCTGGGAATTACATTTCTGATCTCTTTAAGCAAACCGACCTTTAGGAGGTTACAACAATTTATTGCAAAAGGTAATAGCAACATTCTCAACCTCCTATTTCTGTTAATTAAAAAAAGAAAAAGATCATAAATTGTGTTACTAATTGGATCCCAGCATGTCAAATAAAGCACACTAAAAATGTAGAAGCCCAAAAGTCATTTACAGCTATTATGAAAAGCTTCCAAGTATTTCTGGAGCTGCATATTCAAATATGTCCAAAGATGCACTGAACAATGTCTTTGAAAATAGTGATGAATTGATCAGTAATATGCTAATTCTAAAAAATAATAATAATACAGATATTGCTGTTCCTTGTTATTGCAAATACAGTTTATAAAGGTTCATTATGCATTTGGGATAAGATTCAACCCCAGCCCACCCCAAAAAAGTTGGCTTTCATTTATTTTATCTGAATACAAGGGAGTAACTGTCAGACTGAATTTGGGAGCAAAATTAAAATTTCGTTTGGTCTAGTTTGAAATCTAGAATTAGGAACAAAAAAAACCCTCAAGCTAGAATAAGATCAAATTTGTTTTGCATGGGTCTCACTTAAACTGATATATTTCAATGGGGATCTAATTCAATTAAATTGGTCTAGCTCTAACTCAGGGTTTTTTTGGGGGGGGCGGAGTCTGCTCTTGCCTGGCAGGATCAGAGTGATCAGTCCAAATCCTGGAATGGATCGCTCTGAGAGGGATGAAGCAGATCCCCCACTTTTGATTGGATTTGAATCGAAGGCTGGAGATGTTTGGCTTCATGCAAAGCCTCCTCCCCATCCATGAAGGGAACCCTCCCCATCCATTCATGTTCCACCTTGCCCCCCACTCATCTTTTCCCACCACTGCCATCGCGCCCTCCTCAGAGGCTCGACCAAGGCTTCCCAGAAGTGCACACACAACTGGAGTAGTTGCCCCATTTGGGAATTGTGGGAAATGGCACCTCTAGGAGTCTGGGTTGAGCCTCTGAGGAGGGTGCAATGGCAGTGATAGCAGTGGCCAGATCTGAGGTAAGGGGGTGCAGCTGTGGGGGATGTGAGGTGAGGGCTGGCCAGATCCAGTCACATTGAAGTTTTGATGAAGCTTTGATGAAGGCCGGATACATCTGTTTCATGGGCAAAAGAGGACGTATTAATGTGGGCCCCTTTTGATTCATGCATAAAGTGTCAAAGCTTCACATTTGAATCTGATGAACATTTTTTTGCCCATCCCTACTCTGAGCTTGAAGAGTTCAATTTGCACAACTGCACTCATCCAGACCAGCCCCAAAACTGGACTGGGCACCGTTTTCACAGACTGGGCCCAGTCTTCACAGTCAGCCCTCAGGCCTAGATTGGAAAGATCTGTTTGAACATAGACAGGCCTATCTCAACCCAGTCACCACCCATCCCTGTGTAGGCTGGGTTGTTTATCCCAGATCAATGTCCCATTCCAATCTAGGATATAGGAGGGGAGTGCAGAAATGGTCAAATGTTCACAGCCATGAATTACACAGGGTGACTACAGGCTAGCCACCACTTATCAGTCTAATGGAGAAAAGGAAAACATCGACTTGAGCTCTTGGGGAAAAAGGCATGATTTAGTTGATAAAAATAAACTCTAGCTATTCTACAAGAAGAGAAACAATACAGTCAGAAAGAGCAAATGCTACATTTTATTCTCTGATTTAAATTCTCTGGACATCCCTTATGAAAACAGAGAGGGTCAGAATACTTGTTATCCCACTTCTGTGTCTGATATACTGTCAAGGCCCAGAAAATATGGAATCTGTGGCTCCATCCTCACAGCTGCATGAAAAAAACTTGAAGAGAATGGCAGCCCACAGGTCACCATGCCACTATGCCCAACAAGAATACTAATGCCCTTCAAAGGGCACCAAAAACTCAGAAAAAATAACCTCTTGTAAAGGGAAAGCCCACTTCAAGGGCACTTACCTCCCTGCAAAGGCAGGGAGACAGCAAACGCAACTTAACTGCTCCATTTTCTAACCAGTCCTACATAAGAATATAAGAACATAAGAGAAGCCTTGCTGGATCAGGCCACAGCCCATCTAGTCCAGCATCCTGTCGCACACAGTGGCCCACCAAATGCTCACGGGCATCTCAAGCAGAGACAAGGACAAACCTTCTCCTGCTCTCGAGTCCCAGCAGATGGCCCTAGAAGCGCCCCATTTCCCCCCCCCCGTCAGCCTGAAAGATACACCTAGGCATTCGTTCTAGTAGCCATTGATACATCTGTCATCCATAAATTTGTCTAACCCTACCTTAAAGCCATCCAGACTGGTAGCTGTCACCACCTCTTCCGGCAGCACATTCCATAGGCCGATGACCCTCTGTGTGAAGAAATACTTCCCCTTGTCAGACCTTACGCTCCTACCCATCAGCTTCATAGAGTGCCCCCTGGTTCTAGTGTTGTGCGATAGAGAAAAGAAATTTTCTCTATCCACCTTTTCTATGCCGTGCATAATTTTATATACTTCAATCAGGTCCCCTCTCAAACGCCGTCTCTCCAGACTGAAGTCCGGTTACAGGATGCCTAAAAATTAGCCCCCACTTCCAAGGCATCATTTAATGGAAGCTCTGAAGTTTGAAAAGTCAGGAGACAGTGGGTGAGTGGATGCCACATCTCCTACCCCTGGGGCTAAAGCAAGTACTCCTGCTCAGGAAAAGCTCCCTTCCAACACTGCAGAAATGGCTTGTGATTCTTCTTACTCCATTCATAGCTTTGATAATGGTTTGCAAATGTGTTTTTCTTTGCTTGCAGTTGTTTGCGCCATCTCATCTGCTAGAAACTGTTCCTTAGTTACCCTTGTCTGCTGTCTATTTTCTTTCTCCTCAGCTAGAAACAACTGTAGTTCTCCCCACCCTGTGTAATATAGTATACATGACTGAGAGTATGAACTCTCCATCTCTTTCATGATGACTACCAGTTCAGCTCTTCTTGTCTTTTCTTCAGTCTGTGTTTTGTAGAAAGCAGGGTGTGACTTTCACACACCATCCACTGTACAGGTTCAGGTCCTAGCATGCTGGAAAGGGCTGCCCTATCCATCCTGTCCTCCTACTGTAACTGTTTGGATTGCCCCCACAGCTTTCTTCAGAACCCAATTGTTTCATCTGGTTGAATGGTGTTGCCTACAATCATGGTATTTATACCTGTGTAAAACATTTTAAAGATGTGTTAAGAGTATTTTATGTATTTTATCTTTTTATAATTGTAACACACTTTAGAACCCTTTGGTGCAAGGTGGGATACAAATTCATTAAATAAATAAATCTGTAACTCATCTGGAAAATCTCTGACTCGTCTGGAAAAGACAATTGCTTTTGCACTGTATCATAAGAGCCCTGTACCTGGCAGCTGTATATAATATTCTGCTCTACAATTTCAAGAGCTTATTTGTCCTTGGTTGCATCCACTTTCATCTTTCCACTTTTCTTTCATTTCTTTCAAACTGGTACCATCTGCTCCTAATTTACTGATCTTGACCGCCAATCTTGTTTTTCTTTTAAGTGCTACTGGCTGGTATTTCTTCCCTGGCCTACTGATCTCTTATCTCAGAACGTCAGTGATTATTATTCATGCTTCACTGTGCATTAGCTGGTTTAGTTATTGCAGTGATGGTTTTCTCCTTTCTGCTGCAATACTTGTCAAGTATTTTAGTGTCTGTGCAGGTTCTTTCTTTGTAACAAGCTTAAGTGCCGGGAAATCTTGGTAGTTTCTTTCTATATAACCCATATGATTTTCTCCATCAACTTCGTCTTTTTATCTATTAGTCTTCTTTGATTCCTGGCCTTTCTAGAAGAGAAGTTGCTGGTCTTTTCTGTGTAAAATTATAATTTGTTTATCCACCACTGCTCCTACTGCGGTTTGTTTCCTCTGAACGATTTATTCTGGGTTTTATTCTGGGACTTTTAAATTAGCAGCGAGCGCTGTATTTTTGTGATCCCAATGGCAGCTTATTGTGCTGACTTGCATAGGGGACCCCCTCCTTTCTCTCTTGTCTACCATACCCTAGGCGGGGATCCAAGCCCCACCCCATATATAAGCCTGATTCACATTGCCATGGGAAAACAGAGAGGGATGCAAAGGCATGGGTGGAAGAAAGGAGAGGGGAGCAGGGCCATAATCACTGACAGAAGAGTCTCTCTCCCAGTCAGAGGGACAAAGTAGGCACCAGCTTTGTGCAGCATCAACACAGCATGAATGGCAGGCATTTTAAAGTCTTACAATCCCTGTCTAAGCAAAATCAGACTCTCCTGGGGCTATGCTCTAATAGCTTATTACATTGTATTTCTGATCTCTTGATACATTGCAAAAAACGCTTAGCATTCACACTGAGCCCCTGAGCCATGCTGCACTCACCTTGGTTGTTCCCGGGGACAGACAGCTCTTTGTTGAAGGAGGAAAGGCTGATGGGACAGGGCCCAATGGAAGGTCCCTATTCCAGGAAAAAATCCAGAATAAGGGCCAGTTCAGAAAAGGCCTGAATCACCAGTAGTTCTCAAAACTGAGGTATATTGGTGTACTAGCAGACCATAATCCAGAACACAGAGGCCTTCAGAAGGTGCAGACCTCCATGTTCTGGCTACAAGGGAACTAATTTTAGCTGCATGTTTTATTGTACCATGAAAATGTGGGTCCCAGGTGCTCCAAGACAGGCACAATCGTTGCTGGGCTTCAGAGCTCATGTAGTCTGGCTCCAAAGCTTGTATGAGCTTCAAGACTGGTACAGGTTTTGAGCTGGAACATTTCAAAACCATACAGGCAGTGTTTTTCTTACCCACAGTGACCTGTCCCTACCTTTGACACACTGCTCTGTTCATAACCCACTACTTCTATGGATCAGACCAGGACAGGTAAGTGCAGAAAGAACCTTAGATGATCAAATCCTTCCCAATTACTAAAGATAAAGGCATTAGTACATAATGCATGTTGTTCTTCTTAGGGCTTTATAACTGATGGATAGTGACTTTGTTAATGCCCCAAATGTTGAGATGTCACTTCAGTTCTTTTGGAACTGGTTCAAGAACAACAATTACTATTGGCACAACTCTCATTTTTCTTTACTGTAGACATTTGATTTCAAACTTCTGCTGTGGAGATTGTAGTCACAACTGTAATTTTTCATGCTCTTGTCCCTTATATTGTCCATGAATAGATCGGGGAGTGATCAGTCACTCCCATTAAAGGAAAAGAGCAGCCTGCAGATCCTGGCAGTTTCTAGATACCAAGGTCATACCGACAGGAAAGCTTCTATTAAACATGACAGTTTGGAAGTCGCCTGTGAAAGATGGAGGAGGGGTTATACATTACTGGTAGTTACTTCCAAGGGAACACATGCACTGTAAAAGGACAGGCTATAGTGTCATATCTGCCACACTATAACAAATGTATGCCACACTATATCTCACCAATCAACCTGATTGATCATACAAGCATACAAGTATGTCTGGTGGTCATCACAACAGGTCTTTGGGTATCATGATCCCTGCCTCTTTTTCCTCTACTATCACCAGGTACTACTGCATTGGTGGTTTGTCTGTAGGCATAAATTCCACAATATTTTGGCCTGTTAATTTTTATTACTTTTCCAGTTTTGTGCTTCTGTCTATTTTTTTGCTTGCTGGAAAATTTGCCAGTTCATCATGCCTTTCTTTATAATCAATTTGTATCATCTTTGTGCCATTACAGATTAGGTGTGCCATTATTTCCTCAGGCTTTTTGCACATTTGGCATCTGCTGTCATTATATGTTGGTATATCAATCTTGGTCCTAATGGCATTTCTACAAAGTGCCTGCTCCTATGCTGCAAATCCAAGACATTCTGTTTGTTTCTTCAACATTCCTTTTTAGTCATGATTTTGTGCTTTTATCTTCACTTGGATGGTATGAAGATCGGAGATTTCCACTTAACCTAATGGGCACTACCTTGAGGTAGTGGAGGCCTCGCACATGATAATGAAGCAGATGGTTATGCTAGAGGGTGGTCCATAGCAGGGTTATGTCTGCTGAGAACTCAAACAAAATGTGTCCCAAACCCATTAAATGTGGTGAAAACCAGATAAAATAATCATAAACCGCACTGGTCATGAGGAAATCAGCTATGTCAGATACTAGAATACCTGGACTCTTGGTGATCCAGCACTCTGGATATTCACTGTTCTAAAGACTACAGGCCTGCTGGAAGGACAAGCATAGTGATGAAAATACATAGTTGCAAGAAAATTATGTGCACAATTTATTTATTTTTTTGACATTCAATTCGAAATGAATCGAATGTTCAAAAATCCTTATTCTATTCCAAAAATTCTGTTCAATACAAATCTATTGTACGTATTTGTACAAACATTTGATATGTATCTGATATGAACAGATTCATATATGTTTCAAATAGATATGTATCTAATATGAACAGATACATATCTGATACGGACAGATATGTGCCTGATATGAACAGATACAAATCTGATAGAATAGATACATATCTGATACATTTTCCCAGCTTAATGGATGTCCAAACTATTCGTATGAATGTCCAGAAACATTTGTATTCATTTGACTGTTAGCAAATGAATATTGTAACATTTGATTTGAGTTTGAATGTCTGAATTTGGCTGAATTCAGCTGAATTTCAACTGTTACAAATATTTGTGCACATCCCTAGCTATGACAAAAAATTGAGAAATTATTATGACTAGTTATTGCTGTTGTTCTAGATGCTGATGATGATTACTTTTGTTATTGTTTGTTCCGTTTTTGTTTTTGAATCACAACACTGCCAAAAGTGTTGATCTAATATTTATTTAGTGCCATTATTAAAATTAATATAATTTGTAATGCAATGATACTTTGGAGAGGGAATTGTTGTTAAAATTCATGGAAACTATAGCAATGGGTCAATGGCAGAAAGAGAGAGAGAAAGATAAAAATAAGTTTCTATACCAAATCTTTAGAATACAAATCCTTTTTCCTATCTGGCTCTTAATCTCTTTTGATATATCTTCACCACTTGACACTTGATATTTCAGCCATCTGAAATATCAGACCTGATCTTACATTAGCTGACAAAAATCAATTGAAAAAAAGATTTACAGAAACACCATTCATAAAACTTGAATTCTGTTCCATTTATTATTTATTATCCATTTATTATTTGCCCTGTAATTTAGATTGTGCCTCTTGCATTGTTCAAATTCAACCATCATTCTATATATCAAACATCTAATTACTTGTATATGTGACCTCTGATTTATTTTTGGCCTATCTACTAGCCTTACCAAACATAGATTTGAAGTCCATTTTATGCATATGTTTTATGTGTTTTGACTATGAGACAGAGGATCCAGATCATATTCTATGAGCTAGTCACAGAAAATAGTAGTTCAAGCTAGGTCTGCCTTGAGAAATCTGGTCTGGGACTTCATGGGAACCATAGGATTTCTTCAGCCCATCATTATTATATTTTGTGGATAGCGTCTCATTTCTAATTGTCTTGAACTGTTCCATTAGTGCTATAGTTCAGCAGTAAAACAATAAGGGTAAGGGTGAAGGTGAAGGTGAGAATGAGGGAAAGGAAAAGGTTAAGGAAAAGGTGACACCAGTGCCAGTGTATAGGAGTTCCCAAACTACATCAGTGTAAAATTATTGGGAGGAACATTTCCTTCTATATAGACCTGCCCATGGCATAAGATCTGCCAGTGAGGCCTCTTAGGCCGCATTCCCATTACAAGCTTAATACGGTTTCCCTAAACTGAAATAATAGAACCGGATGCAAAGACGAATTTGCCTGATCCCATTACTTTCATCTTAATCACATTTGATCCAGATTCTGAGGATCGTATGTGGCGTATGTGACTCAAGGGGGGACTCAAGTGGTTACTTTCTAAAAGCTGCTTTTCAGGGCTGCCCTGCCCTCTTTCTCCTGGCGGGAACGCACCATCCATAAGGGACCCCTTCAGGGAGCCTAGCTGGGTGGCTGGGTGGCTGCCACTTGCCTGGATGGAGGAAAAATGGCACCAGGCAGCCAGTGATTCTTTCCCCTCCTCTCCCCATTGCTCAGGGCACACAGCAGCAGCGGCAACTCAAGCCCCCTTCGCCCACTCACCGCCACAGCCTTAAAAACATTCACACATCTCCCAGAACCTGCAGCTGCTTTCCTTTCTTTTCCCTTTCTAAAAGTCAGAACTTTCAGAATTGCACAAAATTGCAACATTGTTATCAGGTGTGAAGTGGGTGGATCGCTACAGTGTAGCAGCTGCTGTAAGGGGTTGATTTTTACAGTAAAATCACTATCTTTGGAAGCAAGCTATTGGGGGAGGGAAACCCTAAACATGCATTCTCATCCCACTAAAACGGTACAGTTCCCACAGTAAGAAATGTAAAACATTTCAAATGCACGAACTGGAGCGAGACCTGTTGAAATGAGTGTTAACATTTACAATGCTTTGGGATGATTTAACATGTGGAAAGCGTGTTAAGCCAATCTGACATGGGGACTGCGAGGATCGAAACAATTTCAAAACCGTTTTAAGCTTGTAATGGGAATTCACCCTTAGTTATTCAGTAGTTAAAGATGTGGGGGAACAAGTAAGTGTGTCTTCTCACTGATAGCCCTCAGACAGAGAATTGCCTCCTCTGTGAGTTGTGTCAGGCACCTTCACTATATGCATTTAGATACCTGGTGGAAACACATCTTTTTGCCTGGCCTTTGGCTGAACAAGCAGTTTCCCCATACTTTTTCATGCACTGTTATGGTTGTTTTACCCAGTTCTTACATTGGTTTTATTGTGACCCTCCATGAAACCTCTCACTTGATGGATGGATGGATGGATGGATGGATGGATGGATGGATGGATGGATGGATGGATGGATGGATGGATGGATGGATGGATGGGAGAGAGAGAATCACATCAGAAGTTAGAGGTGCCTTAACAGATATTATCTAGGACAAAGGAAAGTATTTCCTTGCCCTTGAAGCCTGGTATTTATTGAAAATGAAGAAGAAATATAGATGGAGTGGCAATGGAAATGAAGACAGAAATAGCAGAAAGATCCAGGAATGCTGCATATTCAGAATAATATAAAAGCTTTTCAAAGGGGCAGGGGGAGATTTATTATTTCTATCCTGCCCTATTACCCGAAGGTCTCAGGGCAGGAAACAACCTTTAAAATCCAGCATATCGAACAAATGATATATACTGAAACAATAAAAACCACCACAACATTTAGAATCCAGCATATTATAAACAAAGCAATATCAAATAAAACAGTAGCATTTGTAGTAGGGGAAACATGTGCTGCAACATTAGTGGGAATAAACATTATTAGCTGAGAGAAGATTCTCAGATTATGGCCTGAATATATCCTGAAGTTTTAGTTTCTCATAAAGGGAGTTTTGTCCATCTCTGGTTTCTGTTATCTGCAGAAAACATTATAATAGAAACATTTTAGTTTATTGACTAATTTTATGTTAGAGATTACTAAAATTATTATCATTATTCCTCATTACAAGCTTGCTTCAAATTTTTATGTGTAAAGGAGGATTGGCTGTTTTCCAATAATTTATGTAGGCCAAGTTGAAAACATCTGGTCATTATTGTGAGGGTTAAAAACAACAACTACCAGTTAGAAGTTTGACTCACAGGAAAGCCAGTTGTCTCAGGATAGCACATGCTATCAGTAATACCAGAGAAAAAGGGTATAGTCTCAAATTATAATTTTATTTAACTTCTTGGTCACAAGCACCATCATACTAGCAACTATTGTTAGCAGGAAAGAACCCAAAGACAAGGGCAACTTATGAAAATGTGAGCGGATTCATGGAAAGTGATAGACTTCATTCATTAAAATATTGTCTAGTGGTACTTCCAGCAAAAGATCAATTTTTCAGCAATTATGGCCTTTCAAGTCTTGATTCAGGAATCACAATATTTTTACATCAGGACAGTGCCACTCATTTTCTACCAGTACAAAGGTTAGCTTGCAATGCAAGTTTGTCTATAAAAATGAACATACAAAATTCAGTTACCAAAGTACTGCAGGAACTGAAATGCAGGTATGCCAAATATTCAGAAACAGATGTAAATTAATAAAATCAACCACTACAGTATTATTTGCAAGTGATTGAAAAAATGTATAATTGCCAATATAGCAGTCGATGTCTTTGGGAACAAAATACCTGGGTAATTTTTTTTTTTAAGGAAGTACAAGAGAACTTCTAACCAGCTTCTTGATCACTGGCCTATATATGGTCTTTCAAGATGTCTTCTTCTCACCAAAGACATGTAACATTTGTGGGAGACCATTGGATGTAGGTTGCACTGAATATCCCTTTAGGTGTCACCAAAAACAATTCTATAGATTTGCCTAAATTTTTAGAAATTCCTACTATAATTTAATTTAAATATAGTTTATAATGTCTGAGATTACTGTGACCAAGTAATCTCACACAATAGTTCTCTAAATTCCCCCCCCCCCGCTCACTGAAGGCTAAGTGACACCAGAATATTCCCTCATCTGCCATCTGAGCAACCATTCAGGTTGCAAGAAAAGTAGAGCTGTAGTTGCCCTAGGAACCTCTCCCCTTTCCTCCCACCAAAGTTGTTTCCCCCCTTTTCCTGTCCCAATTCACCTTTCCTCTTGAGTCATGTCTTAAAACTAAGGGCAGGGACTTGTCTAATATTACATTTTATAAGTCTTTCTGGAAAACTGTTATAGGCTTAAGGACAGGATAAAAATACATTAAATAAGATTCTCTCCAGACACAGGGGGAATGTGACGGTTTCTGGGTACAGGCTGCAAACTGTTTTGCTTTCTGGCCTTGCAGGCTTCTAGCAAGCTGCATTAGCCAGCCTCTCTGCAAGACCTGGGTTTTGGGATGCAAAAAGGGCGGGAAATCCCGTGCGGGTCCGGGTGCAATGATTGGCTGCAGCTGGTATTTGGAGGGAAAAGCTGTCCGGGGATCTGAGTGCTGGAGGGGCTAGAACAGGAGTTCCCACCAATCAGGGGTGAGGGACAGGAGTTTCTATCAGGAGTTTCCAGGAGCATTTTATTTCAGCAGCTTTCCCCAGGAGGTGACAGCCAATCAGGGCCACAGGGAAAAAGTATAAAGGAACACAAGATACAGCAGACTGTGTCTTCATGCTGGGACAAGAGCTGAAAGGAGAAGAAGAGCTGAATCCTGAAGGAGACGGACCAGTAGTTGACCAGGTTTCTTTTGACTGGAAGATCTTGGAGGAAGACTTTGCAGGCAACTGACCAGAGGGTGATCAGTCAAGCAAGGACAGACTGGGCCTTGTGATCATCCAGAGCTGCGTTCTAGGACACTGGCTAGGCTTGGGCTGTGGCAGAGCAAGCCAGAGGGGGAGGAACGTGGAGAGGTTTGTCTTTTAAAAAGGAACTATTTTCCTTTAGGGAAAGGGGTAGCTCCTAACCTTAAGAGACTTACTGAGTTAAGCCAACAACTACCTGAACCTTATTATCTTTCTAGTATTGCTTGTGTGTTATAATAAATTTGTTTTAGTTTACTGTTGAAACACTTGCCCCCAGTGTTTTATGTCCACACTGTAGTATTCACTTGGCCGTTGCACAAACTCAGCATCCTAACAGGGCCAAGCTACTCCTAGAGAGGGCAGGCACTTACTGGATCGCTGGGGATCATGACAGGGAAGAAGCCAGATTTTACTGAAAATCAGATGCATCAGTCAACTGAATTCTCATTCCAGCAGTCAGGCAGACACAAGAGAAGGCAAATCTGAGCCTTATTTCTCAATAGCATCTGGGATGACTGTGCTTTCCCTGCCTGAACTTATACGACATAAGCAAAGTGCTGATGTAGAATCATAGAATCATAGAATGGTAGAGTTGGAGGGGACCTCCT